>CAMGYJ010000004.1:33401573-33855138 GCA_946122785.1 Linum tenue | reverse complement strand
GTTCATACAATCAATCTCAACATACAGAACTAGGGTTTCCCACACCCAGATGAATGGGAGAACTACTCCATGGAGAGAGAAGCAAAAGCAGAATCAGACGCGGAAATCATACTGTGAAGATGGATTTCTGCTCCTGGACGTTGAATCGGCACTTCTCCAAGCTCAAACCAAGCTCCAATGGTGTTGAAGATCGATCTAGGGCACTTGGAGACTCTTGTTCGTCGCTTTCTCTCTCTAGGAATCGTTCTATCTCTCTAAAACTCGAATCCCCTCTCAATTTGGCTGAAATCTGCCTAAAAGGGCATCATTGGCCAAAACACGGTCGAGGGCACGGCCGTGTTTTGCCTCAGCCCGCCCGTGTTTTGCCTCAGCCTTAAAAGCACGGCCACGGGCAGCTTGAAAACACGGTCGTGTTCAGGCTAAAACACGGCCGTGCTTTCCTCAGGCCTGCCCGTGTTTTTTAGGTTGTGCACGCCACCCTTGGAAGCCTCGGCCTAAAAAGCACGGTCACCGGAACACGGCCGTGTTCTGAGGGCCTCCTGCCCGTGTTTTGGCCCTGGCTCGTCCAAACGACTTGCAAACGATCCGAAACTCGTGCTTGGCCTTCCCTTTGACGCCTGGGACCTGAAATAGGACAAAGTAACACAACCCGGCGTAAAATAGGCCAAAACACACAACCATGCTCCGCAAATGGATAAGAAATAGGGGTATAAAATCATGTAATTATATCGTTATCAAACTCCCCCACACTTAACCGTTTGCTTGTCCCTAAGCAAACCAAGTCAGACACCAGGTAAGCTTGAGACATTTCAATCAAGCAGGCTCAAGGGCAAATCGCATCGGCATAAAACACGTGGATCATACTGGCTTTCGATCATCAACACATGGCAACTCGAACGACAACCTAGACAACCACCACAGATGACATTCGAGTGCAATAGAGTCGAGCAAAGGAAGAGTTCTTTCATGTTCACCAACCAACATAGACTTGACTCACTCACTTGTTCAAAACAGTCATATCATGCACAAAGCTCAAGCCATCAGAATTAAGACCGAGCAATCTAGGTCCTCACCAGGGTAAAGAGTATAGAGAAAATGAAGAAATGAATCGCTCACTCTCGACCAGTGGGGTCAGGACAATATGATGCGAAAAATGCGCATGCTTCTTCTCTCATCCCTAACGTCTCTTCACCATGAATGCAGCCTCTAAATGCTAGAGTTCACAAGGGGGTGTCACCACTAACTAATCCGGAGGTCTTAGACACAGGTTCAAATGACTGGCTAGGGTCTTGGACATGGGGAAAAGGCCTTTTAGGTGGTGGCAGTTATAGCACAAGGTTCCACAATTCCAAACACACAATCACAGTCAAACAACCCGGTATTTTCTTTCTGCTATCCTGCATTACTCAATATCTTAAGAGCACAAGAGTGAAGGAGGCATAAACATCAGTATTTCCAAGCCAGACTGCTAAGAAACACTACTTACTGGGCATTATTCAGATTTTTAGTAGTGGCTCTCTTTTGCTTTCAATTTTTCTTTGTTTTTCTTTTATTTTTCTTTTCATTTCTTAAGAGAGCCACCACTTCTGCACATATTTCAAACATCTGCCCAACTTTTAAGCACTACCTCCAACACTCACATAGACTTTAGCAGAACAGCAGAGAATATATAAAAACCACTCTGTGGAACCTTCTAAAAGATGCAACAAGGGTGATTTTTCATTTCAGACCGAAAGAAAGGATAACACACGGCTCAAAGGGGCTGACTAGGGGATATGACACATCAGGACAGTCAGTTTGGGGCGTGGCTAATCCTATGCCCCCATCATTTTAGCTAGTGACAACGTGAATGCTACACATCATGGAAGAGGGATCTATCGCACAAGAAAGAAACGAGCAGGCTCAAATCTCACATGGCTACCTATATGCTCTATCTCACATTCTGATTCCCTGAACTAGATGCATAAATGACTGTCAAAAGCAAGTGATCAAATACAAGTCGCAGTTGGTAAGCAAACAGTCGAAAGCTGAACCCCTACACAACTCTACTACACATCTCAGTCATCGTAATAGGCTATCTTAGTCACACTCAAGTTGTCATGCATCGAGTCAAAAGCCATAATTCTCTAATCACATCCACAATGCCAATACGATCAAATATCAAGCAAACAGCCGTGCTTGGAGCCCTCAAATCTAAAGATTTGGACAGTGGACTAGGCTCCAAGCACCTATACACCCGTTCCAAATAATACAAAGAACCCCCCCACACTTAAATGCGACAATGTCCTCAATGGAGCAGAGGGAAAGGGAACGATGTTACCGTGAAAGCAGGAACGGAGATCGAGAGGTAGATCGGACAATAGCAGAGGACTGGGAGTGGACCCAGGCCGAGGCACAAAGCTAGAGTCACAGAAGAGACACGCTGGGTGATAGAACCGAAGTTCCGAGTCTACAATCCAAAATAAAAGAAAACAAATCCAAAAGAAACAACAAAAACATGGAGTCTCAGTCTGGAAATGGAAACACGATCAGAACCAGGTGCTCGCGCCACTAGTAGTCATCGCCACCATCGCCGGAAGGTGGTGGGTACTGGTCTTCAAACCCCGGGGACTGGACGAAAGGATAATGCACGGCGCTCGGGTCCATGCCCAGGTAGGACATGATGTAGTGCTGGCCGGACATCAGACGACGGCCGCGGTCCCGCTCGCGATCCAGGCGGGTGTGAATGAGGTCCTGGCCGGCCAGGATGCGCTCGTTCTGCTGAGCGATAGCCGCTAACTGATCGGAGATGGGCACCACCACTGGTGGAGGAGACCGGGGGGGCAGCAGCGGGGCTCGCGGGAGCCTGAGCATGAGGAGTGGCGCGGCGAGGAACCCGGCGGGATCCAGCAGCGCTGGACTCTGCCTGGTCGCCCTCGGCGGGCGCAGGTGGCTGGGGAAACCCCGCAATCCACTGAACACGCCCCTGGCGGGCCACCAGATGCTGATGACGGAGGGTGGCCACACTGAGTGGAGTGGGGCCGTGGACCAGAGTCATCCCGGTGATGTCGACCCCGTAGTAGCGAGCGAGGGCCGTGATGACCGGGCCACAGACAAGGGCGCGACTCTGGCTGGCAGCAGCTTTCGCGAACGTCCGGGCGACCACCGAGCCCAGCTGGATGGTGTCCTCAGAGCGACCCATCGCCTCCATGAACCAGAGAGTCCGGAGGGTGACCCGGTTGGCCGAGCCCTTGCTGGGGGTGTAGGAGGTGCACAACAAGTGGTTGAGGATGCGCCACTCTGGTCGGAGGAGAGAGCCTCTCGTCTGGCTGGCGATGTACTCCACATCCACGTAGTCGGGATGACAGATCTGCCGGAAGTATGCCTGGCAAGGGAAGTCGGTGGGATCGGTGAGGTCCAAGCGCAGGACCCCGTCGCTGGCGTGAGGGGAATTCACCCGGAGTGCATTGGCGAATTCCCAGTAGCTGATGGAGTGCTCGACCCCGCCAAGTGTGAATTGAACGGCGTTACTGTGGTCGGCATTCCCCCTCTGGTTGTGGCGGAAGGAGGCATAGAACTCCCAGACGAGCTCTTGATAAGTGGACTCAGCAAGGCAGAGCAGGCGCCGCCAACCATACGCCCGCACAGCGGCCTCCAGCTGCGGCCGGGCGTGAAGGCCATCGAACACCTCAAAATCAAGGTGCAGGTGCTCGGGGATGGGGCGGGTGCGGATAGTCCGCAGTGCATGGCGCTGAGTGATGCTCAACTGGTCTAGGTAGGCTTCCATGATCCTGCATAGCACAAGAACGGACAAAAGGAAACACGAGCAAACGGGGTCAATGTTAGTGAAGATCACACCTGGGAGTCCTCATATCGGAAGATATGGACAGTGGACTAGACTCCCGGAGAACAACAAACATCCCCATCACACAACAACGCACACAGCCAAATTCACCGGGGGCCCTCAAATCAATCGATTGGGACAGCGGACTAGGCCCCCGGGAAACAATCAACAACCCAAGAAACCAACCACATCCAAAATACCCCAAACCCGGAATCAACTCCCACATGCAACGGTAGGCCGAGGGACTGAAATCCCTAGATAGAACAGAGCATGCAAAGAAAACCATCGGCCTACCCAAGCAATCGCACATTCAAACACAATCCAAGTTCTTCACCTAACTCTAGGTAACGATTCTCCAAAAATACAATAAAAGGGAGGATGAACACACCTGGAGACGCAAGTAGTTACCCGGAGAAAGGTGAAGAAAAGAGCAAAAATCCCTCTAAGTCGCCGGAAAACTCACCGGAGGCTCGCCGGAGAACTCACCGCCGGCGACCCAACCTCGGCCAAACTCACCCAAACCTCTGGGGAATGTGCTCCTCGACGCCAGGAGCGTGGGGGAGGTCGCGGTTTTTGATTTGGAGGTCGGGAGAGCAAGAAATGGCCGAAAAACCAAAGAGGAGGAGTGGAGAGGCGATTTCCGGCGAGGGGAGCAGGGGGAAGGCGGCTAGGGTTCTGAAAATCTGGGGGAAATGAGGGGGGGGAAGGGGAAAATTCGTATTTAAAGGGGGGGGATTAAAACACGGGCGGCCAAAACACGGCCGTGTTTTGGCCTTGGCCCGCCCGTGTTTTTATGGCCGAGGCCGTGTTCCCCCTCCTTAAAAACACGGGCGGGCTGGGGCCAAAACACGGCCGTGTTTTGGACCCCCTGCTGCCCGTGCTTTTTAGGCCGCGAGCCATCTGGGTTAAAATGCAAAACACGGGCGGGCAAGGGGCAAAACACGGCCGTGTTTTGACCCCCTGCTGCCCGTGTTTTTATGGCCGAGCCCCAGAGTGGTGATTTTCCACTTTCGATTTCAAACCACCCAAACTCATTCGTGCCCCGGCTCGAAAAATTACCCAATGGCACATTAAAATGGCACCGCCAGAGGCACGAAATACATTCCAGACAGACTCCAGACTGACTCTATGACGCAAAAACTGACAAAAAGAAAAGAAAATAAAAACAAAGGGTAGAAATGCAAACCGTGGTGGGGTTGCCTCCCCACAAGCGCTTCTTTACCGTCTTTTAGCTGGACGCCCATGGCGGAACTAAGGGTCCGCGAGTTCCACTGCCAACTCCGCACGTTCGACCTCGTCTCCCAGGTAGAGCTTGAGACGATGGCCATTCACTTTGAACGGCTCAGTTTGCGGGTTGGCTATCTCGATTGTGCCATACGGGAACACCTGTGTGACCGTGAACGGTCCAGACCACCGGGAGCGGAGTTTTCCGGGAAAGAGCTTCAGGCGAGAGTTATAAAGGAGAACCCGATCACCAACCTGGAACTCTTTCGGACCCCGCAACCGTGCATCGTGGAGGCGCTTAGTGCGCTCCTTGTACAGCTTGGTGTTCTCGTAGGCGTGGTAACGCCACTCTTCTAGCTCCAACATCTGCATTTTACGCTCAGTACCTGCAACACGAACATCCAAGTTGAGCAGCTTAAGGGCCCAGAAGGCCTTGTGCTCTAGCTCCACGGGCAAATGGCAAGCCTTTCCATAGACAAGCCGGTACGGTGAAGTACCAATGGGCGTCTTGTAGGCAGTGCGATATGCCCATAGAGCATCATCGAGCTTGGTGGACCAATCTTTGCGGGACTGATCCACCGTCTTCTCCAGGATCCGCTTGAGCTCCCGGTTCGTCAGCTCGGCCTGGCCACTGGTCTGAGGATGATAGGCCACGGACACCTTGTGAGTTACACCATAGCGAGACAATAGCTTATCAAATTGGCCCTGGAAATGGGTGCCTCTATCGCTTATGATGGCTCTAGGTGTCCCGAACCGGGAGAAGAGCTGCTTCAAAAAAACACAAACACGTCTAGCATCATTGGTGGGCAAAGCCTGCGCCTCAGCCCACCTAGAGACGTAGTCAACAGCAACCAGAATATAGGTGTTACCAAAAGATGGAGGGAAGGGGCCCATGAAGTCGATACCCCAGACATCAAAAATCTCAACAGTTATAAACACATTCTGGGGCATCTCATCACGGGCAGAGATGTTACCTGACCTCTGGCATCGGTCGCACCTGCGTGCGAAGGCGTCTGCATCCTTGAAGAGCGTGGGCCAGTAGAAGCCCGACTGGAGTACCTTCCTCGCCGTGCGGTTTCCTCCGTGATGACCGCCAGTAGGTCCCTCATGACAGTGAGATAGAATGCCCTCCATCTCACTCTCCATGACACAACGACGGATGATCCCGTCGGCTCCGATCCGAAAAAGATGCGGGTCATCCCAGAAGTAGTACTTCAGATCGGAGAAAAACTTCCTCTTGGCGTGAGTCGCCATCCCCTTTGGCAGCTGCTGGCCCACCAAATAGTTTGCAAAATCGGAGTACCAGGGGGTGACACTCTCCACCAAGCATAACATCATCAACCTCTCGTCTGGGAAAGAGTCATCAATCTCCTCCACGAGGTTGTCCGCAGGGGGTGCGTCCAACCGAGAGAGGTGGTCAGCTGCAACATTTTCTGCTCCCTTCTTGTCCCGGATCTCAATATCGAACTCCTGCAGCAGTAAGATCCATCGTATGAGCCGAGGCTTGGCATCGGCCTTGCTCATCAGGTACCTAATCGCGGAGTGATCTGTGTACACGGTCACACGAGACAAGACCAGATAGGGGCGAAACTTATCGAAGGCAAATACCACCGCAAGCAGCTCCTTCTCTGTGGTGGTGTAGTTCTCCTGGGCATCATTCAGAGTCTTCGAGGCGTAGTAGATAGGTCGGAAGTGTTGATCTCGCCTCTGCCCCAGAACAGCTCCAACAGCAAAATCACTGGCGTCGCACATCAGCTCAAATGGTAAGGACCAGTCTGGAGCAACCATGATAGGAGCCTGGGTGAGCTTCTCCTTCAAGGTGGTGAACGCCGCTGTGCAAGCATCAGTGAACTGGAAGGGGGCATCCTTCTCCAGAAGCTTAGTTAGGGGCAGGGCGATCTTCGAGAAGTCCTTGATGAACCGCCTATAGAAACCTGCATGGCCAAGAAAACTCCGGATCCCCTTTACAGATGTAGGAGGAGGCAGCTTGCTGATAGTCTCGATCTTTGCTCTGTCTACCTCGATCCCCATCTTGGAGATCTTGTGCCCAAGAACTATGCCTTCTCGAACCATGAAGTGACACTTCTCCCAACTCAGTGCCAGGTTCGTTTCTTCACACCGTTTAAGGACCAATTCCAGGTTATGGAGACAGTGAGAGAAGGAGTCTCCATAAACCGAGAAGTCGTCCATAAACACCTCCATGATCTCGCCGACCAGACGGTCAAAGATGGCGAGCATGCATCGCTGAAAAGTGGCTGGGGCGTTGCATAGCCCGAATGGGATCCGCCGGTAAGCAAATGTGCCGAAAGGGCAGGTGAAAGTGGTCTTCGCCTGGTCCTCCGGTGCAATAGGGATCTGAAAATACCCGGACATCCCATCCAGGAAGCAGTAGAACTCGTGCCCCGCCAATCTCTCCAGCATCTGATCAATGAACGGCAGCGGGAAATGGTCCTTCCGAGTAGCGTCGTTGAGACGCCGATAGTCGATGCAAACACGGTACCCAGTCACCGTGCGCATCGGAATGAGCTCGTTCTTCTCGTTAGGCACCACGGTCATCCCACCCTTTTTGGGCACCACCTGGGTGGGACTGACCCATTCGCTGTCAGAAATGGCGAAAATGATCCCGGCATCCATCAACTTCACGATCTCTGCCCGAACCACAGCCTCCAGGTTCGGCGTCAATCTCCTCTGCGGCTGCCTCACTGGCCGCATCTCATCCTCCAGCAGTATCCGGTGCGAGCAAAAAGAGGGGCTGATCCCCCGGATATCTGTGATCTTCCATGCCAAAGCTCGCTCGTACTGCTTCAGCAAGGCCACCAGTCTGGTCTTCTGCTCGGGTGTGAGGGTCGAGCTGATGATAACTGGCAGCTTATTCCCCTCCCGGAGAAATGCATACTCCAAATGAGGAGGGAGGGGCTTAAGCTCCAGCTCTGGTGGTTCCTCCAGAGAAGTGGTGATGCGGGTGGAGGATGAGATCGGTTTAAACAGCCTGTCGCCCTCCAAGAAGGGGCCACTCTCCAATGCGGCCAACTGCTCCGCCAGCTGCGGCTCCTGCAATGCCTGCTCACCTAGCAAAATACAACGCTCAAGAGCATCATCAGTACCCGCACTCGTGATGGCGAGTGCGGTCTCAAAATCGGCAAGCATATCACAGTAGTCTATGTCATCATGCAAATGAGAATGTTTCCCATTGTCAGACACAGAAAAAGTAGCCTGTTCATCACCAGCACGCAGAATCAATTTACCACTATGCACATCAATAAGCGCCTTGGCGGTGGCGAGAAACGGTCTACCCAAAATCAAAGGCACATCCACATCCTCATTTATATCCAAAATAACAAAATCAACAGGATATGTGAATGCACCAACATTAACAAGCAAGTCCTCAATGATACCCCTAGGATGCACGATAGATCGATCAGCTAACTGAATGCTCATCCTAGTAGCTCTAGGTTCACCTAGGTCTAGCTTCTTAAACAGTTTATAGGGCATGACATTTATACTAGCGCCTAGGTCCGCCAAGGACTTTCCTACATGCATGCTGCCAATAACAAGAGGGATAGTGAAACTCCCTGGGTCTTTGCGCTTCTCGGGCAGCTTGTTCTGCAGGATGGCAGAACACTCCTCGCTAAGCATCACTGTCGAGAGATCCCCAAGTTTCTTCTTGTTGGTGAGGAGGTCCTTCATAAACTTGGCATACTTGGGCATCTTCGACAGTGCCTCCACGAACGGCATGCTGATGTTTACCTGCTTCAACATTGCCATGAACTTGGCAAACTCTGTCTCCAGCCTGTCTTTATGAAGTCTAGTGGGGAAAGGCAGCTGGGGTATATGCTCCTTAACCACAGGTTGTGGCTTGGGAGCAGGTGCTGCGCTGCCTTCCTCCACTTCTGCAGTATCAGCTGGAGGTGTTGAAGCAGGAAGTGGGTCGTCTTGCCTGGGCTGGGCAGGAGTAGCAGATGTAGTCTTGCCACTCCTGGTGGTGATGACATGGGCAGTCTCGTGAGGATCGCGAGGATTGGGGACAGTGGTGGCAGGCAGAGTCCCCGGTGCCCTCGTAGTGTTCTGGCGAGCTAAGCCCCCTATCTGGTGCTGGAGATCCTGCAGAATGGCACCCTGATTCCTCTGTCCTGCCTCCAGTGAGGCTACACTCTGGTCCAACCTCGTGATAGTCGCCTGAGTGCTCGTCATGAATGAAGCTAGAATATTTTCCAGCTTCGTCATCTGAGTGTCTGGTGCTGGAGCCGCTGTTGGCTCGGCAAACTGGCGCTGGGGCTGTTGGAAGGGTTGCCCTTGTCGAGGCTGGTAGGGCTGCTGCTGTGGAGCTGGCCCCTGACGAGCCTGGTAGGGCTGCCTCTTGTGAAAGCCACCAGCTGGTGCTGGGAAACCAGGTGGCTTGGCGGTGTTATTGCTCCAGGCAAAGTTGGGATGCTGGCGCCATCCCTCATTGTAGGTGTTGCTGTACGGGTCCAGGCGCCGAGCATTTGCTATGAAGTCCACCTGCTCTTGGGGAGTAGAAGACTCCCTCATAGACTGACAATCCTCCACGAGGTGATTCGGGCTCTCACACCACTGACACTGAGCAACTGGAGGTGTAGCCAAACTTCTGCCCGGAATAAGACTGTTGGGCTGCTTCAATGCCTGCACTAGCTCAGCTACCTGCTGCTCGAGCCCGGATCTGGTCTCCATGGCGTGCACACCACGGTCCCGGGAGTGCCTGCCTCTGCTGCTCTGCCCCCAGGAATGATCGCGGGCAGCTAAAGTACTGATCATCTGGTTCAGTTCGGGTGGAGTCTTAGTAAGGATATCCCCTCCTGGGCATAGAGACTCGATCACCCTCTGGCTGTCTGGGGTGATGGCACTGTAGAAGTTCCCCACTGTGAAAGCATCGCTGAAACCATGATGGGGACACTGCCAGAAGTATCCCATGTACCGCTCCCATGCATCACGAAGGGATTCATCTGGCTCTTGGCGGAAGTGAGTGATCTCCCGCTGAATCTCAGTAGTCTTTGATGCCGGATAATATCTGTGCACGAACTTATCCGCCAGATCGTCCCAAGAAGTGATGGACAGTGGGGGCTGGGTCTCCAACCACCTCTTAGCATTCCCCGCCAGAGAGTGGGGGAAGAGGTGAAGGCGGATTGCCTCATCCGGAACACCATTCAGCTTGAACCCGTTCGTCAGCTGCAGAAAACGGGAAAGGTGTGCCCGGGCTTCCTCATCCTTCAAGCCATGGAACTGGATAGAGGATGTGATGAGCTGAATCCAGCCTGGCTTGATCTCGAAGTTGTTTGCTGGGACTGGTGGATATAGGATGACCGGGTGGATGTCAGCAATCCGTGGAGTGTAGTAGTACTCCAAGGTGGGACCCGGCGGTGGTGGTGGATGCTGATTCACCGGGGGAACCTGTCGAGCATTCCCCGGTTGTGGGATGTCTTCGCCCTCCATCTCGTACTCTTCCTCAGAATCGCTGGTCAAGTGGCCGTCTATGCGCTCTCCCGTAACCAGTCTAGCTCGCTGCTGTCTCCTAAGTTGGCGGCAAGTGCGTTCAAGCTCTGGATCCAACGGCAGTAAACCTCCTGACTGGCTACGGGTCATGCACTACCTGCACACACTCAAGCAAGCAAAACCGTGAAGGCACAAGTGGGACAAAGCAAACAAAGCAAAAAGAAAAGCTAAATTAACAGAAATCACTTTTCTTCAACAACCTAGCTGTTCCCCGGCAACGGCGCCAAAAACTTGACTCGACTCTACTGTCACCCTAGGAATTGGCCAAGTGAAACCACTTCCTAAAGCGTAGTATAGCGGGTTAGGTTTATATGTCAACCCGGGTCCTAGATTTGCTGACTACTCAATGAGTTCTTGTTATCTAGCAATAAAACTGGAGTGCAAGTCTAAACTACCAAACAAACAAAGCAAGTAAACTGGTTGTATTCAGGTTAAAGAGGTCACCCGGATATGGTTCCCCCTAGTCTGCAGTTAAGCCGGATTGTAATTACCAAGTTCAGTTTCTATGAAGATTATACTGCGGAAGGTTCTTAAACAGCCTGAAGTCTCGACTAAAGGTCTTCAGACCCTCTCAATCTGACTCTCTAGCGGGCGACTAACCTCCACCGGAGTCGACAGATTGAGGCCCTAAGAACAAAACCTCCACTACCGGAGTAAATCCAGTACAGAATAGTGAGTTGGCTCCTCGTCTAAAGTCACCAACTCCCTACCTTCAATCAAGGATACTCTATTAACCTAGGCAGATATTCTCATTCTAGGTTAAAGCAGAAACAACAGGAATTTGATCAGGATTCAAGTCATTCAATCATAAAACCTCAATCGAATATAATCAATCACAGAATCAGTACTTGGGTTCATACAATCAATCTCAACATACAGAACTAGGGTTTCCCACACCCAGATGAATGGGAGAACTACTCCATGGAGGGAGAAGCAAAAGCAGAATCAGACGCGGAAATCATACTGTGAAGATGGATTTCTGCTCCTGGACGTTGAATCGGCACTTCTCCAAGCTCAAACCAAGCTCCAATGGTGTTGAAGATCGATCTAGGGCACTTGGAGACTCTTGTTCGTCGCTTTCTCTCTCTAGGAATCGTTCTATCTCTCTAAAACTCGAATCCCCTCTCAATTTGGCTGAAATCTGCCTAAAAGGGCATCATTGGCCAAAACACGGTCGAGGGCACGGCCGTGTTTTGCCTCAGCCCGCCCGTGTTTTGCCTCAGCCTTAAAAGCACGGCCACGGGCAGCTTTAAAACACGATCGTGTTCAGGCTAAAACACGGCCGTGCTTTCCTCAGGCCTGCCCGTGTTTTTTAGGTTGTGCACGCCACCCTTGGAAGCCTCGGCCTAAAAAGCACGGTCACCGGAACACGGCCGTGTTCTGAGGGCCTCCTGCCCGTGTTTTGGCCCTGGCTCGTCCAAACGACTTGCAAACGATCCGAAACTCGTGCTTGGCCTTCCCTTTGACGCCTGGGACCTGAAATAGGACAAAGTAACACAACCCGGCGTAAAATAGGCCAAAACACACAACCATGCTCCGCAAATGGATAAGAAATAGGGGTATAAAATCATGTAATTATATCGTTATCAGTCGACCTATGAAGGCAAAAATACGAGTTTTGACATTCTTCTACAAAGTATTTGTGCGAAACTAACTGAGGTCGACCTGTTGTGATTTTGAGGTCGACCTAATCTGTTTCGCACTCAATATCTTAAGCATTTAGGCCTATTCAGGCTCGTTGTATTTTTGTCCAGGTCCACCTATGATGTTTCTGAGGTCGACCTATGACGGCAAAAATACGAGTTTTGACATTCTTATACGAATTATTTGTACGAAACTAACTAAGGTCGACCTGTTGTGATTTTGAGGTCGACCTAATATGTTTCGCACTTAATATCTTAAGCATTTAGGCCTATTCAGACTCGTTGTATTTTTGTTGAGGTCGACCTATGATGTTTCTGAGATCGACCTATGACAGCAAAAATACGAGTTTTGACATTCTTCTACGAAGTATTTGTGCGAAACTAACTGAGGTGACCTGTTGTTATTTTGAGGTCGACCTAATGTGCTTCGCACTCAACATCTTAAGCATTTGGGCCTATTCAGACTCGTTGTATTTTTTTCGAGGTCGACCTATGATGTTTCTGAGGTCGACCTATGTCAGAAAAAATACGAGTTTTGACATTTTTCTACGAATTATTTTTGCGAAACTAACTGAGGTCGACCTGTAGTGATTTTTAGGTTGACCTAATCTGTTTCGCACTCAACATTTTAAGCATTTGGGCCTATTCAGACTTGTTTTCTATTAACCAAGGTCGACCTATGACGGTTTTTACGAGTTTTAGCCCTCTTGTTCGACCAATATTTGTGCGTAATTAGCTAAGGCCGACCTATGCTTCATTTGAGGTCGACCTATGTTTTTTTCCTCCAATTGTTACGGGTTTGGGTCGACCCATTCTCGTTTTTAATTGACTGAGGTCAACCGTTTATATTGGGAGGTCGACCTATGATGTTTTGCACTCTAATTTTGTCCATCTTCGAACCATATTTGTGCTTGATTTTCTGTGTTCGACAATTGGTGTGTATTAGGTCGACCTATGATGTTTTAGAGGTCGACCTAACGTTGCTCTGTTTTATCTATATGTGCAGTTTTAGGTCGACCGCTTTATGGAGAGGTCGACCGAGTTTTGTTCATTTTGAAAATGTGACTAACGTGTATTATCGCTTGTTTGATCGCAGGATGTTTGGCAACAAAAAGAAAAGAAAGTCACAAAAAGCTGCTGCCTCAAGTTCGGAATAGGAAGAGTACAATCCCACTTTGTTCTAGACCAAGGAGCAAAGTGACAACTTTGAAGAGAGGAGAATGCACAACCGCAGGGTGGCTCCTGGAAGGCCATTGATGACAGATGCGTATTCTCATTTCGAGAATTACGGGTTTCTATGACCCTTTGTCGAGTAAGAGTGTCTGAAGGTGATATCTCTAAATGCACCATACTACCCAAAAACGGTACAGTACTTCTACAACAACTTCGTCTACTAACGTAATGCAAATGGATCCATTCATGCATTTAAAACCTATGTGAATGGGGTGGAGATGCGCATCAGCAAGAATGTGTTGGCGGAAGAACTAGAGGCTCCAAACGAGGGAAAGAGAATCGATTCTTACACTGCTTGGAATGAAACTCATTTCTCGAGAGCCAAGTAAATCCAGACGGTATGTGGTCTTAATGAAGAGGAATATGCTCAGGGTCGCAGTAGGCCAACGAGTAACCACTTGACAGTTCAAGCCAGAGTTCTTCGCCACATGCTTTTCTACAACATTCTGCCAAAGGATGGACATCGAGAGACAGTCACCTACTTCGGCATGGAGCTCCTCACCGACCTACTGTTAGACGAGAAGGTGAACTTGCCATACTTGATCTTTAATCACATGCTTACTGCTGCAGAAAGTTCAAACAGGAATCTTCCCTATGGGATGATCCTGACTTTGCTATTTGAGCATTTTTCATGTGGATTTAAGTGGTGAGGTGGGGTTAAGAATCTCAAGGCAGGAGTTCTATACAGTTTCATCTCTGAAAAAGATGGGCTTTGAGCTGCGTAATGGTGAGTATGTCCGAATAAACAATGCTCATGGTGTCCATGGTGGTGATGATGATGATGATGATGATGATGATGAGGATGATGATGGTGATGGTGATGAAGGAGCCGGAGACGAGCCAATGTGGCAGGCACAAAGTTCAAGTCCACAAGTCACCTTAGAACGTGTGTGAGAGCGCATGGACGGCATGTACGAGTACATGGGTCAGTTTTCCAGCCAGATGACTGGCATGTACGACTACATGGGGCAAATGATCGCCCAGATGAGCACAATGCAGGTGACCGTGAATGAGATACGAGATGAGTGGCGATCTTTCAGCGGAAGATACATGCATCCCACCACATCCGACCACCATCATGCTAACAACACCAATAAGAAAATGTGGATGAGGGAGAGAGGGGACATGAGTAGGAACTCGAAGATTTTAAATTGTGTGTTTTTATTGTTAAGTGGTCAAAACGATTGTTGTTGTTATTCTGTTGTTTTAGTTTTTTTTTTATGTGTGAACAATTATGGTTTGTGTTTTATTGTATTTCTTGTTAGTTTGTTTTGTTGTTATGCTATGAAGTGATGAGTCCTTGTTTTCATTATTTATAACTAGTTATGATGGTTTGAAACATAATTTGTACGAGCAAAAGAACCACACAAATTGACATACATAAGCAAAAAGACATGGGGCATAGGTTGACTTTCTTGTATTCTGTCGACCTCGAAACCAACACTTGATCTTCATTTTACGTTAAATGATTGGACAAATTGATAGAAGAACACTTGTCTTCTATCTGGTCGACCACTTTCTGTATCTGGTCGACCACATTGTTAATGACTGCCATCAAGTGGTCGACCTATATACCTTTATGGTCGGCCATGTTGTTTCTGACGCCAACGAAATGGTCGACCGAGGTTTTATCGTGGTCGACCAAAAATAACAACTTAAACTAAGTACGGTCGACCAGATGATCTTTGAGGTCGACCATGATGCATTCTCCTGCTGCCCAAATTAGTCAATTCGGTCGACCTCCTTCGAGATTAGGTCGACCGAAAAATCCATGTTACGGTGACATGGGCATACCCATTATTTTATATAAATGATAAAATGAACTCTCTGGCCAATAGGCCGGGTAAAAAACTAGTATTCTTATATACATTTTGCTAAATTCTGCTCACCAATATGGTATTTGATACTTCAATTTATAGCTTTCAAAATGGGTAAATTGCAAGTTTGGTCACTAGAATTACTAAAAAATTTCACGTTTGCCACTAGAATTAATTTATTCCATCTATAGTCACTTAAATTAGTTCAACAGTTCAAGTTTGGTCACTCTCCGTTAGTCTCCATTAACTTTATCTGACGTGGCAGTCAACCTTTATAGTTGACTGTTAAGTGAGTGACTTGTCAAATTAAAAATAAAAATAAATTAATAAAAAAAGCAATTGGAAGGGTACCCCTCTGTCAACTTTTCTCTCCCCCAAGAATAGTCCCCTTCGTCCATGTACTCCCCCCCAGAATCGTCCCCTCCGTCGCTGGCATCGTGGCACATGGCCGACTGTGGTAAATCTTCATGGATTCTCTCTACTTTTTTTATCGCACTTCTGGTTTGAGGAATCCCTTGCGGAAACTGCTCAATGGCTGTAGATTCTGAAGTGCGGCTGCAATCCCGTCGTTCTGAAGACATAGCTGGAATCGTGCTTCTCATCGCAAACTTCGGTGTGAATTGATTAATTATTTTTATTTACAAGGAGCAAAAGGGGAGCCACAAAGACACTTATTCCCTTCAAACGAGCTCGCCGGGAACTTCGTCGGTGACAACCTTCCACACAAATGATTCCAGCTCACATTCAGATTCTGCAATCCAACAACCGAACTCGACACCCCGTCGTAAATCAAATTCCTCGACAGATCCAAATCCTTGATCGTCACCACAATCCTCATCCGCCTCAAATCGAAGCTCAGTTTATTCCCGGCCGCCCAAAACCCAACCAAATAATCGGTCCGGCTCAGCAACCAAACGAGACTGCTCAGATCTCATTCTCCGATAAGTCGAGGTAATCATAGAAATACGTCTGCTTCGGCCTCCAATTCGTCAGATACATCTTGATCCCGCATTTCGCCAGCTTCATGGAATAGAGAATCGGGGAAGAACTCGCCCAATCGAGGATTCTCCCTATGTGGAAATTGTTGTACGATAGATCTAGGGTCTCGATCCCCATCACGTTCATAACAGGGAAAGGATCTCGCGCTTGGGGCCCAGAAATTTACCCAGGTCCTGGAACTAGGGGTGGAAATCGGTACGGTATTGGTATCCCAATACCAAATACCGAAATCCCGAATACCGAATTACACCCTAAAGTCAATCCCAATCCCAATCCCTAAATAATTTCGGTATCCCAATCCCAATCCCTAAATATACCGGTATCCCAATCGGTACTTCGGTATCCCAATCGGTATTATCGAATACGAAATTAATTACCTTTACAATTAATAATTAAATATATTAATGATATTTTATTGTTTAATTTAGGGAAAAAAGACTAAGCAAAGAGTCTTGAATTAGGATATTATTAAGGAGAATGGAGGAGAGGAGACATCTCAAGTTCTTGTCATTATTAATCTTTAATTTGACGAATTGGAGGTTGACAGACGACTATTAATAGTGATGGAATGATCTATGTATAATTAAATGACACTTTTGGTGGTTGAGGGTCGTGTAGTAGTGAATGAGAGAGTTTAGTTGAGAGGATAAAATACACACTAGCTTATATTTCGGTATTGATCGGTATTTCGGTATAATACCGATCTCAATCCCGTAATCCCTAATACCGAATAACAAATGAAATTCAATCCCAATCCCAATCCCAAAAAATAATTCGTGTATTCGGTAATACCAAATATAGACAAATTCGGTACGGTATTCGGTATATCCCAAATACCAGTACCAAACTTCCAGCCCTACCTGGAACGGCTTCACAATGTCGCCAAAGACAATCCGAAAAATGGAGGAGAAGCCAGAAAAGGAAGCCGATGAGCGGGGACTTGTTGGAGAAGGAGGAATTAGAGGTGTCTGAGGAAGAGGAGGAAGCTGATGAGCGCCGGAGACTTCTTCGAGAGGTAGTTCGCTGGATTATAAGAAGTTTGGGAATTATAAAAAATTTATATTTAATTTTTAATAATTGTGTAAATGAGGTGAAAATTAATAGATTAAATTTTATTTTTTTAGTTTTTTAATTTGCCACGTCACTCACTTAATAGTCAATTATGAAGGTTGACTGCCACGTCAGATAAAGTTAACGGAGACTAACGGAGAGTGACCAAATTTGAATTGTTGAACTAATATAAGTGACAACAGATGAAATAAATTAATTCTAGCGACAAACGTGAAATTTTTTTAGTATTTCTGATGACCAAACTTGCAATTTACCTCTTTCAAACCTATTTATTTCCAACGTGAATCAACATTTGGTCGCAGTCCAAACACGAGGAAGCCCAATAAACTAGGCCCAACCAAGCAAACCTTATCTGCGTACTTGTCGCTTACAGTCCAAGAATTATCCTCGTCACACTCACTGCTGCGCCTGCCATATCAGCTGCGCTGGGGGGCTAAGAAGAAATGTCAGCTCTACTACTATCAATGGCTGCCTCCTCGATTGCTTTGTCTCCGCTTCACACCAAAGCCTCCAATCTCGCCTCCGCCACTCACATTCCATCCACTGCCCACTTGTCGACTAATCACTTGGCCAATCTCCTCCTGAAGCCCCTCAAACTCGCGAACCAAGCCACCGTCGTCGTCAGCCGACCCCCATCGCGCCGCTATTTCGCCGCTGCATTTGACGATTTCGAGGCAGCCGAAGATGAGAACTCCACTGACGACGAGGACCTCGCGGTTGAAGCCGATGATTACGCTCCGGAAAGCGAAGAAGGAGAAGTAGCAGCAGGTGTGAATGGAGGGTTTGGATCAAGTGACGAAGGTAGGCTGTACGTTGGAAACCTGCCATATACGACGACTTCTGCGGAATTAAATGAGATTTTCGCGGAGGCGGGTCGTATCGCCAGCGTTGAGGTCCGAATGCCTTCCCTCCCCTGCTTCCAAATTTGCTCTTCTTCTTTGTTCAAAACTTCAATAATCTGATGGATGACTTGATGTTGGACCATGGTATTATAATCTTTGATTGAGAGACCTAGTAGTGTTTGAATAGGATCAGTTGATTCAATCATAGCATTTTTTTATATCCTATCCAAATTTTAAGATCATTAATCAGTTATTTGACCTTCGTTATATAAAACCCATTTGACAACTGGAGATGGTGGAGTGAATTGAGTTAAGGGAGCTTTTTGCAACGTTTTCAGGTCATCTATGATCGGGTTACAGATAGGAGCAGAGGGTTTGGGTTTGTTACAATGGCGACTGCCGAGGAAGCTAAAGCAGCCATTCGAATGTTCAATGAATCAGTAAGTTCCCTGCTCTTGCTTTCTTTTGCTTCTCTGTCTGCCCTTACCCTCATGGATATACTTAGAATGGTAGTGGTGGTGGATGAGCAGCAATTGGGAGGTAGAAACATAAAGGTGAACTTCCCAGAAGTGCCCAAGGGAGGCGAGAGGGAGATGATAGGCTCGAGAGTGCGGAGTAGCTATCAGGGGTTCGTAGACAGCCCTCACAAGGTCTATGCTGGGAATCTCGGTTGGGGCGTTACATCTCAAGCTCTCAAAGAAGTCTTCGCTGAGCAGCCTGGATACATGAGTGCCAAGGTCATCTACGAGAGGGATACAGGAAGATCTCGAGGTTTCGGTTTCGTGTCTTTCGAGACTGCTGCAGATGCTGATGCTGCTCTGAATAGCATGAATGGGAAGGTAAGCTACAATTGGATGGCGCACAGACAATTCATGTAGTATCTGTTCCAATGCTTCTGTTTAACCAAATTCTGTTGTTTTGTGGAATTTTGTAGGAGGTGGAAGGGCGGCCTTTGCGGTTGAACATGGCTTCGGAGAGGCCGCAATCTTCATCAGGATTCAAGTCAACAACCGAAGGCGATAGCGGCCAATTGGTTTCGAGCATCAGCTCTGAGTCTGAGTAGACGTTTCTGCACATCACTTGCGTACACTTCAAAGTTCAAAGTATTTTGTTGCATCTACCCTTTAACCTTCTAAAGGAGCTTTTTGCTTTCACTATGCTCCTCCATCATGCCATTCGAATCGGTCAAACCAAGACAGAACACAAGAAACTTAGTGCCCAGAAGAGCAAGCTCAAGTATGCAGCTATTTGTTTCAAAATATGGCATGTGAATATGGACGTGGATTCTGTACAAGATTGCTGCTTATTAGCCAAATTAATAGAGCACCCTTTTACGGCAGAAAATTGTTGCTCAATGCATGACCATATAGATTGTAATATATTTGCGCGATATGAGAACTTTTTGAAGACTCATATGAGCAAAGCAAAGTATAAATAATAACTCTGACGTACCAGCACTAACACCAAAGGTTTCTCGATACAAAATCGGGTTTGAAATCTTCTTGTGCATTGGCATCAGGGAAACATAAAATAAAGTATATGAGGGTGGGTTTCTTTCCAGCTAGAAATAGATGACCAAAAGAGGGTAGTATATGATCACCACCAGCAGGAAGAGACGCCGCAGAAGAATCCACGTCCTGCGGAAAGAACATTCTGACAAGAAGGATATTGGATTACATACAGCAGCAGTCTTTGGTCACTAGTTTTATTTCCCCAGGCTAGTTAGTCGGGCAGGAAATTTCAGGGTCGTTGAGAAGGCACATGCCTGCAGGTGCTGTGGTAGATGATTCTGATCATTTCTTCTGTATCACTGAAGCCTTTGCACCTGCCACGACCTCTAAAACTTGCCTGAAAAGAAAGATTAACATTGTACAGAAATTATTAAAAACAAATAGCATTTCAATCATAAAATTAACCGAACACACTACTGAGCAACAAGCTAATCTTCTGAGTCGTTGTACAAACAAAGGAATACGGACACAACCTCGATAATAAGGCATTTAGATTGACACGAGGGTCCCACGTACCGAACTAAACAAGGTTAATTCCGGCCTCACAATGGACCCTGGTTCATACTTCTCTTTCTTTCTGGAAGGCCATGATGATTTTACATGTTGAATTTGTTAGTGTTGTGGTATATGATTCACGATTGAACTTCTCCCAACAAATCGGGTTATTGGGATCAACTGGTTTATGACATGATATCAGAGTCTTCTGTGACCGAGAGGTCTTGTGTTCGATTCTCGGTGAACCCATTTGTTAAGCACATGGTATTCTTGTCTTCAGACCTGTGCAAACTTCAAGCCCTTGTGAGTGGCTTTCGTTTGAGGGGGCGTGTTAGTGTTGTGGTATATGATCCACGATTGAACCTCTCCCAACAACTCGAGTTATTGGGATCAACTGGTTTTATTTCGCAATAGGGAGAGTCATCTCTATCATCATTCTGTCAATGGGAATGTCCCTCACAACTTCGAGGTTCTCAGTTGTTTTCAGAGAGCAACCATTTACAGCGGAAAGCTTGGTGAGAAACTCAATTACCAATCAAGTTTTGTGGGTTTGGAATGGGAACGAAGTTGACCTTTCCTTCCACTTTCAGTTTTATGAGCAATAATTGAGAAATCACTCTTAATTAGAAGGCTAGAAAAAGTAAAGGCAGTTGCATATATTCGAGTCTCACACAGAGAAAAACAAGTAAGTTCTTTCACAAGAAGCTAACTAAATCCAAGGAAATGTACAATAAAGACATCAGTGAAAGGAAAAGGAAGCTTGAAAATTCCGCCAATGAGAGTATTTCACCTATATACATATTTCTGAATGCAAGTTTATCACGATCATCTGCGCTACCAGTAAAGGAATGCGTTACACCACCAGTAAACCTGAAAATTACACGAAGTATGTCACCTGCACCCAGACCTTGGTAACACAAACCCAGAATACAAAGACAATTACCAGATAAACTCTGTTTCTTATTAGTTTGAGCGAAATCAGTGGTTCAATTATATTAATTTAGGAGTTCGCACAAGCTTTATCTGCATTTAAGGGAAATGGAGCCATGGCTAGCAACCACCTCAATTAAGTGGCACAGTACCATTCAAGCAAAGCAGTAGTATTAGGTAACTAACCTGTCCTTGTAACGCTCCATGATCTCACAGAAGTCCTCGGCAGCTGCACGCATATGAAGGAAAATAGGCAGCTTTGTGGGATGTGCTAATTCAAACTGCTTCTCAAAATACCTAATTTATCAATGCATGCACTCTCTAATCACAATGGTTAGGTAAGGCATCAAAATGCATAGAATGACTTATCCAAAAGAACTTAACTTCTTTTGAATCTCAGCAGGGAAAAGGTGGAGCCTGTCATAGTCCAGTCCACACTCACCAACCGCCACAACCTTCCGGTGTTGAAATTCAAGGAAAAATGTGGTCATGAAATTGTAGTAGCTACTAAAAATACTACTCATAAACAAAAAAACAAGCATTAATGCACAACGATGACACAATTTTGAATTTGGAATGCATATCAGCATGTACCAAGTCATGCTGGCATGCAACAGACTGACGTCTAAGAGTTAATAATTTCCACAACCTTATGGTTATAAACTCCAAAGCAGAAAATCAATTTTACCATGCAAAATCTTTCCTCTCTCAGGGATAAATTACTAACTACAGGTCAAGAAGAAAGTAACATATCAGACACTGTAACTAATACCAGCTGACAGTGCATGCCGGAAATGAGCAGAAAACAAGGTTGCATAGGATTTTGGACATACAGTTAAGATGTTTGTACTTTCTACACATCTACATGCATATGTATATAACTTACAATATCAGCAATATGGTATTGAGAAGCCATCTGCCCCAATCATCTTAATTATCAAAACAGAAACCAATATTTTGAGGTCAGGCTACAAATATTCAAGATCTCTTCATCAGCAAAACAAAACAAAAAACAGTATCGTGGATGTATGAAATTCGATGACAAGTATAAATGTGTGATTGTAGATGAGAGTTGAGACTAGAAACTAATACCTTTCCTTTCCGAATTCCTTCTTTGGCCAACGACAACAGAGCTTGGAAATGGTTCTCCGGATCCCCACTTTCTTCAAATTCCTGCATAAATCCGAGTGAATGGATGAGGGGGGAACATGAAGGCGGGGAATGTGAACTTCTACGGTAAAGGATATGCAGTAACTTGAAATCAACCTTGCATCTAGTAGGGTGCACACCAACAGTACAGAAAAGCCTCCCTGTAAAAGGTAATGGAAATTAAAGTGCTGCAACCAACTCTCCAGAAAGAGCCTTCAATAAGCTTCAACAAAATAAGAAGAGACAAACCATCCGTCTCGGCAATTGCAAGACCAACAGAAGAAACAGTAGGAAGCAAAAATTTCCTACTTGCAACGGAGAGATACTCAATAGCAAACATATTTGGAGATGACCATACAGAACAACTGAAATCAAATGCGAAGATCTTCATTCCAGATGACCTCACAGCATCAGAATCAAAGAATGAAGCTTTAAAGGAATTAGCGAGCTGAAAGAAGCTACTGAAAGCGGGTCTCAGAAGGAAACTCACAATGATGCGTTCCAAGCCCGAGTCAGGACAGCAGGTATGTCAGCTACATGGTGTTGCTTGCCATTATAGGTTCCTCTGAACATGCCATCTGACAGAAAACATTCAAACATCACGCATTTGCTTAACTGAGCAAAGGATGAAATCACAGCTCGAAATGCTCAGCAGGTGCTTGATGAAATGACTGACCGACCTGTGAAGTTAACCGTAATATCTGTTCCAGAAACGAATTAAAGGAAGCGATCGTCAGTTAGGCGTTCTCAATTCTCATTGTATATATCGGAATTTGAATCATTGGTTGGAACTACAGTAAGACTTACCTATCATTCGTACAGTCACCATGATGACTGCGGAAACGCAGTAAGAGAGACGGAAAGTAGCGCTTCCCCGATGCGTCTTCTCCAAAATCAAACGTTTCGTTCATCTCAGTTGCGACTTGCGAGAGCGACGGTCCAAATTCCAGCTAGTTTGAGCCTGACTTGGTCGGTAATAATGTTCAGGCCCATTTATCATGTACCACACAATTTTTTTTTTCCTTTTCTTTTCTACATCGTGACTTCTTCGATTTGGGTTGGTTAACTTGATATGTTTTTACTAAAGGTAAGATAGTCTAACGGTAAGTTATCGCGACAGTGAAGGATTTGAGAGTTGCAGATCCCAGGTTCAAATCCAAGCGAGACTCGTTGGTGTTCCCGGAGGTATAAGGCTGTTAGGGGAAAAGTCATGTTGGCATCGAATTGAATGCAGGTGGGCCCCAAATTTAGTAGGACCCGATTTTACAAAGTGGCACGTGGGGCTGAGGTTCCTGGGTAATAAAAAAAACTTGGCATGTTTTTTTAGACATGACAATGGGTAAACTCATTGAATAATTTGATCTCAATTGTCATGATTCATATAAGGATCGTTTGGATGAGTTGTTGTGTAACGAGTTAATATAAAAGGTGAATTCCTCACAAAATGAGAATGTGGTATCCCCTATGAAGTATTGACAATAACTCATTAATGAGTTATTTCAAATTAACTCAAGTACAAATAACTCACCACCTACTTTTATAGACAAACGGGTTATTTGCACCCAAATAACTCAAAATAAGTTATAGTTTTGGCTGCAAATAACTCATACAAATAATTACTCATAAGCATTTTTATGGTTTTGAATTTTGGTTGGATCTGGATGGTCAATTTATTTGGATAGACTCAAATGAGTTTTTAGTAGAAAATGGCGTAGAAAGGCGCCCATAAAATTACTCAACTAAAATTCTGGGAGCTTGATTCCCCACCTGGTCATACAGCAACCTGTAATTCAGCTGGTGGTTTGGAATGGAAAATAAATCAGCCCCTAAGGATAAAGAATGACGGACGAAGCAAGAAAGTCTGCAATCATATTGGCTTTGCTGTAAACGTGCTCAAGTCACACTCACACCTCAGTCCCACTACAAAAGATTGTTCACTTCTGCTAGATGTATGATATTGATATGATAGTAATATAATGTTGATATTATGTTTTATGTTTGACAAAATATCTTAATGACATCATATCATTGTCATATCCTAAAATTATTACTATGGTAATGACAATAATTACCATATTGGGATTTTTTCAATAATAGCACGTTTAAAAAAATTACAAAACTAGCACCAATCCGAAAAAATTGACAGAAATAGCACCAATTTTAATGGAACGCACCCCTGAGGTGCGTTTTATAAGTAAACCGCACCCTACAGGTGCGTTTTACATATAAACCGCACCTTAGGGGTGCGTTCCAAGCCACGTCAGCACAAGAAACGCAACGCCAAGATGCGGTCTTCAGATTCTGTGGAACGGTCTTGAAGACCGTTGGATGAAGAACGATCGGAGTGCTGAACGCGAGCCAGCGGAGCGATCCGCGCCACGGATCGGGGAACGCATCGCCGAGGTGCGGTCAAGCCTGGGCAAACCCAAACCGCCTCGGCAAGGTGCGTTTTCTATGAGGGCAAAATTACCCGACCGCCCCTGGAGGGTGCGGTCTGTTGGGTATAAATACCCCCTTCCCCTCTCATTTCTTCACACCACAACCCATTCTTCCTTCTCTCTCTAGATTTTATCTCTCTAAACCCTTCCCTCCCAAAAGTCTAGGAAATAGTGGTCTGTTGGTTGCGGCTAATTCCGATCTGCCATCAGAAAATATTTCTTAGGTTTTTTTCTCAAAACCCGCCGAGCCGAACCTCTGTCCGAATTTCCCGAAAAAATTGCCGATTGGTGGCAAGGAGAGGGAGTTTATGTCGATGAATTTCAAGCGGTACGTACTTATTATTCTGATTTAATTTTTGTTGTTGTTATAAGCTTTTAATTAATCTATGTACTAACCTCGTTGTTATTTTCTCGTAGGTTGGGGAGGACGTGGATATATACAACCAACGGTATTATCTCGAGCAAGGACCGTTGGATCCAACCGACTTGTACGACCAACCCAACCATCGGTCAAGGGATGTTTGGAACGATCACCCGGTACATACAATTCTTCATCATTTGTCCTTCTTTTATTTTGTTAATGTATTTAGTGGAATATAAAATAAATTTATGTTGATTTTTTTAATCGTGTTGGTTGTTTTCAATAATTTAATCGAATACATAGCGCCACTTACTTCGACTCTTTATAAAGAGATGCACGTCTAAGGAAATTGGGGTTTTAAGCGATTATCATATCCTCCCATTACCTGGGAAAATCGGGTATTAAGAGATCATCGGATCCCCCCTTTTTCTGTCAAAAAGACTGTGTTTCTAAGAAGATGTATACCTCTTCTAAGAGTCTAACGAGTGTTGCTCTGTATTCGATTAAATTATTTAAAACAACCAATACGATTAAATTATTTACCAAACAACCAATACAATTTATTTTTATGTGTACAAAAAGAATTTTATTAATTTCAAACATTTGAATATGTATGTTTCTATTTAAATTATTATTCATTAACAATGTTATTTATGTTAATTAATTTAGTATGTTTGTTTTACGATAATATGTATGTATCTCTTTAAATTATTATTCATTTAGAATGTTATTATGTTAATTAATTTAGGATGTTTGTTTTATGATAATATGTATGTATCTCTTTAAATTATTATTTTTTAAATGTTATTATGTTAATTATATGAAATTTCTTTTTATGATAATAAAATTCTGCTTGAAGTTAAATAATTTAATTTAATTAATTTAGTTATAAGAAAAAACCTTTACTAATATATAAGAATTAACGTGTAAATTTTCGCTAGGAAGCACAAACGATACTCCGCTACAGGGGTACGACCAATGTGCTCCCATTCCACCCAGCTATCTTGCCCTTTCTCAAAAGGGCACGGTTGGACTCGATTAGGCATTTTAACGGCATCAAAGTTGATCGCCAACTCATCACCGCATTAGCCGAGAGATGGAGAAAGGAGACTCATTGTTTCAACTTTAGAGAAGGATAGGCCACCATCACGCTAAAGGATGTCGCCATCCTAACCCATCTGCCTATCGACGGCAAACCGGTGTGCGTGAGTGATCATCCCCCCGAGCTGGATCTAAACCCAAAATGGCAGCTCTAATGCCGGCATGCCGATCAGAGATTATTGTCAGGTTCATCCTCCTGGTGACGTGGATTTGAATTTGCCGGAAAAACCATCCATAGCTATCAGCATTCTCTCCCTCAACAATGGCGAAGGCTAAAGGAAAGACTTGTCTGTTTGCATCCGCCCCACTGGCAATCAGGAGAGTGCCCTTGTACTTGCCGGTAAGGAATGTACCATCCACTTGGATCACAGGGACACAGAAGCCAAAACCATCAATATATGGCTTGAATGCCCAAAAAAGTCGTCTGAAATGGCGCTTGTCACCTGGCTCTGGAGGTTGTATCTTTTCATCTTGGTATCGAGGGGAGAAAACCGTGCCAGGGTTAGACGCCTCCAATGCCAAAATTAACCTGGGAAGGAATGCATACGATTTTTCCCAATCACCAAAGACGGCTGCTAGAGCTTTCTGCTTTCCATGCCACGCCTTCTTATAGTTAATCGTATAACCATAACGACTTGCAATGTCAGCGATTATGACTTTCACCTTAAGGTCCGGATCTTGCTCAATTAGATGCTTGATAGCCGCAACAACCACCCTGGATTTCAACTGTCGATGGCCTTGGGAAGTTATGGATGACACACATGTGTGTGTGTTCACCGCACGGGATATGACCCAGTGGCCGTGTCTCTTGCTGTTGATGGCCCGAATCCTAACATTGCACCCCTCGTGATGATTACGACATCTGACTATGAGCCTTTTAGTGTTGGAATGAGTTGTGTGCCATTCAAAATGTCGAGTCATTGCTTCAGTCTCAATGGCGTGCCGCACCTCCTTATTCTAGCCAAATTGTTGGCCCTTCATAAACCCAGTGAGTGGACCCCATATTGGGACCTCTGGCGGCTCCATGTCGCTGTCGACCATCCAATTATCGTCTGGAATGTGATTGTAGTAGGGGACTGGTATACGGTCATGAGCCACCTCATCATCATTAGCTGAGTCTGACTCTGGTCCTGAATCATCAGCACCTTCAAGAGGGTCGGAGCTGTCTGCACTGACGTTGTTCTCTCCTTTTTCCTCGGAGGGGTCCGGTTGTAGTGAGGTTGGTTTGGGGAGGTCCGGTTGAACTTCTTCTTCATATGACGGGAAAGATTGATGATGACCTTCACCTTGCTCTTGGTACTGAAAATAGGAATGAGAATCATGGTAACTTTGATAGGGATGATCGCAATATAATTCACCTCCACCATGGATACCAGATGTTTGACCGTCCAGAATGACCTCCAACGCCTATGACCGGCTAGGTGTAAACGAACATCTCGGCTTTGGAAAGATTGTTGGACCTCAAGAATTCAAATATGACATCTACCTCATCCTGAGTGGTTATGAGATATTCCTCATGCCACAATGACCCACTTTCTCTGTTTGGATATCGGTACACCATACGATCAACTCTTCTCGTGTCATCCATGCAAGTAACGTTAGTGCACATTTGATGGAGGTCTTCAAGCAGCGGGCTGGTAGCGACCTTTATCTTCTGAAAATTGCCACCGACGTAGGTGACCCCCTTTCTGGTCTCTTCCGTGTAACCATTCCACCGTAAGCCAAGCGTGAACGGTTGGAATGCCATATGCGAAAAAACCGTAGTTCAGTTAATATCATAAAAATCAAAAATAAAAAATAACAATAAAAAGTAATACAAAATAAACTTACGAGTTAACGTTAATCGCAAAACTACTAAAGAAATATAGAGCTACAACAGAAAATTGAAAAGGGAGAAGGAGAGGTGTGAAGAGAAATGGTTTTCCGGGAAGTCTTTTATAGGCAAAATCACTGATGAAAACCGCACCTTAGGTGCGGTTTTCGTCTGACATGCAGGCCCATGCAGACCCACGTCTGTTTAGTTTGCATGGGCATGTCGGAAATTAATTGACCAAAACAGCACCTTGGGGATGCGGTTTATATGGTAAAACCGAACCTTGGGGGTGCGGTTTTGTTTGGGAGAAATAAACCGCACCTTCATGGTGCGGTTTAGATAGGTCATGCCAAAACCGCACCTCGGCCAAGCGGTTTCTGTAGGTCAGACCTGAAACCGCTTGGCCAAGATGCGGTTTTGGTCCAGGATTCTAAACCGCACCTGAGAGGTGCTGTTTATGCATAAAACGCACCCTTAGGGTGCGGTTTATGTATAAAACGCACCTCTAAGGTGTGTTCCATAAAAAAATGGTGCTATTTCTGTCAATTTTTTCGGATGGGTGCTAGTTTTGTAATTTTTTTTATAAGGTGCTATTTTTGGAAAAATCCCGACAATATAATGACATGCTAATGGTATGATGTGCAACTAGTTTTGTCATAGTCGATTGCCCCCTTGGCATCCTCGACTGCATCCCTATCTAGAGAGGGCGGGATTGCACAATTTGAGGCACTTTATGAGGCTAGATATTGACAACGATCTGCTGACGGCAATGGCAGAGCGATGGCGCCCTGAGCTGCATACCTTCCACTTTCCCGAGGGTGAAATGACGATCACCCTCAAAGATGTTGCCATCCTCACCGGGCTCCCGATCACCGGAGATGCCATCATCGACAGCTCGAGAAAACCAGAAGATGGTTGGGGGCCATTGATTCAGGAACGTCTGGGGTTCAACATGCCGACCACCACGCCCGTCGAAGGTCAGGGGCATCCACCACTGAATGCGGGACAAGTGTCGATCCCGTGGCTTGTTGACCACATCCAGATGGAGGTTAATATAGGCCCGGATACTCCTGAAGATCAGGTGGAGCGGTATGCACGTGTCTACCTAATTGCCTTGGTTGGTGGGTTTCTGTTCCCCGACAAGTCAAACCGGTGGATACAAGGCATGTGGTTAAATATGCTCCTCGGTGACTGGGACGAGATCGGGCAAAAAAGCTGGGGGTCGGCCGTCTTGGCTGGGATCTACCGCGAGTTGTGTACTTGCTCGAAGTTGGGAGCGAAACAAGCTGGTGGTGCGATGTTCATACTCCAGCTCTGGGCATGGGAGCATCTTCCGTTTCTCGCACCTCGAGACCCTCGGGAATTCTGGTTGCCAGATGATGAGCTACGATTTGTAGCAAATCCCCCATATGGTTTCAAGTAAGTTCAATTTAAGTTGAATTTATTTTAGATATGCAATGGTAGCTAGTTAGATGAATTTAGATTTTAGTGAACTTAGTGAACTTAGTATGCAATTTTAAGTATGCAATTATAGTATTTTAGTGAACTTAGCTATCTTCCAACTAAGCGGATTTAGAGACATTTTAGGTCTGCAATTCTATTATTTTAGTGAATTTAGATATCTTCCAAGTAAGTGAATTTGGATTTATTCTAACCAAATCGCATTTAGCTAATTTAAAAATTGCTTATATATGTACTTTTGCTTAATTAGGTGGATCGGAGCAAATACAAACGACCACCAGCCCGAGCACTCTTTACTGTTTTATCGTGCTGAATTTGATAAGCCTTGGTGGAACCAGGTAAAAATATTGAATGTCATGATTTTCAATTTATTAGGTGGAGTGGATATAATTTTTACTAATTCCATGAATTTTAATGATTGTAGGCGGTATGGGATCCATATCCAAATGAAGTGGTTGAGTTGCATCGTCTTAGACATCCCGAGGATCAAGAGACATGGTTGTGCAAGGTGCCCTTAATCTGCTGGCACATGGTGGAGTGGCACCTGCCCGATAGATCTTTGAGGCAATATCGATTGGAGCAACCAATTCCAGCATCCCCACCTCAAGGGTTCAGGGAGCTCCACGCCATTGACCTACGCTACAACAAAAAGGATTGGACCCGCAAGCATGAATTCTACATCAACATATGGGAGAATAGAAATCAGTGGGTGGTCCAAGGGGCGCCGGAGACAAGGCCAATGGGGTACCACGATGGCTACATGCGGTGGTATCGGAACTTCACGCTAAGATGGGTGTCAAAGCAAGGTGCTGTTTGGGGCGCAGTGGTAAGTGAATTCCATTTTGGCCTATTTTAGTTAATTTTTGTAGTATGATTACATGCCTATATTAGCTAGAATGTTAATTATCTATATTAGATTTAATGTTAGTTAATTTTTGGAGTATGATTACATGCCTATATTAGCTAGAATGTTAATTATCTATATTAGATTTAATGTTAGTTAATTTTTGGAGTATGATTACATGCCTATATTAGCTAGAATGTTAATTAACATTATTAGATTTAATGAATGTTAATTTTTGTAGTATGATTACATGCCTATATTAGATGATAGAAATCATTATTAGATTTACTATTAGTTAATTTTGTACAACAATTTATTAGGTTGACGGTTTGGAGCATGCGAAGCACACCGTCGAGAGTGCATCCACCATGGATGAGCGGAAGACATCTTTTTTGCGCAGGCTTTTCAACAACTTGCTCTGTTGTACCAGAGAGCAAAGGAGGGATGTCATATTATACCCTCCAGTGCCTGCTCCCGCCCGACCTTCATTCCGTGCTGATGAGAGGATTGTGCCCCCACAAGAGCCCCCACGGAGGAGCAGAAGAAGGGTGAGAGAAAGTTCCATCAACCTGTTAAAATGAATAATGAGTTAATAAAAATTGAAATTAGTAAAGTAATGAAATAGTACAATATTTTGAGTCCGTAATATACCTGAATCACTGGCATGCAGAAGGGAAACCCATCAATGCATGGCTTGAATGTCCAGAACAGACGATGAAACATCAACTCGTTCTGTACTCGAACTTGATCTTCAGTTTCTACGTTGTTGTACCAAGGCACGAAAACCGTCCCAGGGTTGGACTCCTCCATTGCGGACATTAGTCTGGGGAGTAAAGCATACGAGTCATCCCAATCACCGTAGACATCAGCCATGGCCTTCTGCTTCCCATGCCACGCCTTCTTATACCTTATGGTGTAGGAGTGTCGATCCTTCACCTCCGCCATGATAGCTTTTATCTTGATATCTGGTTGTGCCTCGATAAGGTGCTTAATGGTTCTTGCCACTTTTTTTGCTTTCAGTTGCCGGTGATCCTGTGAAAGTATGGTTGAGGAGCAACTGTGGTTGTTCTCTACTGTCCGCATGACCCAGACCCCCTTTCTCTTCATATATGCAGCACGAAGTTGCCACATACAACCCTCTCCAGCATTCTTACAAATGACATGCAGTTGTCCCTTGTCAGAATATTTTACCTTCCATTCGAAATTACGCCGCATGGCTTCTTCGCTAAAAGCGTCTTGCACATCGGCTTTCGAAGTGAACGCCATATCCACTTCCAAATTAGCAGTCGGATTATACACAGGCATGGGCCGAAAGTCAGGGGCATCGTTCTGACCATATAAAAATTGATCAGGAACCTCTGTGTAGTAAGGCGTTGGTGCCTGTCGGAACGCCACCTCACTGTCATCGATATCGTCGTTATCGTCCGTATCTTCCTCCTCACTGACTGATCTCAAATCTTCCTCACTTTCATCGTCACTGGAGGCGAATGGATAGCTCGGCGAAGGATGGTCATCGTTAGCAGCATAACCTGCATCGCCTTCTTGGTCATGCGAAGTACGCCCAGTTCGAAGGGTGTTTTCAATGTCACCCCACTCTGGACCCCAAGCAGGCCATTGATCACCGTCGGGCTGAACGATATCGACGGCAGTCCCACCACCATGTGGCAGGTATTCTTCCCACCCAACACCTCCTTCAGAACTACCTCCTCCGTAGTTGCTTGAAGTACCTCCCCAACCATACCCTCCGGCAGAAGAACCTGCTCCGTAGTTACTTGAACTACCACCCCAGCCATACCCTCCTGCAAAACCATCATCATAAGAATACTGGTGAGAATGAGTTTCACCGACCGGCTCGGTCTCGACATACACCTCTGCAAGCCGCACCCCGTTCTCAGATATGAACTGTGTCATCATGTTCGCGTCGTCATCATCATTTATGTCAACTCTTTCGTACATGACTCCGTCAGCACTCATGTTGGGATACCGGTAAGTAATTTGACGAACTCTCATTTGCCCGCCCGTACAAGTCCTTTCTGCACACTTGTCATGGAGTTCTTGCCACGAGAATCTCGACTCAATTGTAAGCATACTGGATTCGCCATCTTCATAGTCGATCCCAATGTTCGAGTTTGTCACCCGACCATTCCAATAAATAATAAGCCGAAACTTCTTAAATTTACCCATGTCTGCAATTTATAATAATTAAGTATAGTATATAATTAGTACATTATGGATACAAAAACAATATCATCCAAAGCGATAATAAAATGCAACTAATTGATCTATTATGAGAAAACTAAACAAATTCATCTAAATTCATAACTAGCTAACTAACATCTATCATATCATAATTAAACTAAATAATATCATAACATATTTTCCAATAACCGCAATTCACTAAATACAGACAGTATAATTACTAACACATCAACATGTAAAAAATACATACTTATAACATACTCAATCCCGATCTATCATGAGAAAACTAAACAAATTAATCTAAATTCAGTACTAACTAACTAACATATATCATATCATAATTAATCTAAATATATAATTCTAACATACCTAATTCTAGCACATAATCAAAATGTAAACAATACATAATTCTAACATACCAAATCCCGACGAGTTTCTTGAGCAGTAAACTACGGAGGAACCAGCTGCGAAAACGACTTAACAAAACGATAATTTTTTTACTAATTTTCTGTTTGGCAGCAGGAGGGAAGAGGGGGTCGGCTTTTTATAGGAAAAATTGGGAGCTAATCACCGCTTTGGACCAAGGCGGTGAACCCATCATCGCCTTAGTCAACAGCGGTGATGGCTAGGTAGCTGTTACCTACCTCTCCACCTACCAGGGCTGTGTAAAACGTGGGGGCAATCACTGTTGTGGACAGCCGCGGTGATGCCTTCACTGTTGCTGTCTAAAGCGGGGATACGTTCCCCGCCTTTGTCAAAAGCGGGGATACAATCTCCGCCTTGGACAAAAGCGGGGAACCTATCACCGCTTTTGACCACAGCGATGATGCGTTCCCCGCTTTCGTCCAAGGCGGTGATGCGTTCCCCGCTGCTTCACTGCTTTGGACAAAAGCGGTGATCAATATCACTGTCTTTGTCTAAGACAGTGATGTTGAAACTGCTGTATTTTGGGAATTACTTTTATAAGTACTGTATTTAGGGAATTTTTTTTAATAACTCGAGTATTCTGGGATTTTTTCCTATTTTAAAGTGTATGTTTTCGATATTAACTATGGAATAAGTTCTAGTACAAAACCATTCACTACAAAACTTTATCTAACAATTATAATTTAGGAAGAAATGAATCAGTGGTTCATATTTTAAAGCGGCAAAGAGGGAAATTAAGGATTTAGGAGAGGGCGTTTGAGTGGATTTTGGGGCAGCGATTGATTTCTAGGTGTGTTGTCTAGCACTTTTTAAATCTTCTCCAAAAATTAGCTCATTCGTTTTAATTATATTTAAAAAAAATTGCATAAAAATATCAAATTTTTTGTGGCCTACCAGATGATATTCATTTTGATATTTTTTTAACAAGAAATTTCAGGTCATCATATATCACTATCATCTCACAATAAAATTACTGACATTAGTATGATATCATAATGGTACGATGTGCACTTAGTCATATTGAAGTGGTAAATCATGATATGACAGATATGACAATGATAAGATTATAGCAAACAAGTGTTTTGAATGATTATTTTTTTTAATTATGAGTTAAAATATAAGATAAATAACTCAATTAAGAAAAACAGGAGATTAGAGAAAAGTAGACTATGACTAGGGGTGTTCAAACAGATTGGTTACCGTGGTAACCATATAAACCGGTAGCATTCGGTTAATTTAGTTTGGTTAATTTGGCTAATTGGTTTGGTTAAATAATTTAGCTTATTTGGTTTAGGTGGTTTGGTTTGGTTTCAACACTGTTAACCAATAAAACCAATTAACCAATTAATGATACACCTAATATACAAAATTATTTATACTTCCATGCAACCAAGCAAACATAACTTTCGTTATTCCCTATTTTATTTCCATGTGCACAACAAACCAAAACATTATGGGTTAAAAATTAAATATGCCTGCCTATTTACTAAACCAAAACATTTTGGACAACTACTAGACTTTAGGATTACGTACAATACTATGACAGTCACCTCAAACTATGTATAGTTTAAGTGTTTCGTAGGAGAGCTTTAACTTCCTAATGAGTGGTATTTGTATGTATTTAATATTTATGTTAAGGGTTTGTTGTAAGATAACTATATTCGGTGCAGAGATGATGAATGGTGTATTAACTCGAATGATGATGATAATCATGGATGGTTAGTCTTATTATTATTGTTTATATATAATGATAGTAACAACATATGGTTATGTTTTATTCATTAACAGGATAATTGTTTTCTTGTAATATTATGTTATTTGGTTAATCCGATTATCCGATTAACCAAACCAATTAAACTTTGATTTTCGTGTTAATTTGGACGGTTTGGTTAATACATTTTATTCCATGGTTAATGAAATTTAGTCTTAATTAGTTTGGTTATTACAACGGTAACCATTTGAACACCTAAGTCTGTGACGGGTAAAAAAACCTTCCCTCATTCCTCTGAGATCCGTGACAGGCTGTTAGAAAAAAAGCACGAAAGGGAAATTATCCGCCCCGTTGTTTATACCCTTCCTTATTCATGGACTTTTTTGGCCGTTAGTTGCAATTAAACAGACGGATATGTATGATGTTTTGTATCCTATCTGTTTTCATTAATTATTCTCTTTTTGTTGGTTCATGATAGGGGTGAGCAGTGGGTGGTTTTATGCAGATTTGTGCGGGTTTGGGACCACCGACGATGTGGTGGGTGAAGGAGAAAATGACTCACACCCACCCAAGCATTAATTTTGGGTGGGTTGAGTTGGTTGATTGCAGATGATGAGTGATTGGGTGGATTCGATGGGTTTACAACATATATTTCATATAATCACATAATTTCAATAGTTTTAAACTTAAAATGAAAGAAATTTTCAAACCAAATAACGCTTAATCCATAAATTAGGTGAATAATTTATTTTATAATATTAACATTGATAATTGTCCACAAAGGTCTAATCTTTTAGTGATAATTTATTCAACTGATAAACATGGTCTAACCCTGATAATAACTAAGGTTAGGGATGGAAGTAGGCATAAGGCAAACATTTTGATCTTGCCTACCGCCTCATCCGCCTAGGATTAGAATCCGTCACATCAGCGCTCTTTTGCTCTCCCGAAAAACCTTTAATTTTGCCTCCCTTAATTTTTAACGGACGATTTCTCACTCGTTTTAAATCGCAATTTAATTTTTTTTGCACAGTTAGATCAGATTAATTTTGCTCTTCAAAATGATATCCACTTTGATATATTTTGGAACAAAAAATTTGAGCCAATTATTACCAGTCTATACCATATGGTATTGACTGGTATTAAATAAGAATGTCATATGGTATGAAAAATACCACTTCATACCAGGGTTATAGTATGGTATGGAGTTGGTAACGAGAGGGATGAAATTTTTCACCCAATTTTTTTTTGAAATCCAATAGATCATGATTAAATCGTTCCTTCTGTGCAAAAAATTCCGAAAATGACTAAAAACGATGTAGATACCATATGGTATGGAGTGGGTAACGAGAGGTATGAAAAAAAATTCTCAAAAAATATTGAAAATGGTTCTAATTTTGTAGAGCACAACGAACTCGTTCCATCTGTGCAAAAAAAAAAAAAAAAATCCGAGTTAGAATGAAGAAGATATTATCCAATTAAGAAAAATAGGGGGTCATAAAATGTCTTTAATTTACAACCCTTAGATCTGCAGCCACTTAAAATAAGGGTTCAGATTTGGTTACTCGTGTTAAGCACCCTAAGGTACCCTATCTTGAACCATGTTGCGGGACTGTCATTTTTATGGTTAATATGGATACAACTAATCGCTATTTCTGAATACCAACAATTTTTTGGAGCTAATCTGCAGGATTGGATTCTTGGAAACATTCGACACCAATAGAGGAGCCTTGATTTCGGCATTACCTGTTAGTCCCTTTGGCGGACCAGAAATGACCGAGTCTTTGCAGGCAAAGTCATCACACTTGAGACCTTCATTCAACGAGTTCGAGCTTGGTTACCTGTAGTGAGGAATGCTCTGGAAAATGACAGGTTCATTCATCAGCCTAGTCCACTTACCAGAACGGAGGAGCAGATCAACTGGAAGTCGCCTCCTCCCGAGTGGGTTAGCCTCAACTCCGACGACTTCGTTCTCCCTGAATCAGGCCACGCAGCAGCTAGTGGCTTGATCCGTTATCATTTGGGGCATTGTCTTACAACATTTGCTATTAACCTGGGGTCGTGCTCTATTACCCTGGCTGAGTTGAGGGGTGTTGTTGAAGGTCTTCAGGTAGCTTCGGATACATGTCAATGCGGGTTCTACTTTGACTCGACACGAAGTGCGCGGTTCAGCTGCTACAACGCACCGACATTGACGACCACCATCCATTATCTCTCGGTTCCGCGAGCTCACTTCCCGCTCTTGGGAAGTTCGCATCTCTCACGTGTATCGTGAGGGTAATGTTTGTGATGATTATCTTGCTAGTCAGGGCCATCACCTTAACTATGGATGTCATTTGTTTCCGATTTCCGATATGATGCTCTCGCATCTGCTATTGTATGACTATCAAAGGGTTTTTCTACCTCGGTTGGTTTTGAATGAAAGGTAGAGTGTCGTTGCATCCATTATAAAAAAAAAGTAATATATTATTATAATTAGGGCTAATTGAAAGGGAAGCTGAGGTAGGAGATAATTGGGAACGGTTAGAGTGTTAATTAAAGTTGTCAACCCGATTTAGCTCGTTGGTCTGGCCGAGAAAGTGGGTTAAAGATTAATAGTCCGACCATTTTAGATCAGATATATGAAAAAAGTCATTGTATTGTTCATACATTATAAGTCATATCAAATCTCATGTAACATATTAGTAACAACATATAACATTACAACAAAATAACATGTCGTACTTGAATCTAACATATAGTGAAATCACACATACTTATATAACATCAATATTCAAATGTTCAATTTAGAATTCCAAAGATTGGGTTAGGCGAAAAAAGAAACCACGAAATAGGCGCATTTTGCAAACCAAAGGAAAAAAGTTGACCTCTAACCTGGTACCTTGCAGCGATTGACCTGGCGGGTGTGTTTTCTCAACGGGTCAGGTCAAAGTGGGTCAACCGGTGGGTCGACCTGTGGGTTGACAAGCTTGGACTGCTAATAATTTTTTATTAGCATGACGTTAACACTAGTTTAAACCTAAGAATATATCGCAAGTTTCTAAAAGCATACCAAAATTTCATTAAGTATAACACCTGTTTCTTAAAGTAGACCACAAGTTTTATGACGAATGCGAGAAACCTCATAACATTGGAATGTATTTATAAATGTAAAAAAAATTTGGTATCAAAATGTAAGTAAAAAATTTTAGGCACTAAAATCTTCGTTTTCATCAATATTACTTATAACAATCTGAGTAGTATTAAATCAATTTGATTGTTTTAACTTGCAAAAGGATTCAGGTTATGTCATAACAATTCTGGTTGTAGTGTCTTTTTATTACTTATGCCCTATTGTAATTTGTAGGTTGTATCTTCTAACCTCAAGGGAAGGATTTTGAACTGGTGTTAGTAATTTACTTGCTGTATATCTATGAACTAGAGTTTAATTGGTAATTGGTCTATCATTTTCTACTTTCTATTCGTTATCCCCATGCTAAAAGTAAGCATTTGAGCTTGAGGTTTCATTTACTTCAAGCTAAATTATAGAAATTTGACCTGAACAATTTATTTCACGTAAACGGGCTTGCAAATAACGATCCAGAAACCAATTTCATACCCGCTGCAGAGCACGGCCAGCATCTCCTTAGTTTATTTATTTATAACAATTATATGAATTTAATTTAATACTAGGTGTTATAGAATGCATTCAAACGTGAAATCACATAGAATACCAGTATATTAACCACTATATCAAATTTGAGAGCTATTGCACCACAGATTTATTCCCAATTGGGAGTGAAACGAAAACAGCGAAAGATAGTAATTTTTTTTTTGCCAAAGGTATCCCGAAAAGGAACAACAAGATAAGAGTATATATATAGAACCTTTGCAGGCAAATCACAAAACAGAAATAAGGAAGGAACGTTGGTCGACCCATATACGATCCAACGATAAGAGGGTCTGTTTAGGAGGAACGTTGATCGACCCACAAACGATCCATCAATAAGCTTTTTGTCACACAACACATCTCTCAAAGGAAAAATCCCTTTGATTAAACGCCACATGAAAAATCTAAATTTAGGAGGGACCAATGAAGACCAGAGAAATTTCGAGGCAGCAGAATCAAACAGGACTGGAATAGTGAAAATATCTCTAATGAACTCTTCGGACGCTAACCTGTAACCCGATTTTACAGTATATTCACCCGAGGCTTCATAGTGCCAAATGAGTATGTCCGCTGTTGGAAAATGGGGAGTGGAATACTCCTAATGAGTGTAACCGTCTATGCATCAAAGAGTGATAAGAGATGTTGTACCTTCCATGAGCCAGTTTCGTGGTTTATGAGGCAAGCAACATGAGGAGCAGGAGATGATGAATTCGGCAAAAACTTTGCGAAAGAAGGTGGAGATGTTGGCTGCTAGTTATCACCTGTAATACAAACGGAGTTACCGGACCCAATCAACCACCGAAGTCCTCGGATCTAGAGACTTCGTCCTTCTTGAATGCGTTGCCAAGCCCATGAGGGACGATTTCCTTGGTTGCCAAAGACATAGACTGTGACTTCTATCATTGCAGTCGTTGTAGCACATTATCCTCGATATACCGGAAGGTATCCTACTTAGATCTTGATAGTCGCACAGGTAAACCAAGGTACTTATCATCCTCCCCGCTTGTTGCCACGCCCATGATAGCCATGAACTCTGCAGCCTCCGACTCCGTGACATTGGCACTATAGGTAACTGTGGATTTCTAGAGATTGACCTTCTGACCACTGACTTGTTTATAGGTAGTAAGGAGAGTAAGTAGGTTGTAACATTCTTGAACTGTTGCTCGAAGGAATAAAAAAGAATCAACTGCAAAGAAAATATGAGAAAGCACAAGACAATGATGATGAATCTTTATACCACGAAAGAATTCGGAATTGATAGTCTAATTAATCAAAGCAGAAAAACCTTCATTATAGAGAGCAAAAAGAAGAGGGGGTAACGAATCTCCCTGTCTGAGTCCACGTTGCGGTCGAAAATAGCCATGCGGGGGATATATAGTATCCCTTTCACTAGGGCTGGAAGTTTGGTACTGGTATTTGGGATATACTGAATATCGTACCAAATTTAGTCTATATTTGGTATTACCGAATACACATATTATTTCTTAGAATTGGGATTGGGATTCAATTTTAATTGTTATTCAGTATTAGGGATTACGGGATTGGGATCGGTATATACCGAAATACTGAACAATACCGAAATATAAGCTAGTGTGGATTTTATCCCCTCAACTATACTCTCTCATTCACTACTACACGACCCTCAACCATCAATCTATTGTTATTTTCATAACACCAAAAAGTAAACACTAGTATTAGTCTTCTCTCAGTCTGCAATTCGTCAAATTAAAGATTACCAATGACAAAAACTTGAGATGTCACCTCTCCTCCATTCTCCTTATCCATATCCTAGCTCTCGCCACACTCAAGACTCTTTGCTTAGTCTCTTTGTCCTATATTAAACAATCAAATCTAATTTATATATTTAATTATTAATTGTAAAGGTAATTAATTTTGTATTCGATAATATCGATTGGGATACCGAAGTACCGATTGGGATATCGAAATATTAAGGGATTGAGATTGGGATAACGAAATTATTTAGGAATTGTGATGAAGATTGAGATTGATTTTAAGGTGTAATTTGGTATTTAGAATTTTGATATTTGGTATTGGAATATCGATACCGTACCGATTTCCACCCAACATTTCACGATGAACAAGTGTTAGGAAATTATTTTCTATCGGCTCCAATTCGTGTTGTAGCCAAATTTCACCCGTTATCAATCTATCATTATTGGCTTTTTTTTTTTTGCCAGAGATATCCCCAAAGGGGAACAGCAGATACGAAGTATATAACAATATACATGACCTTTGCAGGTCAAATCATAAATGAAAAATGAAAAGACCTTTGCAGGTCTGACAATATAGGGCTTTCCTGCCACGATATGGGCTGCCCTATGATACCTGAACGACATGGGTAATATCATGATCTTTCCTTAAAAGGATCAATATCATGAACTAACTATGCTGAAAATTGAAGCAGAGCAGCAAACCCTTGTAAGTGCATTGACCAGATCCATGTCTTTGCAGCAAATCCCACCAAGTCTCCAAAGTTTGAGGAAAGTCCATTCCACTTCCTATGAAAGGGCCGTTAGTGCCACAAAAGGGCAGCCATATAAGCAGCTAAACCTTCAAAATGGACAAACACATAGACTACAAAAGAGTAGAAATTTCACAAACTAAAATAACCATGTTCTCGAGCAATCCTCTTCTCCATCTCAAGATGTTAGTTTCCAAAGATTCAGGCCACTTGTTGACAGATTACTGAGATTGTCACATGTCCATTTTGCTTTGGCTGCGAACCGATCAAGAAGTTCCCTGCAAAATGAACAAAATAATAGCCCAACAGGGCAAGGCCAAAGAGCTGGGAAGGCAACTAAAGTACGATAGTCACCACTAAGTGAACTATCAATTAAGAGCCTTTTAAGTCACAAGATGGACAATCCTGAATAGCCTATGCATATAAACCAATAACACAATATAAATGGGTTAAAGACACATTTGGTCACTGAGATTACAAAATCGGGACATGTTTAGTCATTAGAAAAAGTTAATATCAAATTTGGTCACTACAATTACTAAAACTGGACGCATTTAGTCACTCGCCGTTAGTCTCCGTCCAACTCCGTTAATGAAGTCCGTTAAGTGCTGATGTGGCAAACAGAATTGCCTAATCAGCCGGATATAACCCAACAAAAATAAAACCCGACCCGCCACGTCATTATAACCCGCCACCTCATTAAAACCAACCCAACCCAACTCATGACCCAACCCTACCCAACCCTTCTTCCTCCTTCCTCCCCAACCCAATTTAGGGTTTTCCCCCAACTCAATTTAGCAGTTCTTTCATCAAGGAAGTGAAATCGAGTCGGAATCGCCCGGATCCGACTCGGAAGGAAGCAAAATCGACTGCCGGGAAGAAGAATCGGCCGGAGCCGGAGGGGAAGACCAATGTTGAAGCAGAGAAGAAAAAGAAGGATTGTTGTCCTGCAAATTGCGAACACAAACCAACAACAAAGATGATTACTTTATAGAGCAACCCCCCAAAAAAAACGAGGGAACAAAGAGGTGGGTACAAACAGGGCGGTGATGCGGCAGACGGTGGAGGAATTGAAAGTGCAGTCGCATTTGATGAAAGGGTTGAAAGCTTGCTCGTCGATGGTGGGGCTTGCACCCAGCGCCGACCCACTGCAGAGCTCGCCGCTTATGTTCCATTGCCCCGGTTGCGCTTCGATTCCCCGTCTCTCGAAAATGGCGTTCAATGCTCTTGCTGCATTACAATTACAAAGCCCCAACTGAATGAGAACGAAATTCCTTTCCCCAGCTAAATTGAGTTGGGGGAAAACCCTAAATTGGGTTGGGGAGGAAGGAGGAAGAAGGGTTGGGTAGGGTTGGGTCATGAGTTGGGTTGTGTTGGTTTTAATGAGGTGGCGGGTTATAATGACGTGGCGGGTCGGGTTTTATTTTTGTTGGGTTATATCCGGCTGATTAGACAATTCTGTTTGCCACATCAGCACTTAACGGACTTCATTAACGGAGTTGGACGGAGACTAACGGCGAGTGACTAAATGCGTCCAGTTTTAGTAATTGTAGTGACCAAATTTGATATTAACTTTTTCTAATGACTAAACATGTCCCGATTTTGTAATCTCAGTGACCAAATGTGTCTTTAAGACTAATCTACAAAAGGATACATCGTATCTTCATCTGCAAAACAAATAAATAAAAAGACGGACCAAGCCCATCAGGCACATGAGAATAGGCCCAATATATTTTGGCCTAATACGGCACCAAGAGCCACGGCGGTAAACAAGATAAGGTCACCGCACCTACTTAATGCCCATAGTCGCACGGCTGTAGGATTAGGATAAAAATGACAGTATAGAGCAAGCTGCTACTAGCAATATAATAATAATAATAATAATAATAATAATAATAATAATAATAAAATAAAATAAAATACTGATCTGCCACGTGAAATGAAAAGGAGGACTTATCCAATCCAGAGCTCATCCGATTACCACCGCCTCACCGTGTGTGACTGCATGCCGGAGGAAGAATCTGGAGGAGGCAAAAGAGCGGGCGACGATCGGATCCGAGCTGGGGGTGAAGACGACGGCGGCGGTGGAAAGCAGCGAGAAGACAACAAGGAAAGTGAAGTAGTCCGCCTTCAGCAGCCAAAAGTAGGTCAACTCGGCGGTGAGCACGCCGTCGATATTCGACCGGCGGGTGGAGGCGGCGGCGGGGGTTTGGTCCAGCAGCAGGCGGCGGTAGTCCGCCTTCAGCAGCCAGAAGTAGGGTTAGTTGTTGTTGAACTTGTACTTGCACCATGCGGTCGCCTTCAGGTGTGCGATCCTAATTCTATGAAATCTCGCTCCATAGCTCGGCAGCGTCGGAATAAGGTGTCGAATTCTTGCCTGGTGGTGATATTCATGCATCCCTGTGAGATCCAGCTGGTCTGGAAGCCGCAGGAGCGGCGGATGTCGAAGTTGGGGAGGGAATCGTTGATGAGCTGCTGGTAAGATCGCCAGCAGGAATCGGCGGAGCTCCGGCATGTATTGTACTTCACAGTGAGAACATACTTTAGGGTTAAGGACTTCAACCCAATTAGAACAAACCCACATAGAGACCAACTTTAACTCTAAACTGATAACATCAACCCTAGTCGGTTCTCTCTTCTTATGAGCTCGACTCGACTTCGTCTCATAATTAATAGGCTCATCTACAGGCTCGATTTTGTCAATCAACTCATGAGCTTGATTCGATCTAATCTCATTTATCATTTTCAATAGTTGAACCATAAAATGAAACTTTAAAACAATTTATGAATAATGTGCATTTGTATATCATATTTGATTAGTCTTTCCTGTTCAATTACTGCTTGCTATGGTTTCTTTAATTTCACGTGCTTCTGATTTTGGTTTTATTATTTTTGTGTTTGGCTTTTGGGATTTGGAGTTATAACCATTCCTTATTTTTAATATGTTTTGTGGTTGATTTACTGCAATCTGAGTTCCACTGATTTACCACAATTCGCCCTTGTCCAAAATAACCTTCATTTAAATCTAGTATTTCAAATTTTCGATAATGTAAATCAAGTTAGAAGAAGGCATTAAATGGAAGGTGAACGTTGCGGCCTCACATAGCTTCTAATTTACTTAAACGTGTCTTGTAGGTAGAAACAAAAATATATGTTTTTACTTTTTACCAAAAGATGGATGAAATAGTTGTTTACAACTTTTTTTATTACTGTTCAAATAATTAATAGTTATTTACAACACTGATATGATCCAAATTGCTTGCTCTTGAAGTTTTTATGGATTGAACAAAAGGCAAGGTCATTAGCCATAAAGAGCCACAAAATTTGCTAAGTGTTTTTGGTGTTGCAGGATACCCGCTGTGGAGGTTCGGATCTTCAAAGTCATGTGATGAAAATGGGAGTTTGATGGCTTGTTTTGAAGATAAGAACTTTATCTACATGGTGGAGTGCGTGGGTGATCAAGGAGAAGCCCAGAAGGCTAGTTTTGGAGCTCACCAACTTGTTAACCCAAAACCGAGAAATTGGCTATTTTTGGCTAAGGCGAAACACGAGTTCGAGGTGCTGACTTTGAGGATTCATATCTAGTGTTTGGGGCAGAACCAGGAGGTGATTCAAGTTGGAGAAGATAGAGTGAAACTTTCTAAACCCAGAACGGGCATTGGTTGATCTCGACTTGGCTGGGAAGGAGATGATCGAAGGGTTCAAAGAAGCCACCTTGCACTACCAGTAATCCGAGTCCTATGAGGATTCCTAGTTCAATTCGGATTACAATTATAATTCATTTTATTTGTTTAGTTAGGTTAATTTCAGTCCTTTTTTAGTTAGTTTGTAGTTGTTTAAGCCTATAAAAGGCATCATTCTCGAATTGTAGTAGGCAGAGTTGAATTTGAGTAAAAAACCCCAAATTTCCCAACGTGAGAGTTGTGAGTTTGATTTGGTTTTGGTTGCGATCAAAACTTGTTGAAACCCTAGCCTATTGATTGAGAAACACACTCAATTACATCGAAGGCATCACTATAGCGATCGTGTAATCTCCCAGGTGTGAGATTCCTCTGTCGTTTCCATCCAATTGGCTTCCAAACTGGCTTACCTAAGCTTGTGTGAGAACCCTGTTTGTGAGCTTGTTCGAGGAAGGTTAATCCGAGGCTTTGAGACCTCTTGGCTGCGTGAATTCTAACTAAAACCCTGGTTAGGGGTTTATTAAGTGGCATTAGTAGCCTGGTTCAACACAATGGCCACCAGGATGAATGAAGGAGGCACCGAATCAACCCACTAGACGAGGTCGAAAGGCCATGTTCCCAGTGAACCTGCTGAACTGGTGTCGGAGAAGAAGAAGAAAAAGAAAAAGAAAGAGGAGGCTGCAGTGGCGGTGAAGTTAGCTGAGCTTGACCGCGGCTAGGGACGACGAGGACGAAGCTGTGGGAGACCCGCAGCCCGTCACGATGGCTGAGCTGCAACAGGTCGTTGCTCTGTTTCAGACGTAACTGACCAAACAGGACGAGAAGTTTAAGGCGCTCTCGTCCAATTTCGATGAGTTAAATCAGACGGTCGTGTTGATTAGCCATCGAGAACCAGCTCCGACGACCCCGTGCGGAGCACAGGTTCAATTCGAGCCTCAGCGAACCCTGTCGGCGAATTTTGACAACTCACCACAAAATGGAGTCCCAGAAACCAATCAAGTTCTGGCGGATCGGGTTTGAAACCTGGAACGACAATTGATGGCTCTGGAAGTCAATACGGAAGACCAGCAGCCATTCAATAGGCCTCAAGGGGGATTCTCGCAACCGAATCGTGAAGCAGAGGAAGTTCCAATTTCGGAGCTGCGAGGAATCAAACTTTCAATCCCAAATTTCCATGGCACAAGCAACACAACTGCGATCCTGGATTGGGAACGAAATATTTTGATATTCTTTCAGTGTGGGAAGTACACCAAGAATCAAAAGGTGCTCTTGGCCACCTAAGAATTTCAGGATTACGCCACGGCGTGGTGGGAACAGGACCAATTGCGGCGTCGACGGAATTTACAGCCACCTGATGCGGGAGCGTTTCCTGCCCGCTTACTACCTCCGTGAATTGCACGAGTGACTCGCACGAAACTACACCACAAATTAATCCGAACTAGAGTCCAAGTTTTTAAACTCTTGTCAGGTGCAGTATAGAGACAGTATTTAAATTGTCAACTCGGGCCGGTCCATGTACCCCTACTTCAATCGCTTAGGTTGTTATCTAGCAAGCAACTTTAGGGTTTTGAGCTAATGAAACTACAAACTAAACAAGCAAAGAAAAGTAAATAACGGAAAACTCTAACTAAGGGAGCGTCACCAAGGAGTTGCTTCCCCCTAACTAGCTATCATGACTCGTTGGATTGAATGGAGTCATGTGTCATAGGTGGTTGTGAACAGCGGGGGTGAACAACTAGTGATCAATCTGTCACGGAATCAATTCACTAGCGATCAATTTTTCATAAGATCGATACTCTCACCAAGTTTAGCAAAACCTCTAGGAGGAGCAACTAGCGATCCATTTATCATGGGAGGGATTTGCAAGAGATCGATTTGTCACGGGATCGATCCTCTCACTCAGGCTTTAGTTGTTGCCTAGGTCTCTCACTCAAACCGGAGTTTGAGCGGCTAAATCACAGCCAACCTAGATGCAAACTGGTAACCGCGTACCTCAGAAGGATGCATATGTGGTCGGAGACCATAATCTCAATTGCTAAACCGAGGTAAGCATGAAAGGCCGTGTCACACTGTCACTTGACCCTCTCGATTTATTCAATCGGTAGTTGACTTACTCCCTCACTTAACTCAAGGTTGGAAGGCTTAATCACGCTTAACCAATTTGATTAATTCAACGTTGAGGTTTGCCCTAAATTAACCTAAGTTAAAGTAGCTAATTAGATTGCTAGCACCAACATGCACAACCCTAAGGGTTCTAAGCACAACTATGCACAATCCTTAGCTTGTTAAGCACCACAATGCACAAACCTAAGGATGCTAAGCACAAAACATGCACAACCCTTAGATTGCTAAGCACGAGCATGCACAATCGACATAAATAATACCTCAATCCTTGAATTAAACACTACCCAATGAAAATCATTCAATATAAACAAGTAATTACAAAGTATTAGTTAAGGAACTACAAAACCCAAGAGAAAAGAGTGAGCTTCTAGAGAGAGAGAGACGGATTACAAATTTGAGCTCAAGATCTTCTTCTGCTTCTTCTAGGCTTGAATATTCCACCCTAGCCTCCAATGATGCTCCAAGATCACTCTAGCACTCTCTCTATCCCACTCCCCTTTGGTGTTTAGGTTGAAACCCTAGAGAAAGAAAGTGTTTCTTCTCCAAAAACCAGCTCTCTTTTTTCTCTCCCCGCTGTTGTCTTCATATTTGCCTGAAAGTGACTAGTTCATGGACACGTTGGTCAGTTCACGGCCGTGAACACCTAAACGCGTCTGTGAACTCAGCGTCGTCCAAAAAGCACCGCTTTACTGTCCAGGGTTCACGTTCAATGGCCCCATTTCACGGTCTTAGAGATCGTGAACTGCCTTGTCGTCGGTAACTTCAAGAACCTCACTAGACACCTCGGTGTTCATGGTTTGTGGTTGAAGTTCACGGTCTTAGGAGACCGTGAACTGCAAATGTTTCTAGGACGCCTTCAATTCACTACTACGGGAAATTGTCATGGTCTTCGGACTTTTCTTCGGTTTTTGCACTTTTTGACCTCCAAATATCCCAAAACTCGCCCTCGACCCTTACACACGTGCTAGGACCTGAAATGTATCAAAACATGCACAACCTAGCGTGAAATATGTAAAGGAACGATGAAATACTAAGCTAAACGAATAAGAAATGAGGGGTAAAATGTGTACATTTGGGCCCGAATCACTCCCCCACACGTAGACGTTTGCTTGTCCCCAAGCAAACCAAGTACAAAACAAAATATGCTTACAACTTCTTTTTCAACACAAATTAATGAGGCATGTCATAGGACACAAAACGAATGAATTACAATGGTTATTTGACACTGACCTATGGACAAAAACAAAGTAATCTTGGAAACCACCACAAACGACATTCAATTGTCTTAAGATTTTGCAAAAGAAGAGTTCTCACATTATTCATCAACCAACACACAACATGCCTCGACGACTCACCAATCACAGTTGTCATGCATGAAGATCACATCATAGGAATGAACGATCGAGCAACCTAGGTCCTCACCGGGGTATAAGAAATGAACAAAACATGATGAATGAATCACTCACTCTCCACCAGTGGAGTCATGACCATTTGATGCAAAAGATGTGCATATTCACGCTCAATCCTAACGTCCCTTTATCATGACGGTAACCTCTAAATGTTAGAGTTCGCAAGATGGGTATCGTTCCTAGCTTGTCCGGAGGTCTTAGACACAGGTTCAAATGACTGGCTAGGGTCTAGGACATGAGGAAAAGGCTTTTTGGGTGGTGGGAAACAAAACATGAGGTTCCACATCTTCAACCTAAGACACAAGGTTCTATGGTTTCAACTAGAACCTTCCCTACAAACAACGGCATTAGCATCGACCAAAAATCGCACTTCCCACTATTCTAGACCACAACCAATCACCAAACCGTATCACACATACTTTCTTGCTACATTTGCTATTCAATTTTAAGCAGAAGAGTGTAGAGGTCAACAACATGTAAGTGTTCCGATAGCTTGCATGCTAAGCATCACTTCTAAGAGCATGTTCAACGTTTATTATATTTTTGGTGGCCACTCTCTTTTCTTCTTTGCTCTTTTATTGATCTCCTTCTTTTTTTCTTTTTGCTTTTCTTTGGGGCTATAGAGAGCTATATATACATGCCACGTTTTTTAACTTAAGGAACAATGCTCACTTTGAAAAACTACCTCCACACTCACTTCACTTCTTAGCAAGACCATACACAAATCACTCATGCGGAACCTCGTTTAAGCTCAAATAATATGAATGGAGCTTCCAAACACAAGGGTGACTCAATAACGATGTAAACACGAAGAAAGTAGGGTCATTCTATCTAAATCAATCAAGCTCAAGTAACGTGAGCTACCTAACACGAGAACGACCCTTAGACACACGACTCAAAGGGGTTGACTAAGGGATGATATGATCGGGACGGTCAACATTTGGGTCGTGGACTAAACCTATGCCTCCATCTTCCTCGATAGCAACAACGTGAATGCTACACATCATGTAAAGGCGGAACTATCGCACAAGAATGAAACAAACGACACAAGTCTCACATGGCTACGTAGGTGCTCAAACATTCGGTCTCACTCCCTAAACTCGAGGCATTGGCCACTGTGAAAAGCAAGTAACCGATTCAAAACATCTATCGGTTCACAAACACATGAGAAATGAACCTATGCACAAACCTAATACATGTCTCAGTCATCATCATAGGTTGCACACAATCACAAGCAAAAGATCCATAGACAATGCTAATAACCACGAGATTCAAAGCAAATCACCACAAGATGCCACTATGATTATGCAAATGTAGAAGTTGTTATGCTAGGAGCCCTCAAATTTTGAAAATTTGGGCACACAACTAGGCTCCAAGCATTCAAAATCACACCAAACATTCACACACACATGCATAATAGACTACCCCCCCCCCACACACACACACACACTTAAGCTGGACATTGCCCTCAATGGCGTGAAAGAAGGGGATAGAACGATGTTACCGGTCAAGTTGTGAATGTTTGTGCTTGGGAGAGGAGGGCGGGTGAGATCGAGAAGAGCAAGGAGACGGTAAAACACCACCAAAATATCTTCATTGATCGTCTTATTGAAAGGAAAAGAGATTCAAATCGTTGATGGTTGGGTTGCCTCCCACCAAGCACGTCTTTAACGTTGTGAGCCGGACGGTTGCTCTTCAAGTGTCGGTCCACCCAAGAACCTCCTTGAAGTTGAGGTTCTCGTCGGTGAGGTGATGTCTCAAGTCACGAGCATTGGACGAATCCATGATTGATGGCTCTTGAACTTGATCGACTTTGAGGCACCCACGAGACCTCTCCTTCTTTCCTTCTCCTTCTTTCTCTTTGCCCCACACCATGTAGTGCATCATCGATTTACCACCATCGCATCCACCAAGAGGGATCGCCGATGGTTTGTCCTTGGCTTGTCATCTTGGACCTCACTTGCTCCTTTTACTTCATCTTCACCCTCTCTTCCTTCTTCTTCAATTTCCTCCCCTTGGGAACACTTGAGATCTTCCCCCTCTTCAATGCTCGCTTCCTCCTCTTTAACCTTTTCTTTCTCCATCCCATTCATGTCTCCAAGCATGAATTTGATGGCAAGATGCAATACAAGGTCATAGTAGGGATTCTCTTGCTCCTCCACACTCGTGTCTTGGTCTTCAATGTTGCTTTCGGGAAGGGAAAGATGATGGGAGTTCTCAATGCAACCTTCTTGTTCATCCTCACCACGGGAGCTCTCCAGGGTGAGTTCCTCTTGCTCCATACGGTTGTCATTGATTGCTCCTTCAACCTCCTCTTTGTCCTCCAATAATGAGAGGCGATAGCTTTCACAAGCTTGTGCCACTTTCTCCTCTAGTGTCAAACCGGGAGGAGGGAGGGGTTGGAAATCCATGTCGGAGCTCATTCTTCCAAAGGTCTCATGGCTTGCCTCTTCGACCTCCTCTCTTTCTGCCAATGGTAGGAGGCAATTGTGAGCAAGTTGTGCACATGCTTGCTCAATAAACTCTCGTGCGTCGAAGGAGCTCCTCCGATTCCCGAAAAAAGGTTGAGTCGATAGGGTCGGTGATGGGAAGATCCGAATTGGAGCATCCTTTGTCAGTACCCCGGGAAAATTGCTCCACCATGGGCTCCTAGTTTCTCTTTGGCTCCGGTTGTGGAGTGGCACATGGTCTTGATGATTGTCCCATGAAGGCTTCCATGGCCAACTCCAACTTGGATTTATCCTCGGGTTGTGGAGGGAAATCTTCTTGATATGGGGAAGCCTCTTCATATCCCCAATGGTATGGTTGTTCCTCTTGGAAGGGGTTTGGTAATAGAACCCTGATCCTTGGCTTCCCCCTTCTTGTTTACTCCATGAAGCTCTAGGGTACCCCCATTCGGGTGGTTGTGGATACCCCCACCTATTGTAGAAGCCATTGGGATCCATGATTCATAACCTACACAAACAAAAACACAAAAACAAACACAAACCACCCTTCAAGACGAAGAGTGGGTAAACGAAACACAACACGAAACACAAAACACAAACAAAAAGACAAGATAGAAAATGCTAGATTAACACTAAGCGACCTTTTCAAAATAATGGAACGCAGTTCCCTGGCAACGGAGCCAAAAACTTGACTCGCATGAAACTACACCACAAATTAATCCCGACTAGAGTCCAAGTTTTTAAACTCTAGCCGGGTGCACTATAGAACAAGTATTTAAATTGTCAACCCGGGCCGGTCCATGTACCCCTACTTCAATCGCTTAGGTTGTTATCTAGCAAGCAACTTTAGGGTTAGAGCTAATGAAACTACAACTAACATGCAAAGTAAAGTAAATAAAGGAAAACTCTAACTAACGGAGCTTCACCCAGGAGTTGCTTCCCCCTAACTAGCTACCATGACTCGTTGGATTGAATGGAGTCTTGTGGCATAGGTGGTTGTGAACCGCGGAGGTGAGCAACTAGTGATCAATCTGTAACGGAATCAATTCACTAGCGATCAATTTGTCACGGGATCGATCCTCTCTCCAAGTCTAGGGGAACCGCTAGGAGGAGCAACTAGCGATCCATTTATCACGAGATGGATTTGCTAGAGATCAATTTATCACGGGATCGATCCTCTCACTCAAGCTCTAGTGGTTGCCTAGGTCTCTCACTCAAACCGAAGTTTGAGCGGCGTAAGCACAGGTAACCGCATACCGCAGAGGGATGCATATGTGGTCGGAGACCACAATCTCAATTTCTAAACCGAGGTAAGCATGAAAGGCCATGTAACTCGACCCTCTCGATTTAGACAATCGGTAGTTGACTTACTCCCTCACTCAACTCAAGGTTGGACGGCTTAATCACGCTTAACCAATTTGCTTAATTGAACATTGAGGTTTGCCCTAAATTAACCTAGGTTAAAGTGGCTAATTAGATTGCTTGCACCAACATGCACAACCCTAAGGATGCTAAGCACAATTATGCACAATCCTTAGGTTTCTATGCACCACAATGCACAAACCTAAGGATGCTAAGCACAAAACATGCACAACCCTTAGATTGCTAAGCACAAGCATGCACAATAGACATGAATAATACCTCAATCCTTGAATTAAACATTACCCAATGACAATCATTCAATCTAAACAAGTAATTACATAGTATTAGTAAGGGATCTACAACACCCATGAGAAAAGAGTGAGTTTCTAGAGACAGAGAGAGGGGTTACAAATTTGAGCTCAAGATCTTCTTCTTCTTCTAGGCTTGAATCTTCCACCCAAGCCTCCAATGATGCTCCAAGATCACTCTAGCAATCACTCTCTCTCTCTCACTAGAACTTCCCTTCGGTGTTTAGGTTGAAACCCTAGAGAAAGAAAGTGTTTCTTCTCCAAAAATCAGCTCTCTTTTCTCTCTTCCCGTTGTTGTCTTCATATTTGCCCGAAAGTGACCAATTCACAGACGCGTTGGCCAGTTCATGGCCGTGAACACCTAAACGCGTCCATGAACTTAGCGTCGTCTAAAATGCAACGCTTCACTGTCCTGGGTTCACATTCAATGGCCCCAGTTCACGGTCTTAGAGACTGTGAACTGCCTTGTCGTCAGTAACTTCAAGAAACTCGTTGGACACCTTGGTGTTCACGGTTTGTGGTCGAAGTTCACGGTCTTAGAAGATCGTGAACTGCCTCGTTCGGCGCTGAAATGCGGCTGTTTTTTGGACGCCTTCAATTCACTACTACGGGGCAATTGTCACGGTCTTCGGACTTTTCTTCTGTTTTTGCGCTTTTTGACCTCCAAATATCCCAAAACTCGCCCTCGACCCTTCAACACGTGCTAGGACTTGAAATGTATCAAAACAAGCACAACCTAGCGTGAAATATGTCGAGGAACAATGAAATACTAAGCTAAATGAATAAGAAATGAGGGGTAAAATGTGTACATTTGGGCCCGAATCTACGAGTCCCTGTAATCAATTCTTCTGGGATCGAGGTCGGTCGACGACTACTACAAAGAGCTGGAAATGCTCTTGAGTCGGGCCGACATTCACGAAGACTCAGAAGCTACTATCTCTCGGTTTTTACATGGACTTAACAGGGAAGTCCGGAATGAGGTAGAGTTGCGCGAATTTATCGATTTGGACGAGGTAGTACACCTCGCCATCAAAGTCGAGAGGCAGCTGAAATCGGGAACTGGCCGTCGCTGGCAATGCCTCGATAGCAGCCCTTCCCTGAAACTGTATCAACTAAAGCAATTGCTGCTAATCGACCAACGACGACAAAGCCGCCCACCCAGATTGGCCCACAAGGGTGATCAGGAGGGGGAATTAGCAAATTGGAATGTTACAAGTGCCATGGTCGAGGACACAAGTCATTCCAATGCCCGAACCCAAAGGCTCTTGTCATTCGTGATGGAAAATACTACTGTGAGAGCGATGAGGAAGACAGCAAGCGCCCTGAAAACGAGTCCACTAAAGACGAGGTGGATGAATCCATTGAAATGGAGGCTTCCGGTGGAAGCTTTATTGTCAATCGGAGGGCTCTTATGATCGACGCAATTAGTGAGACCCAACAGTGATCCAACCTATTCCATACCCGCTGGCAGATTCAAGGTAAAATGGCGTCAATGGTGATTGACGAAGGGAGCTGCACCAATGTCGTCAGCTTGGAGACCGTCAGGAAACTCGACCTCAGTACCGTGAAGCACCCTGAGGCGTACAGTCTCCACTGGCTCAACGATCATGGAGTTGTGAAGGTGATGAAGCAAGCTTGGGTCGAGTTCGAGATTAATCAGTACAAGGATCGGCTTCTCTGTGACATTGCTCCAATGCACGTTGCGCATATCCTGTTGGGAAGACCTTGGCAGTATGATCATGGAGTTACCCACAATGGTAGATCAAACTGCTACACCTTTGAACATGGAGGGAAGAAACTGAAGTTGAATCCCCCGTCATCGGCTGAGGTTCGTGATGATCAACTTCAGTTGGAAGCGAATCGGGCTAATTGAGTGGAAGAATCTGGAAGTAAGAGAGGCAAGGAAACGAGCTTGCTCGTTCAGAAGTTAGCACTCACAGCCCTTCGACGTGAAAGTTGTCGACCAACAGCAACAACCCGGCGCCTCTGTACTCTGCCGACGGTGACGCAGGGGAGGAGAGAGAGTCTATTGGGTGGAGCCTTGGGAAGTAAGTCGATCCAAACGAGCTATGCGGACATGTTCCCTGGACCATCACAAAGCTTTTCCATTGACCAAATGGCATCAATTCAACCCGAATTGCATGATCCCAGTCGAGATCAAACGCCCCTAGAAACGAGCAAATACGAGTTAAAATCGAGGCAATGGGTTGGAGAGTTTGAGGACGATTCAGACCAAACTGAATATACATAATCATCGAGGGAGATCCTGGGAAGCTGTAGGACACAACAATTGAGTTCAAAAATCCCAGAATCAAAAGTCCCCAATTTTCGAATTGAGTTTCTAGGTTCGCCGATTTCAAACACTGACGATGGCGGGAAATGGAACTTCGTCGATTCGAGGAAGATGGCGATGAATCGACATTTCGGGCAGGTACAGAACTTTGATTGGAAGCCCAACGAAACTCTGGGAAGTGTCGAATTGCACTGGAAATCCCTGAGGACAAAAGCCCCAATTTGTTCAACGACGAACAGTGCCCACGATTTCAAAAAACGGTGTTCGATCAGCCTACATTGGACCCAATTTGGGATCAATTTTGCGATTCTTTTGAAGCCAAGAAGACCCAAGCATTGAGGGAAAAGCTTTTTTAACAGGGGGAGCCTGATATGATCCCAAATTGCTTGCCCTTGAAGCTTCCATGGATTGAACAAAAGGCAAGGTCATTAAGCCATAAAGAGCCACAAAATTTGCTCTGTGTTTTTGGTGTTGCAGGATACCCATTCCGAGAAACTGGTTGTTTTTGGCTAAGGCAAAACACGGTGTTGACTTAGACGCTTCATATCAGAGTTTGGGGCAGAACCAGGAGGTGATTCAAGTTGGAGAAGATAGAGTGAAACTTTCTAAACCCAGAACGGGCATTGGTTGATCTCGACTTGGCTGGGAAGGCGAGGATCGAAGGGTTCAAAGAAGCCACCTCGCACTGCCAGTAATCCGAGTCCTATGAGGATTCCTAGTTCAATTCGGATTACAATTATAATTCAGTTTCTTTGTTTAGTTAGGTTAATTTCATTCCTTGTTCTAGTTTGTTTGTAGTTGTTTAAGCCTATAAAAGACCTCATTCTCGAATTGTAACAGGCAGAGTTGAATTTGAGTAAAAACTCCAAATTTCCCAACGTGAGAGTTGTGAGTTTGATTTGGTTTTGGTTGCGATCAAAACTTGCTGAATCCCTAGCCTATTGATTGAGAAACACACTCAATTACATCGAAGGCATCACTATAGCGATCGTATAATCTCCCAGATGTGAGATTCCTCTTTCGTTTCCATCCAATTGGCTTCCAAACTGACTTACCTAAGCTTGTGAAAGAACCCTGTTTTGTGAGCTTGTTCGAGGAAGGTTAATCTGAGGCTTCGAGACCTCTTGGCTGCGTGAATTCTGACAAAAAACCCTGCTTAGGGGTTTATTAAACACTTTTATTACTCTTCAAATAATTAATAGCTTGCTTAATACCACGAAAATATGGTCATGATGTGAGCAACCCCACCTAAACTCACTCCAAAATCCGACCATTTTGCAATCTGTTGAGAATTCTTTTCCCAAAACCCGACCGCTCTGTAATCTGTTGGAACAAGAATAAACTGCTCAGGAATGCCAAGTGGGGGAGCCGTCCCAATTGTCCAAAGAAGAAAATTCAGTGAGTAGACGACCAGACTTTGATGGTTCTGGTTCATACTTCATATCCACCCCCAACCTAAGCCATTTTGTTAATTTTGATTTCATAAAAATATATATAAACCCTTTTGTTATATTGCTAATGGCAGTAGTGCATAGCCACCTTCGCCTGTTCTTTTCAACTTATTAGAGAATCACATTTCAGATATATAGATAGATTTTAATTTTACACAGAGCCATCCCATCCAAGCCGGCAGGGTTTCCATTGTGAGACCAAGTCCAGGCTGATCTCAGAATCATCCATTATCGTCAAATTCAAGTTTGAAAGATCTCATCTTCCATCTGGGAAGCACGATAAAATACCTAACATTCCAATCAATAAATCCCACACCAGAAGAACAACAGAACCAGCTACACAATCATATTCATAAGCTACTATTTACAGGAAGAAGAAGAAGAAGCAGAAGAAGAAACCATTATGGATCCGAGATGGATTGATTTGGGGGAGTTGTATATCCACTAAGATTTCAATTATCAATGGCATCTCAAAATGCCTGCTGCTCTTACCCCTCTCTCATATCTCAGCTCCCCAAAGGTCTAGAAAAAAATAAATTAATCGATCCACATAAACGAAATCTTGGATCTTCAAAAACTAGACAGAAGCACAAAAGGCATTACTCACGTATGAATACTGTAAATGAAGTGATGATACATGTAACCGAGAAGGAAGTCCCCATCAAGCCTACGCTCCGGGCGGCGGGGGCGTGATCTGAGCAGGTGGGGTAAGAGCAGGAGCAGGTTGGTTTCCACCACCGCCGCCTCCGCCTCCACCATTGCTTTCCCATGGCCTGACGACGAACAGCACTACGAGGAGGATGATCACCAGCAAGATGGTGATGGCGTAGCAAGTCCATTTCCTGGTGTTCTTCTGCAGGACTCGCGCAGTCTGCAGCTGCTGAGTCCCACCACGGACGAAGGAGCTGGCTCTCTGCATATTGCTCTCGATGTCGTCCAGCTGTTCTCCTTGTGCTTGGACCAGCACCGCCATGTCTAAGAACACTTGGTGGAGCTCCTTGAGATTCTTCTCCATGTCTTTGACGGCGTCGTGCCTCTCCTGAATCTCATTGATCGTGTCCAGGATCCTTCCCCTGCCTTGCTCTTGGATCGCCTTCTGGAGAAAAGTCTCGCTCTCGCCTGTAAAGGATCAACACCAAAAGATTCCGTCTTTTAAGAGAGGATTGTCGTCACAAACCATCATAACCCTAACCCACGTCCAAAATTCAGCTCACTTTAACATCCACAAAGGAAATGGAGCTTCAGATCTCGGTCAGTAATTTTGTCAGTCAGGTGGTGGGCATAATTTCTAGTGGGGAGAAAAAGGAGAAAAAAAAGAGGAAACTAACCTGTAGAGATCAAACGATCGAGCGTCTTCTCGTCAGGGTTCTCTCCAGTAACAGTGAAGTACCTCCTCTCCACGGTCTCCCGATACTCGGAGGAAATCTTGGACCTGAGAGAGCTGAAACTCTCCATGGAGTCCTTGAGCTTCTTGCGCAGGCCGTTGACCACAGAAGTCCGGGTCCGATCGGAGGAGGAGCCGGGCCCGCAGCCGGGAACGCTACGGTTGGCGGCGTTGGATCTGTCGAGGGCCTCCAATCGGACCTTGATGAGCTTGGCCTTCTTGAGCGCGGTGGCGACGTCGGCGTCCATCCGAGCGCGGAGGTCCTTGACGGCGGTGGCGTTGTGTAGGGTCTTGCTGTGCTCGTGGGAGGACTGGAGGCTGGAGTTGAGCTTCTCGAGCTCCTTGAGCTCGTCCTTGATGGACTCGACGTCTTCAAAGAATTTGTCGAGGTTGACCCCGGCGGTGGAGGGGATCTCGGACATCTGGACGACGTGGTGGTCGGGGGAAGCACCGCCGTCTTCGCTGCGGAAGCGGGAGAAGGAGCCGGAGAAGAGATCGTTCATGGCTGCGGCTGCTGTTGCTGTTGGGAGGAAATTGAGAAGTTGGAATTCAGGATAGGAATGGGGGAAATGGAGGAATTGGGGAGAGGGGGTTTTGAAGAAGGGAAGGGAAGGGAAGGGCCTATGGGGTCGAGTCGACGGCTATGGCTGGCTGCTGTGAGGAAGGAAGGAATGGTCAACTGAGTCGCCGAGTCAACAATGACTCGTTTTCGAAGGTGGGGGGAAATTATGTTTGTGAATGTATAAGTAGAGAGAGAGAGAGAGAGAGAGGGAAGGAAGGAGTCAAGAAAGGCACCAAATGACACGGATTTAGGAGGAGGAGGGACTTCGTCCACCGCACTGTTTGGGTTGGGAGAGTGGGATGAAGAAGGTAAGGGGGACTTTTTTTTACATTTGGGGATTGCCTTCAAACTTTTTCCTAATTGTTGTTCACCGAAAAAACGATTTCTTAATTGTTAAGGACGGATGGGTAGAGTCCTAGAGTTAACGCGGAGATGATGAATTTAGTACATTTGTGGGAGAGTGCGGGAACGAAATTTCCACAGTTGGATGGATTAATTTTCCTCACTTACGGGTATTATGTGGAATGTGATGGGCTAGCTCGCGGTTGGCTCGCGGTTAGCGAGGGTAAATGATGGATTGAGTCGGGTTTTTTTAAAAAAAATTTTACCATAATCTGCTTTTCTTTTATTAATCAGAAGCCAAAGTAAAGTTACATTGTCCAGATGGAGCTAATTAACTAGACATAAAAGGAGGGTTGTCAAACTAGACTACCGCATCAGAAGAGAGATTCCTCGAGTGCGCCATAACATGAGCTGCTTCATTAGCCGTCCTACGCACATGGGTCCACACACTAACTTCTGTATGTATATGTGTCACTACTTCGAGCTTTTGAATCAATGGTAGACAGTCCGACTCCAAGATAGGGTGTGTGACCTGAAATTGTCATGCCAGTTGCATCTCGTATTCTGCTGCCAGAGCTTCACCCATCTCAACCTCGAAACAACCTGGTATACGCTTTGCTGCCGATAACAAGAAGGTCCCATCCGGACCACGAATCACCACCCCCAACGTAATACCATTAACTTCGTCAAACCAGCATCCATGTTGATCTTGTGAGTCCCCATGCTGGGTTTCTCCCATCCTTCTACCCTCTCCCTCGAGCTATCTCGACCTTGTTCCTGGTATTGGTGATTCGGGCCCAAATGTACACATTTTACCCCTCATTTCTTCTTTGTTTAGCTTAGTATTTCATCGTTCCTCGACATATTTCACGCTAGGTTGTGCTTGTTTTGATACATTTATGGTCTTAGCACGTGTGAAAGGGTCGAGGTCGAATTTTGGGATAATTGGATGTCAAAAAGTGTAAAAACCAAAGAAAAGTCTGAATTCCGAAGTGAAGGCGTCCCAGGAAACAGCCGCAGTTCACGGTCTCTTAAGATCGTGAACTTCAACCACAAACCATGAACACCGAGGCGTCCAGTGAGGTTCTTGAAGTTACTGACGACAAGGCAGTTCAGGGTCTCTAAGACCATGAACTGTGGCCATTGACCGTGAACTCAGGAAGCAAAGCGGTGCGTTTTGGAGACGACTAAGTTCACGAACGTGTTTAGGTGTTCACGGCCATGAACTGGCCAACACGTCCGTGAACTTATCACTTTCGGGCAAATATGAAGACAGCAGCGGGGAGAGAGAGGGGAGAGCTGTTTTTGGAGAAGAATTGGTTTCTCTCCCTAGAGTTTGTCCAAAAACACCGAAGGGGAGTTCTAGTGAGAGAGAGTGCTAGAGTGATCATGGAGCATCATTGGAGGCTTGGGAGATTCAAGCCTAGAAGAAGAAGAAGAAGATCTTGAGCTCAAATTTGTAATCCCTCTCTCTCTCTCTCTAGAAACTCGCTCTTTTCACTTGGGTGTTGTAGATCCCTAACTAATACTTTGTACTTACTTGTTTAGATTGAATGATTGTCATTGGGTATTGTTTAATTCAATGATTGAGGTATTATTCATGTCGATTGTGCATGCTTGTGCTTAGCTATCTAAGGGTTGTGCATGTTTTGTGCTTAGCATCCTTAGGTTTGTGCATTTTGGTGTTTAGCAACCTAAGAATTGTGCATAATTGTGCTTAGCATCCTTAGGTTTGTGCATGTTGGTGCTTGGCAATCTAATTAGCCATTTTAACCTAGTTAGAGAGGAAAATCCCCCTTTCAAGGGAGACTGATAGACCGATAATTATACATGTTTTTACCCCTATTCTGGAGCCGTTTGAGATGTTGATTCTCGTGTTTTAAGCCGATTTCACGCTAGGTTGTGCGTTTATGTCATATTTCAGGACCCGGCGTTGGAATCGAGGCGAAGGAACGAGATTCGGGTCGAAAGGAGAAAGTGAGGCTTGAAGTGTGCTGGAGGACGAAAATACCCGGCCGGGTATTATTTTGAGGAGACCGGGTATTTGCTGTTTTGGGCGTCTGAGAAACAGAGAGGGTCCCGGTCGTGAAGCTTAAATCCCCGGTCGGGGATTATTGGACCTGACCGGGGATTTTTCCCTGAAGCAAAACGCGCGTTTTAATAATACCCGGTCGAGACCCAAAATACCCGACCGGGTATTTCGACCGGGTATCGCGACAGGCAGTAGTTTTAAGGGAAAAGAAGGCTGAAAATCAAGGGTTCCGAGTTTTAGAGAGATAGAGCGATTCCTAGAGAGAGAAAGCGACGAACCAGAGTTCCAAGTGTCATAGCTTGATCTTCATCACCATTGGAGCCCCGACTTGAGCTTGGAGAAGTGCCGATTGACAACCAGGAGCAGAAACTCATCCTTCACAGTATGATTTCCGCGTCTGAATCTGCTTTTGCTTCTCTCTCCATGGAGTAGTTTCCCCATTCATCTGGGTATGGGGAACCCTAGATTTGTATGTTAGGTCTGATTGTATGAACCCAAGTACAGAGTTTATGATTTGATTATATTCGATTGAGGCTTGAATGATTGAATGACTTTAATCTTGATCAAATTCCTATTGTTTCTGCTTTAACCTAGAATGAGAGTATCTGCCTAGGTTGATAGAGCACCCTTAATTGAAGGTAGGGAATTGGCGACTTTAGTCGAGAAGCCAATTTGCTATTCTGTACCGAATTAAATTCGGTAGTGGAGGTTTGGTTCGTTAGGGCCTCAATCTGTTTACTCCGGTGGAGGTTAGTCGCCCGCTGGAGACTCAGATTGAGAGGGTCTGAAGACCTTTAGTCGAGACTTCAGACTGTTTAAGAACCTTCCGCAGTATAACTTTCATGAAAACTGAACTTGGTAAAATTGCAATCCGGCTTAACTGCAGTCTAGGGGGAACCATATCCGGGTGACCTCTCTCGACTTGAAAACAACCGTTTAATTTGCTTTGTTTGTTTCTTAATTTGGACTTGCACTAAAGTTTCACTGCTAGATAACAAGAATTCACCGAGTAGTCATCAAATCTAGGACCCGGGTTGACATTAAAACCCAAACCCGCTATACTACGCTTTAGAAAGTTGTTATACTTGGCCATTTTCTAGAGTGACAGTACGAGTGAGTCAAGTTTTTGGCGCCGTTGCCGGGGACTGCTAGGTTGTTGAAGAAAAGTGATTTCTGTTACTTTAGCATTTTCATTTTCGCATTGATTGTTTGCCCTTTCCCACTTGCAGATAGTGCATGACCCGTAGCCAGTCGGGAGGTTTACTGCCGTTGGATCCAAAGATTGAACGCACCTGCCACCAACTTAGGAGACAACAGCGAGCTAGACTGGCTACGGTAGAGCACATAGACGACCATTTGAGCAGCGAGTCCGAGGACGAGTACGAGATGGAAGGCGACCACAACCCACCTTCGGTGAATCAGCTCTTGGGGAACGACCCCAGACCCCAGGCAGATGGGATTCATCATCATCCACCGCCGCAGGGTCCCACCTTGGAGTACTACTACACTCCACGGATTGCTGACATCCGCCCGGTCATCCTCTATCCGCCCATTCCAGCGAACAACTTCGAGATCAAGCCATGCTGAATTCAGCTCATTACATCCTCTATCCAGTTCCATGGCTTGAAGGATGAGGAGGCAAGGGTGCACCTTTCCCATTTTCTGCAGCTGACGAACGGGTTCAAGCTGAACGGTGTCCCGGATGACGCAATCCGCCTTCACCTCTTCCCCCATTCTCTGGCGGGGAATGCTAAGAGGTGGTTGGAGACCCAGCCCCCATTGTCCATCACTTCTTGGGACGATCTGGCAGACAAGTTCGTGCACAGGTACTATCCGGCATCGAAGACCACAGAGATTCAGCGGGAGATCACTCACTTCCGCCAAGAGCCAGACGAGTCACTTCGTGATGCATGGGAGCGGTACATGGGATATTTCTGGCAGTGTCCCCATCATGGCTTCAGTGATGCATTCACAGTGGGGAACTTCTACAGTGCTCTCTCCTCGGACAGCCAGAGGGTGATTGAGTCTCTATGCCTAGGAGGGGATATTCTCACTAAGACTCCACCCGAGCTTAACCAAATGATCAGTACCTTGGCTGCCCGAGATCATTCTTGGGGGCAGAGCAGCAGAGGCAGAAATTCCCGGGACCGTGGTGTGCACGCTATGGAGGCCAGGTCCGGGTTAGAGCAGCAGGTGGCTGAGTTGGTGCAGACATTGAAGCAGCCCAACAGTCTTATTCCGGACCGAGGTACAGCTACGCCTCCAGTAGCTCAGTGTCAGTGGTGTGAGAGCCCGAATCATCTGGTGGAGGACTGTCAGGCTATGAGGGAGTCTTCTACTCCCCAAGAGCAGGTGGACTTCATCGCCAATGCTCGGCGCCTTGACCCATACAGCAATACATACAACGAAGGGTGGCGCCAGCATCCCAACTTCGCTTGGGGTAACAACACCACTAAACCACCTGGTTTCCCAGCACCAGCGGGTGGTTTTCAGCAGAGGCAGCCCTTCCAGGCTAGGCAGAGGCCACCACCTCAGCACCAGCCCTACCTGCCTAGGCAGGGGCAGCCATTCCAGCAGCCCCAGCGTCAGTATGCCGAGCCAGCAGGAGCCCCAGCTCCCGATAACCAGATGACCGAGCTGAAGAATATTTTGGAGGCATTCATGACCACTAGCCAGGCGAATTTCACGAGGGTGGACCAGAGCATAGCCTCTCTAGAGGCAGGACAGAGGAACCAGGGTGCTATTTTGCAAGATTTACAGAACCAAGTTGGTGCCATAGCTCGCCAAATCACTACCCAAGCCCCGGGGACTCTACCTGCCACCACCGTCCCCAATCCACGTGAGCCGCAACATCAGCTGGATACCATTTTTACCAGGAGCAGCAAGACCATCACTGCTGATCCTGCCCCGGCCAGGCAGGAGGAACCTCTACCTCCTTCAGCACTTCCAGCCGACAATGCAAAAGTGCGGATGGAGAAGGAAGCCCCTGCTCCCCAGCCACAACCAGTGGTTAAGGATCATGTGCCCCAGCTTCCCTTCCCCACTCGCCTACATAAAGATAAGCTGGAGACTGAGTTTGCCAAGTTTATGGCAATGTTGAAGCATCTCAACATCAGTGTACCATTTGTGGAGGCACTGTCGAAGATGCCCAAGTATGCAAAGTTCATGAAAGATCTCCTCACCAACAAGAAGAAACTTGGGGATCTCTCGACAGTGCTGCTGAGCGAGGAGTGTTCTGCTATCCTGCAGAACAAGCTGCCCGAAAAGCGCAAGGACCCAGGGAGTTTTACTATCCCTCTTACTATTGGCAGCATGCATGTAGGCAAGTCCTTGGCGGACCTAGGCGCTAGCATAAATGTCATGCCATATAAATTGTTCAAAAAGCTAGACCTAGGTGAACTTAGCCCTACTAGGATGAGCATTCAGCTAGCTGATCGTTCCGTTGTGCATCCTAGGGGTATCATAGAGGATCTGCTTGTTAATGTGGGTGCATTCACATATCCTGTCGACTTTGTTATTCTGGATATAAATGAGGATGTGGATGTACCTTTGATTTTGGGTAGACTATTTCTTGCCACCGCCAAGGCATTTATTGATGTGCATGATGGTAAACTGATCCTGCGTGCTGGGAATGAACAGGCTACTTTTTCTGTGACTGAATTCGATCACTGTGCTATGATTGCTGTCACACCTGTGCATGCTATTTCTGACCAGGTACACGAGCCTGTCGTGTATCCTTTTGCACCTCTCATTTTGCAGGATCCCCCTCTCACTCCTTCGCCGTCGCTCCCTCCGGCCTCACCGCCGAATAAACAGCTCAAAGAGGAGTGGCGGCCGAAGCAGCATGTGCCTAAGCCCACTCGGAAGAAAGGTGGAGACCACTATGAGCTGGTCCCACCTCCTGCATCACGATCACCCTGGCCATCCGCGTACTCACTTGCCTGCATTCTGCCGGATGGCCAGGTCGAGCTAACCAATGCTGGTGGTTGCACCCGTCGGGTGCACGGTCACCACCTGAAGCTGTACCTCAAGAGTGACGTGGATCCGCTCTTAGAGACACCTGTTCTCGCGGACCCTTAGTTCCACCATGGGCGTCCAGCTAAAAGACGATAAAGAAGCGCTTGTGGGGAGGCAACCCCACCACGGTTTGCATTTCTTTTTCCCTTTTTTCTGAGTTTTTGTGTCATGTTGAGTTAGTTGCATGTCTGTGATGAAGTTCGGTCGTGTGTGATGCCTCGATTTGGTGTTTTCGTGCAGGAGAGGTCGAAATTTTGGGCGAATGAGATTTTTGGCCGGAAGGGGGCAAATACCCGGTCATGGGCCAAATTACCCGACCGGGTATTTTTAGTTCAAGGCCGGGGATTTTCCAGGACTAGAACGCAGCGTTTACAAACCCCCGACCTTGACCTAAAAATACCTGACCGGGGATTTTTGGCTCAAGGCCGGGGATTTCCTTGCACTAAACGCTGCGTTTGTTAAAAACCCCCGGTCGTGGAATCGGAAATACCCAACCGAGGATTTTTGCTATTTAAAGCAAACCCCCGGTCAGTTTCTCTCTCTACCCTCATTTTTCCAAAAATTTCCCTCTCCTCTTCTTTCCAAATCCTCTCCCCTCTCTCTTCATTGGCCGCCGCCGGCTGCTCCCTCCGCCGCCGTCCGCCGATCATTTTCCGGCGACTCTCCGGCGATTTCCGGCCTTTTTTCTGGCGATCCTCCCGGGTCATTTTTGGCCCCTTCTCGCGTCCCTCACCCATTTCTAGAGCCCTAGCTGCAGTTCCATTTGTGCAGGGCCTGCGCCTGCACCCGGAGTACGCGGATCAGTTCCGCGCGGTGACCCAGGAGAAATTGGAGCGCCACCACCATCTCAAGTGGGCCGTGTTCGAGCAGCTCCACTGCATGCCGGACCTCACCGCCGCCATCAGTCATCGCGATTGGCGGACGCTGCTGACCATCGACGAGCCCACCTACACTGAGCTGGTGTGGGAATTCTACACCACATTCCAGTACGACAGCAAGGCGGCCCGGGACTCATATGCAGTGAAGTTTAGGCTGGGCGGATACCCCCGGCAGCTGACCATTGACGGATTGGCCTACTTTGGGGATAGAGTACCACCCGTTCGATCGCCACGAGGTGGAGGTGGCACACCCGACGGACTGGAACCAGGATGAGTTCTACCGCCGGATAGCCCGCCTCGACTATGCACAGAACTTCTTCGACCCTGGCCAGACATACGTTCGCTCTCTCAAGCCGGCGTGGCACATCCTGAACCTGCTCATCACCCGCTCCATCGTCCCCAACGTCACCGGCTCGCACAAGATTCCGAAGCGGGTGCTCTATGCCATGTACTCGATGAGGGACCCGGAGCATATGCTGCACTTGGGTTCTTTCGTGGCCACCACTTTCTTGCGGTGCCACGGGAAGCCCAAGCATCTCTACTGTGGTCCCCTGATCACCCGTCTGGCGCGCCACTTCGACATCAGCTTCCAGGGGCTCCACGATTCTTCTGCACTGGGCTGCTCCACCCCCCTCAGCCGGGATGTGCTCCACAATTCACTCCTCTTGGTCGCTGATGGCACCCACACCTGGGTCGATGGGGTTTCCATGCCTCCTGAGGAGGTTGTGGATCTCGATGAAGACGAGGAGGACGCTGACTACTCCGGTGAGGAGGAGGATGAGGATGATGATGATGATGATGGCGGGGCCATGGATGCCGATGAGCCGGAGCCCCCGCTCTCTCCACCAGGGGACCTTCAGCCTCGACGGAGATCAGAGTGAGGCGAGTCTTCCTCTGGTCCTTCTGGTCCGTCGATGGCCTCTGGCCCGTCGATGGATTTCTTCACGGAGCAGTTCCAGCAGATGGGGCTCCAGTTCCAGCAGCTCGGTCTTCAGAACCAACAGCTCATGGACCATCAGGTCTAGTTCTATCAGCAGTATTCGGCCCACCAAGCCGAGTACCAGTCCAGGCTGACGGTTGTGGACGAGCGCCTCGGCCGCTTGGAGACCCATATGGGAGTCACTAGTGCTCTCATCGAGCGGGAGCGAGATCGAGGCCGCCGATTGATGGAGTACTCGGAGCACCTGCTCCAGGCTTGTCACCCACTAGAGGAGCACCACTGGACCACCCGATGGGACCATTCGCCACCACCACCACCGGAGGATGGAGACGACGACCTTATGAACCAGATCGACTTCACCGGTCTCGGAGGGCCCTAGTGGCATGTTTGAGTGTTTTTGTCTATGTCAGCATGCAAACTGTCTTGTGTCGGTTTAGTTTCTTTCTTTTCATTTTGGATGCTGTACTATTGGGCTGACCATTGGACCTAACGTATTGTGTTTGAGCTCTTTGGTTTCCTTTAGCTGTGCTTCTGCCTGAATGGTCCTCTCTCCCGTCCAATTCATGCCGACTGGTCAATTTCCAGTCTCCTGCAGTCCGTGCCCCACCGGTAACATCATTCCCCCTTCCCTTCCCTCTTCTCCATTGAGGGCAATGTCGATCTTAAGTGTGGGGGGATGTTTATCTTTTGACTGCATTAGATCTGTTTATCTTTTGACTGCATTAGATCTGTTTGTGTGCTTGGAGCCTAGTCCATTGTCCAAATTTTTAAATTTGAGGGCTCCAAGTACGTGTTCCTCGCTATTGCCTACTCAGTATGCTTTGGATTGACAGTCTCTTTAGTAATGTGCAACCTAGGGAGGTAGTGTAGCACTATGGAGGATGTCGATGCATTTAAGAAGTCTCATTTCTTCTTCATATTGTGTTGGTTGATTGAGTGAATTAGTGATCTTAGGACCCTTGAATTGTGTGGTGTTGTGGACTCTCTGCCTGTCATGGACTCTTGTATCATGTTTTGGAAATAACAGGTGCTCGAAAATGTGCTTTAAAATAACGTCTCCCGTGCGAATAGGGCGAAAGTGTGTAAGGGGAGACGGGAATCCGTTCCCAATTTCCACCTACTACCTCCAGCCCCCTTACATGTCTTTCGCCCGCACGAGGCTCGAGACATCCACTCCTGGCATGGCCGGTAAGAGCCGGGCTCCCGCAAAACCTTTGCTAGGTGGGAGCCCCCATTTTCTTAAAAACAGGTTGGAACCCTTGAAAAAAAAACAGAAAAACAAGCAAAAAAGAAAGAAAAGGGGTTCCAACCATCTTCAAGAAGAAAATAGAGCACCTTGAAAAATGTGAGTCCATGATCTTTTGTTTTTGAGAGTCTCTTCATCCACGATTCATTTGTCCTCTGTTCACTATTTGCCATGACGTCGACTCGAGACTAGTGCTCTCGCCGAAGAAGCTATGAGATGACTTGTGCGTCGGTTGACCTCGTAAGCTGCTAAATGATCTAGGAAGTCCTCTACCTATGATCGGGGTTGTTGGTTGCTATTGAGGTCTGAAGAGTTGCATTGGTTTGAGTTAGGTTTGCTTGGGGACAAGCAAACGGTTAAGTGTGGGGGAGTTTGATAGACCGATAATTATACATGTTTTTACCCCTATTCTGGAGCCGTTTAAGATGTTGATTCTCGTGTTTTAAGCCGATTTCACTCTAGGTTGTGCGATTATATCATATTTCAGGACCCGGCATTGGAATCGAGGCGAAGGAACGAGATTCGGGTCGAAAGGAGCAAGTGAGGCTTGAAGTGTGCTGGAGGACAAAAATACCCGGCCATGACCAGAAATACCCGGCCGGGTATTATTTTTAGGAGACAGGGTATTTGCTGTTTTGGGCGTCTGAGAAACAGAGAGGGTCCCGATCGTGAAGCTTAAATCCCCGGTCGGGGATTATTGGACATGACCGGGGATTTTTCCCTGAAGCAAAACACGCGTTTTAATAATACACGGTCGAGACCCAAAATACCCGACCAGGTATTTCGACTGGGTATCGCGACAGGCAGCAGTTTTAAGGGAAAAGAAGGCTGAAAATCAAGGGTTCCGAGTTTTAGAGAGACAGAGCGATTCCTAGAGAGAGAAAGCGACGAACCAGAGTTCCCAAGTGTCATAGCTTGATCTTCATCACCATTGGAGCCCGGCTTGAGCTTGGAGAAGTGCCGATTGACAACCAGGAGCAGAAACTCATCCTTCACAGTATGATTTCCGCGTCTGAATCTGCTTTTGCTTCTCTCTCCATGGAGTAGTTTCCCCATTCATCTGGGTATAGGGAACCCTAGATTTGTATGTTAGGTCTGATTGTATGAACCCAAGTACAGAGTTTATGATTTGATTATATTCGATTGAGGCTTGAATGATTGAATGACTTGAATCCTGATCAAATTCCTGTTGTTTCTGCTTTAACCTAGAATGAGAGTATCTGCCTAGGTTGATAGAGCACCCTTAATTGAAGGTAGGGAATTGGCGACTTTAGTCGAGAAGCCAATTCGCTATTCTGTACCGAATTCAATTCGGTAGTGGAGGGTTGGTTCGTTAGGGCCTCAATCTGTTTACTCCGGTGGAGGTTAGTCGTCCGCTGGAGACTCAGATTGAGAGGGTCTGAATACCTTTAGTCGAGACTTCAGACTGTTTAAGAACCGTCCGCAGTATAACTTTCATGAAAACTGAACTTGGTAAAATTGCAATCCGGCTTAACTGCAGTCTAGGGGGAACCATATCCGGGTGCCTCTCTCGACTTGAAAACAACCGTTTAATTTGCTTTGTTTGTTTGTTAATTTGGACTTGCACTAAAGTTTCACTGCTAGATAACAAGAATTCACCGAGTAGTCATCAAATCTAGGACCCGGGTTGACATTAAAACCCAAACCCGCTATACTACGCTTTAGGAAGTGGTTATACTACGACCATATTTGCATCCCTCTGCGGTTCGCGGTTACTAGTTTGCATCTAGGTTGGTTGTGATTAAACCGCTCAAACTCTGGTTTGAGGGAGAGACCTAGGCAACCACTAGAGACTGAGTGGGAGGATCGATCCCGTGACAAATCAATCTCTAGCTAATCCATCCCATGACAAATGGATCACTAGTTGCTCCTCCTAGCGGTTCCCCTAGACTTGGTGAGTGGATCGATCCCGTGACAAATCGATCGCTAGTGAATTGATTCTATGACAGATTGATCACTAATTGCTCACCCCGGCGGTTCACAACCATCTATGTCACACGACTCCATTCAATCCAGCGAGTCATGGTAGCTAGTTAGGAAGAAGCAAATCCTAGGTGAAGCTCCCTTAGTTAGAGTTTTCCTTTATTTACTTTTCTTTGCTTGTTTAGTTTGTAGTTTCATTAGTTTTAAAATCCAAAACCGTTTTGCTAGATAACAACTTAAGCGATTGAAGTAGGGGTACATGAATCGGCCCGGGTTGACAATTTAAATACTTGCTCTATACTGCACCCGGCTAGAGTTTAAAAAACTTGGGCTCTAGTCAGGATTAATTTGTGGTGTAGTTCTGTGCGAGTCAAGTTTTTGACACCGTTGCCGGGGAACCGCGGTCCATTATTTTGAAAAGGTCTCTTAGTGTTACTCTATCATTTTCTACCTTGCTTTTATTGTTCGTGTTTTGTGTTTCGTGTTGTGTTTTGTTGACCCACTCTTCGTCTTGAAGGGTGGTTTGTGTTTGTTTGATTTTCTTTTTGTGTTTTTGTTTGTGTAGGTTATGAATCATGGATCCCAATGGCTTCTACAATATGTGGGGGTATCCACAACCACCCGAATGGGGGTACTGGGATGATCAAAATGAGGGAAGCCAAGGATCCGGGTTCTATTACCAACCCTCCTTCCAAGACGAACAACCATACCATTGGGGTTATGAAGAGGCTTCCCCACATCAAGAAGATTTCCCTCCACAACCCGAGGAGAAATCCAAGTTGGAGTTGGCCATGGAGGCCTTCATGGGACAATCATCAAGACCATGTGCCACTCCACAACCGGAGCCAAAGAGAAACTGGGACCTCATGGTGGAGAAATTTGCTCGGGGTACCGACGAGGGATGCTCCAACTTGGACCTTCCCATCACCGGCTCTATCGACTCAACCTTTCTTCGGGAATCAGAGGAGCTCCTTCGACGCACGAAGAGGCGAGGAGAGCTTATCGAGCAAGCATGTGCACAACTTTCTCATAATCGCCTCCTACCATTGGAAGAAAGAGAGGAAGTCTAAGAGGTGAGCCATGATGATTTTGGATGAACGAGCTCCGGGATGGATTTCCAACCCCACCCTCCTCCCGGTTTGACACTAGAAGAGAAAGTGGCACGAGCTTGTGAAGGCTATCACCTCTCATTATTGGAGGAGGTTGAAGGGGCGCTCAATGACAACCGTGTGGATCAAGAAGAACTCACTCCGGAGAGCTCCCGTGGTGAGGATGAACAAGAAGGTTGCATTGATGACTCCCATCACTTTCCCCTTCCCGAAAGCAACTTAGAAGACCAAGACACGAGTGTGGAGGAGCAAGAGAAGCCTTTCTATGATCTTGCATGGTACCTTGCCCTCCAAACCATGCTTGAAGAAATGAAAGGGAAGGAGAAAGAAGAGGGTGAAAAAAGGAAGATGAAGAGGAAAGCCTCGAGGATGAATTTAAACGGTCGGAAGTTGTCACCGATGGCCACCGTGATGCTCAAGACTTGGAATGTCCTCTTGAGGATCCACTCTTCCACATTTTACCCCAAGCCTTGAAGAGGAAGTTCTCAATGAGGATATGAGTGTTGAGTCAATCGAAGACATAGCTTGGAGACTCGCTATTCAACGCTTTCTTGCGGAAGAGCGAGGAAAGATGAGGAAAGAAGAGGTTGAAGAGGAGGAAGCGAGCATTACAGAGGAGGAAGATCTTGAGTGTTCCCAAAGGGAGGAAATTGATGAAGAAGGAAGGGAGGTTGAAGAAGAAAAAGAAGGTTCAAGTGGAGTCCAAGATGAGGAGGAGGTCGAGGTGGATGAAGCATCCACAAGTTACGAGGGCTATGAAAGTTTTCCACCCAACCTCGATGCGCTTTTGGAGAAGGACCCATTTCCGGCTCTTTGCCAAGCCAAGGCCAAACCATCGGCGATCCCTCTTGGTGGATGCGATGGGGGTAAATCGATGATGCATTACTTGGTACGGGGCAAATAGAAGAAAGAAGAAGGAAAGAAGAAGAGGTCTCGTGGGTGGAGCCTCAACTCCACTCAAGTTCACGAGCCCACAATCATGGATTCGTCCAATGCTCGTGACTTGAGATTTCACCTCACTGACGAGCACCTCAACTTCAAGGAGGTTCTTGGGTGGACCGAAACTTGAGGAGCAACCGTCCGGCTCACGACGTTAAAGAAGCGCTTGGTGGGAGGCAACCCATCTACCATCGGTTTGTTTGCTTTCCACTCCAATAAGAAGACCATTGAAGAGATTTTGGTGGTGTCTTGGACGTGACCACGCTCTTCTAGAGCTCATCCGCCCTCCACTCCCAAGCACAAACATTCACAACTTGACCAGTAACATCGTTATATCCCTTCTATTACGCCATTGAGGGCAATGCCGAGCTTAAGTGTGGGGGGTAGTCCATTATGCATGTTGGTGTGAATGATTGGTGTGATTTTGAATGCTTTGGAACCTAGATGTATTCCCAAATTTTTAAAATTGAGGGCTCCAAGCGTAACAACTTCTACATTTGTATGATCATAGTGGCATCTTGTGGTGATTTATTTTGAATCTCGTGGTTATGAGCATGGTCTATGGATGATTTGCTTGTGATTGTGTGCAGCTTATGATGATGACTGAGACATGTATTAGGTTTGTGCATAAGTTCATTTCTCATGTGTTTGTGAACTGATAGATGTTTTGAATCGGTTACTTGCTTTTCACAGTTTTCTATGCATCGAGTTTAGGGAGTTAGAACGGATGATTGAGCACCTAGGTAGCCATGTGAGACTTGTGACATTCGTTTCGTTCTTGTGTGATAGTTCCCCATTTACATGATGTGTAGCATTCACGTTGTTACTAGCGAGGAAGATGGAGGCATACGTTTAGTCCACGACCCAAATGTTGACCGACCAGATCATATCATCCCTTAGTCAACCCCTTTGAACCGTGTGTCTAAGGGTCGTTCTCGTGTTAAGTAGCTCACGCTACTTGAGCTTGATTGATGTAGATAGAACGACCCTACTTTATTCGTGTCTACACTGTTATTGAGTCACCCTTGTGTTTGGAAGCTCCATTCATACCATTTGAGCTTGAACGAGGTTCCAAATGAGTTATTTGTGTATGGTTTTGCTAAGAGGTGAAGTGAGTGTGGAGGTGGTTTTTCAAAGTGAGCATTGTTCCTTAAGTTCAAAAGTGTTGCATGTTTATATCTCTCTTTAGCCCCCAAAGAAAAGATAAGAAAAGCAAAAAAAAAAAAAGGAGATCAATAAGAGTGCAAAGTAGAAAAGAGAGTGACCACCAAAAATATAATAATTGTTGAACATGCTCTTAGAAGTGTTGCTTAGCATGCAAGCTTTGGGAACACTTACATGTTGTTTGCCTACCACATTCTTGTGCTTGAAATTGAATAGGGCTGGTAGCAAGAAAGATTGTTGCGAATGGTTTGGTGATTGGTTGTGGTTTGGAATCGAGAATGTGGGCCAGTGTTCTACTGTATCCTGCACCCATTGCTGCTCATGGGTCTACGGATATAATCGTGAATTTTATCCTTTTATTTTATTGTTATAAACACTAATAACATCAAGAATTATCCATTATTGAAACTCTATTGCCATAAAAACTAATAACAACCATAAACTAATCATTCTATTAGGGTTAGGTGCAAAGCGGCATCGTTTTCTTTCTGGGTGCTGGTCGGATGAAAAGTTGACTGGATTTTTATGAAATCCGCACCCAACCCAACCTGCTAATTCTAAAAGTGGTTTAACCCATATCCGATCTCGAACCTGTTAACATTGAATTTTACCCACTTTCACTAGATTGGACTGAGTTGGATACTCAATGGTGTAGGGGCAGAGTCAGGATTCAGTTCACGAGAGCGTCGGAATTTTTAATCTGTTACTTTGAAACGACGATAAAAATTAGGGAATATATTTTTAATATTATTATAACTGTATTTTTAGATTATTAAAGTTACCCAAAGTAAGATCTACATTGCAACTTATTTTGTGTAAACAAAAGTGAATATCTTGTATTCATAGATTTTCTTTTATGAATGTATTTGTTTATATGCTTCTAAAATTAGTAATGATTTTACCAGTTGCAATTGCAAGTTTAGAAAATACAGTTTTTCTTTGAGCCGGGGACACAGACATATTTGTCGTTGATAAGGGAGATTTATTTTGTTAATGTGAAAAGACAAAAAAAAAATAATAATAAAATATTTTGAATATTAACATAACATCAATTTTTAGATTATTAGAGTAAACTAAAATTTTTCTTCATAATACAATATAAAGTGAAAAAAAGTAAACAATTTCGTAACACGGTTTCATGAAAAGTGAATGAAGTTATTAAAACTGAAAAGTAAAATTAACATACCAGGTGGATAGACTGGTTTTCGAACACGACTTCATTGTTTAATATTGGGCTAATTACACTAGGAAGTCCAAACTATTTTAAAAGTATCATTTGTGTCTCAAACTATTTAATATGAAAAATTTGGCACAAACTATATGTGTTTCGTGATATTAGTGTACTAAACTACTCGATATGACAAATCTGGCACAAACCATAAATGCATACTAGATTTTCTGTTAAATACTAGCGGTCAACGACGAACAACATTAATGGAAAAATAGTTCATGCCATATTTGTCATATTGAATAGTTTAGGACACAAATGACACTTTTTGAATAGTTTGGAATTCCTAGTGGAATTAGCCCTTTAATATCGTACATTATATAATTTATACATGCTCTATAGTTTATATGAAATTTCCAAATATCGATATTGTTTGCACGTAACTTTCAAAATTCTCGAGAGGTGGGCATTGACCTCTGACTCGCCAATATCGTCACACTAGAGAGTGGCCAAGTGTAACCACAAACTAATGCGTACTATAGTGGGTTTAGTTTTATTCGTCAACCCTGGTCTTATATGTGATGACTACTCCATGAAGTTCTTGTTATCTAGCTGTTTAAGTATAGTGAAGTTGTAACTAAACTAAGCAAGCACAAAGCAATAAAGTTGTAATTTAAGTTCGAGAGAGGTCACCCAGATATGGTTCCCCCTAGAGTGCAGTTAAGCCGGATTGTAATTCACCAAGTTCAGATATAATGATAGTTATACTGCAGAAGGTTCTTAATCAGTCTGAAGTCTCTACTAAAGGTCTTCAAACCCTCCCAGTCTTCAGACCCGGATGGCGACTAACCTCCACCAGAATAGACAAACAGAGGCCCTAACGTGCAAAACCTCCATTAATGGATTAAATCCAGTACAAAGCAATGAATTGATTCCTCGATTAAAGTAGTCAATTCACCACCTTCAATTAAGGGTGCTCTATCAACCTATGCAGATATTCTCTTTCTAGGTTAAAGCAAAAACTACAAGAATGTGATCCAGATTTATGCAATTCTGAAATCATACCTCAATTGAATATAATCGATATCAAAATATCATGTACTCGCATTCATGCAACCAAACCTAACATACAACTCTAGGGTTCTTCATACCCAGGTGAGAGAGAGAGTTTACTCCATAGAAAGAGAATAGAAATTAGCTTCAGAAGTAGAAATCATCATGAGGAGGATGGAATTCAGCTTCTGGTTGTCAATCTCCGCTTCTCCGGGCTTCAATCGAGCTCCAATGGTGTCAAGGCTTAATCTAGGTCACCTTGGATGTTGGGTTCGTCATTTTCTCTCTCTAAAACTCTGTTTTTAGCTCTAAAACTCTGGTCCCGTTCTCAAAGACCCGAAATTGTGTTTCACCCAGCTTTGCCCGATTACACAGCCAGACCACATGGCCGTGTAGAAATCCAGTTTGCCCGTGTAACTCCCAAAACGTGGCGTTGCACTTAGTTGGTCGAGGGAAGTCACACGGCCATCACACGGTCGTGTGGAATTCAATCTTGCTCGTGTAACACTTCTGGAAAACCCACACGGCCCAAGGGTTCCCTTGCATGGCAAGTACGGGTATGGTTGCGTGATTCCAATTACACGGTCGTGTAAAATCAGCTCTAGCCCGCGCACGGCCACATCGCATGACCACGTAAAATCATGAGAAGGCTGCGAAAAATCCTCACTTTTCCGTCGAGTGTCCTAACTTCGTCCAATCTACCCCAAACTTTCATTCATGTAGTAGGACCTCAAATATCACCAACAAGAACAACCTAGCGTGAAATCGATTTAAAACACGGGAAATGAGCCTCACACAGTATAAGAATGGTGGACAAAAACTTATGAGGTCAACCAACGCACAAGACACCCCCTAGCTTCTTCGGAGAGAACTCTAGTCCAGAGTCAGGATCATGCCAAGGTGTAAGTTGAGAACGGATTCCCGTCTCCCCTTACACACTTTCACCGATTTTCACACGGGAGCCATTATTTTAAAAGCACAATTTAGAGCACATTTTTCAAAACATGATACAGGAGTCCATGACAGAGAGAGTCATCGATACTACACGATTCAAGTGTTCTAAGATCACTAATTCACACAATGAACCAACACAATATGAGGAAGAAATGAGACTTCTTAACTGCATCAAATGATGGTCATGCACACAGTTGATGTGGCCACCAGCACAAGTCAACTCGACCTGGCCATCTGGCAGGATGCACATGAGTCAATAATCGGATGGCTAGGGGGTCGTGGCTCAAGAGCCGAGACCAGCTCATAGTGGTCTCCAGATTTCGTTTTTCCAGGCTTGGATGACTGCAGCTTTGGCCGCCACTCCTCCTTGAGCCACTCTTTTGGTAACTGTGGGAGCGAGAGTGGTGGAGGAGGAAGAGGTGAAGAATCCTACAAAATGGGAGACATAGAAGGATACACGTCAAACTCGTGCACCTGGTGACATACAGCATGCAAAGGCGAGGGAGAAGTCATGTTATTAGCGATGGAAAAATTTATCTACTCCTCACCATCGCTCAAAACTAAGGTCCCATCGTGCACATTAATAAGAGCCTTGGCAGTGGCCACGAAAGGCCTACCTAGTAACTTGGGCACTTCTGCGTCCTCATTGATGCCTAAGACAACAAAATCCACAGGATAAAAGAATATGCCAACCTGAACCAGGAGGTCTTCCACTATGCCTCTAGGATGAACTATTGATCGGTCAGCTAGTTGGATACACATCCTAGTTGCACTTGGTTCACCTATGACTAGTTTCTTGAACAATTTATATGGTATAACATTGATACTAGCGCCTAGATCCGCCAAGGACCTATCTACATGCAATTTACCAATAGAGCACGGGATAGTAAAACTACCTGGGTCCCTCTATTTCTGTGGAAGCTTGTTCTGCAGAATGGCTGAGCACTCCTCGCTGAGCTCCACAGTGGACAGCTCGCTCAGCTTCTTCTTATTCTTCGTGAGAGAAGGTCTTTCATGAATTTCACATACTTAGGCATCTGAGTTAATGCCTACAGGAAGGGCACTTGAACATTCAGCTTCCTAAGCATGGACAAGAAGTTCCCAAACTTTGCCTCTGATCCTTGTGCATCCTGATGAGAAAAGGGAGCTTATGCTTATATTCAGCCACTACTAGCTAGGGTTGTGGAGCTCGAACCTCTGGCTCATTTTCTATCACCAGGTCCTCTTCTGGCTCGGTGGTGATCTGCGCCACCTTCTTTGCACTCCTTGGCAGTGCATCCTCAGTCATAGTCCCACTCCTCAACATGATAACGTGCAACCCCTCCTTATGATTTCTTTAGTTTGGCAAGGGTTGACCAGGAAGTGTGTTAGCCAGCTGGGAAGCAAAGGCATCGGCCAGGTGCCCGATTTTGGTGTCCATATCCTGCAGAAGTGCCTGCTGGTTCCTCTGAACCACCTCCAATTCATTGAATTTCCCTATAGAGAAATTCATGAACTGGTCAATTTTTGCGAGCTTCTAAGTACTGGTACTCACGAAGTTTGTCACCAAATTTCGCAGCTCAGATATCTGGTCACCCTATGCTGGGACTACTGGTACTACTCTCGGCTAGTGCATTGGCCACTGTTGTAACTGAAAAGTTTTCCCCTGCCGGATCTGGTACTGCTGCCTTTGGGGAAAGCCACTAGTCAGTGCTATGAAGCCAGGATGCTTGGTGTTACTATTGTGGCTGCCACCCCAAGAGAAGTTGGGGTGTTGGCGTCACCCCTTCTTATAAGTACCACTATAGAGGTCGAGGCGCCGAGCATTGGTAATGAAGTCCAACAACTCCTGTAGTATGGTAGACTCTCGCTTGGCCTGACAGTCATCCACTAAATGGTTGGAGCTTTCGCACCACTGATACTGGGCTACTAGGAGCACCGCCAGGCCTCTACCTGGTATGAGGCTGTTGGGCTGCCTTAATGTCTGCACCAGCTCTGCCACTTCTCATTGAAGCCCTGATCTGGTCTCCAGGGCGTGCACACCTTTGTTCCGCGAAATCCTGCCTCTTCTGGTCTGCCCCTAAGAATGATCTCGGGAGGCCAAAGTATTGATCATCTGGTTCAACTTTGGCAGAGTCTTGGTGAGAATGTCTGCACCCGGGCACAAATACTCGATCAACCGCTGACTCTCTAGGGACAAGGCACTGTAGAAGTTCCCCACGGTGAATGCATCACTGAATCCGTGGTGGGGACACTTCCAGAACCGTCCAGAATACCGTTCCCAATCGTCTCGCAATGACTCATCATCTTCCTGGCGGAAATGGGAGATCTCCCACTGAATCTCTGAAGTCTTCGAGGGCGGATAGTACCAGTGCATGAATTTGTTAACCAGATCGTCCAAAAAGTGATGGAAAGTGTCGACTAAGTCTTTAGCCACCTCTTTGCATGCCTTACCAAAGGGTGGGGGAAAAGGTGAAGGCGGATCACATCATCTGGAACACCATTCAGCCTGAAACCTTTGGTCAACTATAAGAATCGAGAAAGGTGTACCCTCGCCTCTTCATCCTTGAGTCCAAGAAACTAAACGGAGGATGTAATCAACTGGATCCAGCAGGGCTTGATCTCAAATTTGTTGGCAAGTACGGGCGTATACTGGATGACTGGGCGGATATCAACGAGCCGTGGAATGTAGAAGTACTCCATGGTGTGCTCCGGTAAAGGTGGCTGTTGGTGGGCAGCGTCTGCCTGCAAATTGCCATTTTTAGGCAGAACCTGATTCACTGGGGGAATCTGGAGAGGCATCCCAATATGAGGCTGCCCCTGGTTTAGAGGTGGATTATGCCCTAGGTTCAGGTTGTTCATACTGTTGTGCTCATCTCCCATGTTTTCATCCTACTCAGATTCGCTGCTGATTTGGTCGTCAACCTGTTCTTCCTTCGCAACCAATATGTTCTTCAAGGTTCTCTGGATGTGGCGGAGAGTGCGCTCAAGTTCGTTGTCAAGTGGAGCTAGTTCTTTACTGGACTGGCTACCGGTCATGCACTACCTGCACACAAGCTGGAGACACACCCGTGAAGAAAAAAGGGGAAAGAAGTAAAAGAAAATAGTGCAAAAAGGAAATGCCAAAGTAAAAGAAATCACGTTTCTTCAACAACCTAGCCTATCCCGGCAACGGTGCCAACACTAAAACAAATTCGGCCTATTATGACGAGACAATTTTATCATATTAGATACCAATTTTGTCATATTAGGTATAATATGACTTAAGATGTTGTCACAAAGGTTTGTCAATTTATCACCGTCAGGATATGTCAAATGTGACAAATATTTAAAACAAAGTTTTCACATTTTCTTTCAGTATAGCTGAGGTTCTGGGTAGTCTATTGTGACAAACAGAGATGTTATGGCGACATATTTTGTCATTAAGGTCGACATATTTTGCATAAACTTGTCTCGCCAATACAGTCACACTAGAGAGTGGCCAAGTGTAACCACAAACTAATGCATAATATAGCCGTTTTAGCTTTGTTTGTCAACCTGGGTCCTAGATGTGATGACTACTCCATGAAGTTCTCGTTATCTAGCTATTTCAATATAGTGAATTTCTAACTAAACTAAGTAAGCACAAAGCAGTAAAGTTTTGATTCAAGTTCGAGAGATATCACCCAGATTTGGTTCCCCCTATAGTGCAGTTAAGCCAGATTATAATTCACCAAGTTCATATATAATGACAGTTATACTAAGGAAGGTTCTTAATCAATCTGAAGTCTCGACTAAAGGTCTTCAGACCCTCCCAGTCTGAATATTTGGCGGGTGACTAACCTCCACTGGAATAGACAAACTAAGCCCCTAACGTGCAAAACCTCCACTACTGGATTAAATCCTGTACAGAGCAGTGAATTGACTCCTCGACTAAAGTAGTCAACTAACCACCTTCAATTAAGGGTGCTCTATCAATCTATGCAGATATTTATCTTTCTAGGTTAAAGCAGAAACTACAAGAATGTGATCAAGATTCATGAAATTATGAAATCATGCCTCAATTGAATATAATCGATATCAAAATATCATGTACTTGGATTCATACAACCAAACCTAACATACAACTCTAGGGTTCTTCATAACCAGGTGAGAGAGGGAGTTTACTCCATAGAGAGCGGAGAAATCAGCTCAGATGCATAATCATCATGTGAAGGATGGAATTCAGCTTCTGGTTGTCAATATGTGCTTCTCCAGGCTTCAATCGAGCTCCAATGGTATCAAAGCTCAATCTAAGGTCACCTTGGAGGTTTGGTTTGTCACTTTCTCTCTCTAAAAATATGTTTTCAGTTCTAAAGCTCTGATCCGCTTCTCAAAGACCCAAAATGAGGTTAAAACCCAGCATTGCTCGATTGCACGGCCAGACCACACAGCCGTGTAGAAATCCAGTCATGTAACTCCCGAAACGCGGTGTTGCCCTTAGTTGGTCGAGGAAAGTCACACAGCCATCACACGACTGTGTGGAATTCATCCTCGCCCATGTAACTCTCCTGGAAAACCCACACGGCCAAAGGGTACCCTTGCACGGCCAGTACAAGTATGGTTGCGTCATTCTAGTTACACGGCCATACTACACGACCGTGTGAAATCGGCTCTATCCCGTGCACAACCACATTGCACGGCCGCGTTAAATCATGAGCAGGCTGTGTCAAATCCTCATCTTTCCGTCGAATGTCCTAACTTCGTACAATCGACCCCGAACTCATTCTCAAACCTTCATTCACGTACTAGGATATGAAATATCACCAACAAGAACAACCTAGCATGAAATAAATATCAACCCGGGCCAGTCCATGTACCCCTACTTCGATTGTTTGAAGCATTATCTAGCGATTGATTGTTTAATTGAAAACTATGATCTACTATTGAAGCGGTTATAAAAGTAATTGGGTTTGACTCTTAAATGAGAAGGTTTCACCCAAGTGTAGCTCCCCCTAACTCGCTACCATGACTTGTCGAAATTACTGAAAATGTAGGGTGGAGGTGTTTGAGAACCGTAAATGAAGTGTAGCTAGTGATGGAACATCACTCTCTCGGTCCCTAGGCCAAGGAATTTGGATTAAGCTACCAAGGTATCTCTCTTGGCCTAATCGACTAAGGACTACCAAACCTTCACTCTCGAATCGGAATTCGGAAGGCCAAAACACAATCAACCTTGGTGCCAACACAAACAAGGAGGGATTCCCTACATTAACCTAGATAGGAGACATGATTTGCTTAAGAAAATCCAGCTTAACAAGCCTCTTTAACAAAAGGGGGGTTTCTCTCTACCTTGGTTACAATGGCAAATAGATTAATGGCAAACACACAACACAATCTTTCATAAAAATACCTCCAACTTCGTATTAAAACACACCCACACATAGACAATCATTCCATACAATCAATCACATGGTAGAAGTTAGGGTTCACAAACACCCAAGTGAAAAGGGAAACTACTCCATGCTAGGAGAGGGGAAAAAAAACGAGAAAGAATAAAAACCATCATGGAGATGCTTGAATCCTTCCTTGTATAGAAGAGATCTTCCTTTGGGGAAGATTTTCCCAAATCCTTGCCTTGGAATGATACCCTAGCTTCTTCTCGCTTCTTGCTCATCACTTTCTCTCTCTACAATTCTGAAGAAGAAGGTTTTCTCAAACCCCTGTTTTATACCCAGGTCAGGCTCAAATCAAGGTCCTTGTTCACGGTCGTGAACTCAAGGCGGGGACCATGATCTCGGGCCAAAATGCGCCGCATCACTAACTCAGTTCACGGTCTTTGGCTTGGGAACCAAAATGTGTTTGGATGCCTGGCGGTTCACGGTTTGCGGCTCTAGTTCATGGTCTCCCTAACCATGAACTCACTGCTTCCACTGTGATCTGCTACTGCCTCCATCCTTTTACCCAATTTTGCGCCATTTCGTCCAACTTTCGACTTACCTGCTATAGACTAAAATGCACAAAAACAAGACAAAACCCAGCGTAAAACCAAACCTCCCGGAGTAAAAGTACCTCAAACGAATAAGGAAATCGGGGGTAAAAAGTGTACAATTAAACCCGAATTACTCCCCCACACTTAGACATTTGCTTGTCCCCAAGCAAACCATTTCCAAGCAAGGTGATATCTCAACCTAACAAAATAACTTGGGGACTAATCAAAAGACACAATGTGGTGAATCTCAATGGCTATTGGGCATCAACACATGAACCACCACAAGCAATACCAACATCCACCACAAACGACATTCGCATGCACAAGAATGGGCAAATGAAAAATTCTCACCCTGTTGACAAATCAATGCAATTCTCGACCAGATTACTCATCAACCAACCATGCATAGAACTTAAGTCCAAGGAATAAAAGAAATGGCGACAAAGGTCCTCATGGGGATAAGATTCAAACATGCATAAATCACTCACTCTCGATCAGTGGGGTCAGGACCTTTTTGGTGCAAAAGATGTGCACAACCATCAAAACTCAGCCCTATCGCCTCTCCACCATGGTGGCAACCTCTAAATGCTAGAGTTCACCGGATAGTTGTCATCACTAGCTTGTCCGGAATTCTTAGACACAGGTTCAAATGACGGGCAATTGTCTTGGACATGGGGAAAATGCCTTTTGGGTGGTGGAAAACATAGCATGAGGTCCTACATCTTGAACCTAAAACCAAATGTTCTATGGTTTCGACTAAGAAACTTTCCTACAATCAATGACCACTAGCATCGGCCAAAAACCACACTTCCCTTCTTCCAAACCACTACCAATCACGAACCTCATTCAAGCACACTTCCTCGGTTTAGTCTTGCTATTCACATTTCCATCATAATAGTGAAGGAGGTCATCAAAAAATTAGGTGTTTCAACGGTTCGAGTGCGAAGAAACCCTTCCTTGAGCATACACGTAGACTTTTGTGGCCACTCTCTACTTTTATTTACCCCGTTTTATTACCTCTTTTCGTTTCTTTTGCTCTTTCTTTCTTTTTCTCTTTTTTATTCGAGGGGGGTCACTAGAGAGTACAACACATGCCACTTATCCTTTAACGAACAATGCTCTATATAAAGAACTTTCCTCCAACACTACCTTTTCATTTCTAGCAAGAACCGTGCAAAACCACATATGTAGAACCTCAATGGAGCTCAAAAGTGAGAAGTCCGAGACATAAGGATGACTCACACCTTGATACGAAGAAAGGATGAGGGTTGTTCTCTCAATCAGCATTAAGCTCAACAAGCACAAAGCTCCTAACATTAGAACGATCCCTAAAGTCACACGGCTCAAAAGGGGTTGACTAAGGGATAAAATGTTTCGGGACAATCAACTTTTGGTCGTGGACTAATCCTATGCCTCCATCATACTCACTAGTGACAACGGTGAATGTTACACACCATGGCGAGAGGAATCTATCACACATGAAAAAGACGATCGGCACAAATCTCACATGGCTACCTAGCCACCCAATCATCTATTCCGATTTCACAAACTTCTATGCAAGACAATTGTGATCAAAGAATAACCAATTCAATACATCCATTCATTTAAGCACACATGAGAACTAAACATTTGCACACACCTAATGCACTCTCAGTCAAAATAATAGGATGCACTCGATCATATGCAACAATTCATGATCAATGCCAAATAAGCACGAGATTCACCCACCAACCGGCCATTTTGATCATGCATTGCTTGGAGTCCTCAAATTTGGGCATATATCAAGGCTCCAAGCATTAAGTGGCGGAGGTAGGGCCTTTTGGCATTGTCCCGGGACAGGGGTAAATTTCGGTGGAACAAAAATACGCCATTATATATTTATATTGGTGATGGAACACAACACGTATATGAAGTATTAGAGTACTTTGTCACTACAACACAACTCATTACTTGTCCAAAATTGACAAAAAATTATTTATTATACAATAAATGAAATTTCAATTGCAATAGTCTCTTTTCTCCTTATGCCTATTCGATCTTTCCCCAACAACACTGAAATTGTCTAGCGACAACGGCAATCCCACTAGTTTTGATCTACCAATTACAACTGCAAGTGTAAAAAGAGCATTTTCAGCTTTGAGTTATATTAAGAACAAGTTTCCAAGTTGATTTGGCGACCAATTTGCTAATACTTTTTTAGTAAGATACATTGAAAGAGACTTATATAATAGTGTAGACAACGAATGTTTTTGCGCTTCTTTCACTATATGAAATTCCTTCGTAGTTGTTTCTGAAAAGTATGATAGTATAATCGGTTATTTTTAATTTAAGAATGAATTATTTGGATATAATTATTTTTTATTAAATAATTCTTTTATTAGATACTTATATATTTAAGTTATAAAAAGAAGACAGGGGTGGTTTGAAATGCTACCTCCGCCACTGCAAGCATTCAATCACCCACACAAGCATAATAATAAACTACCCCCCCCCCACACTTAATCTCGACATTGCCATCAATGGCGTAAAATAGGGGGTAGAACGATGTTACCGCATGGCTTGGTGAATGAAAGTTGGAAAATTTTCCGGGGTAGGATGTTTGAGCTTCAAAGGAAGATAAAACAAAACACAGGCACATTCTCGCTCGAGGCCAGGTTATTACACATAACAAAGTTTGACATAACGATTCAAAAAAAAGAATAACTCACAAATTACTAGTTCATACACTAAGGAAAGAAAAAACAAAAATAAAAATAAACAGAGTTCAGAGTTTCAAGTGGAGAAGTGGGGTGAAAGAAATTGGCTCTGCCACATGTCTCACTCGTCGACTACCTCATTGTGGATCAACAATCACTGCTCGTGGTCCGAAAGGACGGCTTGGCATCGAGCAATCATCTTTAGGAGGTCGGTGGATCAGTCGAGCCGAGTGCTGACTCCCACAAAGTACTCCTCGAGGCGATCCACTAGTTGCTCGAGGTGGGCCCCGGAGGAGGAAAGACCAGCCCCGGGTGCTGATAGTGGTGGTGTGGTGCACCGGCGGCGGCCTAGAGCTCTGGTAGGTGGCTGCTCTGGCGGTGGGACCTCTGTATCAGGCTCCACTGGAGCAGGGTCGACCTGTGGCCTTAGAGCGGCCGAATGTCAAAGTCTCTCGAGGAATTCAATCCCTCTCTCCCTGGAGCAACAACTTCATGTTGTAGAGTGTCTCCACTGGGAATGGCTCGGTCCGGCCGATGATTGAGCACCTCGTGACATCAACCCCGAAGTGTTGAGCTAGCCTCGTGATGATGCCCCCCCAAATGCATCTTATCAACTCGATCCCGCCCCTGGCATCTGGTGAAGGTGGTGGCAACCACTAATCCCATATGAAGTGGTTCTGCTAGGCAGTTCAGGGTATGAAGGGCTATCAACCCCCTGTTAGTGATCATGTGGCCCAACATCAGACTAGGGATGATAGACTTCGTCAGAAGTGTGTGCATGATCCTCCGCGACGTCCAAAGCTTCACTGAATTGGTGTTAGGGGCCTTGAACTCGTCGTTGTGGTGCTCTGGGCGACAGATGTCCTGGAAGGATGCCTGGTAGTGGAGGTCTGCTATGTACTGCCTCTCTATCATCATCATGTATGTGGGGTCCAGCCCCATGGCCTGGTCAAAGCCATCATAAGACAATACACGCTGCTCGCCCCCTCAGCATGAACTCCACGTGCGGGCGGCTGCGCTTACTCCCTGGGATGACGTGGGAGAAGGTGGAGTAGAACTCCACGTAGAGCTCGCAGTCGATGAGCTCGTCAATCGTTAGGAGACGATGCCACTCGGGATGACTGAGGACCCCCGACATCATTGCCCGACACCGGAACATGTTGAACACGTCCAGGTCCAACCCCCAATGAGGCCCCACCTCGTTGTACCTCCACTGCTGGAACTTGGTACCATACTTCTTGTGGTTCACCAGGTAGTGAACATATGCGTGATCTGCGTCAACCATCCTGCAAAACATCCAAGACATACACCATACGTGTAAATATCTGTCAATCTCACATCAAAGGGGAGAAAAGATGCCCCACACTTAGGATTCCACTAAGGTCCTAGACTTTTCACAAGACCGGATTTCAAAAATTTAAGCGCAACCACGAATGAAACACATTGAGACAGAGTTCTAGGTAATTCAAGGTTTATCAAAATAACACATCAAACCTAAACCATGCCTCGACGGCCACCAACCACCATTCACAAAAGTGAATTCAATCAACATTCAAACATAATGCACTTGGTGGGAAATTCGCTTAATTTATTACAATTTATGCAAAACAGGCCCACCAAGGCTTAACCAAGTCCACTTGCGCATCATTCATCATTCAAACTAACCTATTTGACCAACCCCTTGCCTAATTTCATTTATTCAAGCAAAATTAAATCAATTCTCCTCACCTAAGAACTCTAACCCAATTCTCCAAAAATGACAAAGTAAAGGCTTGAAACAGACCTGAAGACGCAACTAGGATCGAAGAGGAAGGCGAGGAGGAGTCGAGGGTACCCAAAAATCCCAGAAAATAGTCGGAGAGGCTCGCTAGAGTGTCGATGGAGACTCGCCTGAGGCTCGTCGGAAAACGCCCTCCCCGGAAAAAGTTGAGCCAAATCGGCTCAAAACTTAGGCGAAGGGGCGCCCGGAGGTGGGGATTATGAGTCTGTGTTCGGTTTTTAAAATGGGTGGCCGAAATAGATTAGGGGTTCACGCCTCTTTTATAGACCACAGTTCACGGATGGAGGCATAGCGACCATGAACTTGGGTGGAACAGTGAGTTTCAAAGACTGTTGGATCCTTCCTCGTTCACGATCTCCGACCTTTTATCACGGTCGCTAAGACCGTGAATTGAAGGCAGAAACTGTGAACTGAGTGAAAACAGAGCATTTCCAAAAAAAAATTGACTCGATCTACTCAACTGTGTCCCTAATTCGATCACAACACATCCCACAACATGCAAACACACAGACCCGGCATGGTGTTACCCATTCTAACACTTGAACTCTTCATACAAACACAAAACGAGAAAATAAGGAAAAGAAAACAAATCGCCGTTGGGTTGCCTCCCAACAAGCGCTAGTTTAACGTCATTAGCTCGACGTTGCAGATCTATCATGCTTGAGAGTACGAAGCCACCGTGAGTGGATCTGCCACGGTATCGGGGGCGAGTTTTTTCACCTCCCAACTTAAGCTCCATAGGGTGGCCTTCCTGGAATTTCGTAACGCGACCAGAATGAATGATGCATTCATGATCAGAATAGCATGGCGTCCGTTCACTGGACCAGAGAGCTTGTGGGCAAAAGACATCAGAGGGAAGTATATCGGGGCAATGGAAAGGGGTCCAACATTTGGGGGGGTGGGAGGGTATTGCGAGTTCTCCTTTACGTGTTGGAGGGGACTCTATGGAATGTACGGAGTGGCATGCAAACCCGGTTCTGGTCGGATCGTTGGTTGCAGGATGGCCCGCCGCTTGCAGACTTCGCAGAGAACCTTCAGGCGGAGGCGAGAGACTTGATAGCCGCTGAAATGGTTTTGAACGGCCAATGTAACTTGGATTTCATAAGAGCTTTCCTCCCAGAGTCGCTGGTCTCGCACCTTCATCTGCACCCGATACCCTTTGAGGATGGCCCCGACATTCCCACTTACTAGGGAGGATGAGAATCAGACTCTGTATAACCCGGTTTGGAAAGCTACATTGGAAAATTCTAGGGCCACGGCGCACCAAAACTTTGTTCTGGTTGGTGCTCCATAACTGGCTGCTGACGAACGCAGAAAGGCTTTGTCGTCACTTGGCGCAAACGGATAAGTGTCTCATATGCGGAGGAGGGCCGAAAACCTCTATCCATGTAATGCGGGACTGCGTTTATGCTCGCGATGTGTGGTCTCATTTCTTAGCAAGTGAGCTTGATCGTGACTTCTTCTAGGCAGATGTTACACGCTAGGGACTTCACTACTTAGACGGATCGCAGTTTCGTTGTGGACACTTCAACCTACGCTCTCATCTGCTGCCAACTTTGGCAGAACTGTAATGCATGGGTCTTTGAGAAACAATTGGCTCCACCAGCGCACTTGGCCGAACGAGTGAAAGCACTAAGGAGTCAGGTCTCTTTGGCTTTTCAAGCTGCACAGAGTTTCATAGGCGAGGAAAACCGGAGATCTCTTATACATATTAGCTGGCAAAGTCCGACGGAAGCGTGGGCAACTCTTAATACGGATGGTCATGTGATTCTGGTTCAAGATAGCCAGACCAAAACAATAAAGAAAAAAAATGAATGAAAACAAAAAATACGGTAGCTAGAGGGTTTCTATAAATGCTTTTATTGATTGTTTAGAATGGATATTTTTGTGTGTTATTTATACACAATTCCCATATTATGTGGGATTTTAGCATAAATGTTATATTTGGTTGGAAAAAGAGAAACATGGTGAAGTGTGTTTTTCTTCAAATACTACAAATTTGGTAATTTTTCAAATACCATAGGAAGATATTAGTATTTGTTAAATACCATGATATTATATTATTTATTTCCATTATGTCTTTTCTATTTTCATTTGCTAAAATTACTCTTGTTTTTTCTTCCATTGATAGTTTTTTTTCGGTCAAATCTTGATGTAAAACTTCGATCTTTCATCATCAGCTCGTCTATGGTTTCCAATGAATAACATTTTTAATTTTATTTATTTCTCAATTGTTAGCCAACGATATATGCACATTAATAATCATGATCATCTTCAAAATTCTCACGCTCTCATTTGTCGTTGACATCACCGAAGAAAGATAAATGAACATTTAAATAATTTGGAATGAAATAGCACAATCACAATACCACACTTTCTAATCCTATCCAAACATCATATTTGATGAAATACCATATACAAATGCATTATGAAATGCGGTAATTGTCAACAAACGTGGATATAGAAGATACCGAAATCCATCGAAAACCCTACGGCCCGCATCTTTCTGTTTGTCCCTCAACGATCCACAAAGAATTATTCAACAAGCTACCACTTGAAGCTATCAATCAATTAGAATTATTAAACTACAAGTTTAAAAAATTAGAATTAGAATTATTAAACTACACGAAATTACTGTTCATTAAGAAAAAATAGGGACTTACTGTTCACGGAGGGGATTAATGATCTGCAGCAGGTGATCATAGGTGCCCAAGTTCGTCACATTGGGCTGGACAAGTATGGCCATTGATTTCTTTTTTATTTCTCCACATGCACGTGCATCCCTCTCTCCTCTTCGTTCCTGTTTCCCCCATTTACCCTCCATTCTAATTGTGAAAAAAATCCCTTTTCATGTCTTCCGCCCAATCTCAATCACAGAACCCGCTCGCCATATCAACAATTCTTGAACACTTGATAAAGAAGAAGATCAAGTAAGAGCAAGCAGATCTTAGAAACAAAACCCTAAAAATGATTAACCGGCTGTTAGATGCTCACTGAAATTACAGAAATCGCCGCGCTGCACAGGTAATCACCTGCCTGAGAAGAAGACGGATCGTGCGCTTGCCAGAGCTAGGCTCGGTCTGAGGGCAGAGATCACTTAGGAGGCTTCCTCTCTGAGCGCGCTTAACGGCTTTTGGAAGAAGATGAGAGATGAGTTGTTAGCTTCTTCTGTGAGAAATCGAGGGTTCCTCACCACCGGGATCTAATCGAAGCCATGGGAGAGTTGATTTCCTGGTTTCGTCGGCCGATCTCATCCTCTTTGAATAAGGACCCCTACGTCGTTGTCCCCTTCTGACTTCCCGAATCCTCGATCTGGCGCTGCCTCTTTGATTTCCTGGGTATCGTACAACGGTTTGGATGAAATAATTGACTGTTGAACTGGCAACAATGATAGTGATGATGAAAGATCAGGAGGTCAGTGAAAAATTGATCAAAGAAATCATGCATTTAACCCACCATCCTCAAATAGAAGTTTCATCCGTCTTCTCTCTCTAATTCCCTCTCTCTCTAAGTGCCAAGCTTTGGATTTGGCTGGATTAATTGCAATTTTGAATTGGAAGGATGAGGTGTTGGATTTATGGACGTAATAGGCTGCTCTCCCGTTGAAATAAACGTGTTAGAACGGGCTACTCCGAATCGAAACAGATGAGCATGCGACTTCTCTTCTTCACTCGAATCCAAAAGCAGAAATTGAGACCAGCTTGCCTAGCCGCCACTTAGTGTTCCAACTCTCCCTCAAGAAACAGAGACAAAATTGGCTGCAGTTTAGCCGATTAGGAAGAGAAGAGTAGCCAATGAAATGAGGTAAATGGAGATACAAAAGACATCTAGATGGGTTCTTAATTCTTTTCATCATTCCTTTGATTGAAATCATCAATGCATGTATCAACAATTTGGGATTGTTTAAATTTGGATGTTTAGTATCTTATTCTACTTGTATGGTTTCCTGTTGACTTTCATTTTTACTAATTCTTCCATATCTCGGGCATTGGTTCGTTCTTCAAAATGGCCTCAAGAAGTTTTCATTCGCATAACCAACAATCAACATTCATTATCTGCGTTACTTCTACTTTTGCATTCATCTTAGTTTAGAATCTTGGATTAGGCTTCCTGTTATTTAAAGTGCAGCTAGGCCATAGGGCATTCATTTTATTTCGAAGAATTTCTTATGAAATCAATGAATAATACTGGCAAGGAGAATTGCAGGTTGCACAACTGATATATGAAAAGAAACATAGCTTTTGCAAGTCATCTCATGACAACTTTGTAGTTCGTATATATCAAGACTTGATATTTATGTCATTATTAAATGAACTTATTTGGATGAGCTTAGATATAATGGCTGAGACATTTCGAAAGGGCTTTATAACATTGATTTTGATGCACAGGCTGTTGTGTTGCAACTTATGAAACATGTTCTTTGGTTACATTTACTACACCTTTCTTATGCTCCCTATTTCTCACATCAGTTCGACATAGTACGATTGCAGTGATTTTCTAGCTCTTCTGCAATTGTGTCTCAGCTGCTTGCATCAATTTTGACTTGGATGCAAGCATGAAACACTCATTACATTGCTTTACTGTGCCAGTTTAGGGTGTCCATTCATTTTAGCTATTAGGATATTGTTTTTGAAGTCATGAATGGTTCTACGTGGATTTGAATTTGTGATAATGACTCAGAGTGTGTTCTATACTTATATATATGCCTGTCCATTTTGTTGCTCATTTACTATACATTATGTAGTGTTGAATACGAGTTATATAAAAAAAAATCTTGATTTCAATTTGTTTTTGTTTGCCTTTAATCCATTGCTATTGTTTAACTACATGCATAGCACAGTTTCTATTACAAAGCGGTAAACAAAGTTTGCAAGAGTTATGCATTTCCCATTTGTTGTGTTGCTGATAGAATAGGCATTCAAAAACAAAGAATCAGAGCTAAGCTTTCATTTTTGAGCATTTGGTCTCATTTAGTTTTCCTTTGTTGTTTCTTTGTAATTGAAGAAGATAGATTATCTTGATTTTAATTCTCAACAATGCAGTTACCTATACAAGTATAATGATAAAGAACTTCAATTTCATGGAATGTTCATTAAATCAACAAGTATGCAGAACAGGAACATATGAAGAATCAATTAAAATCCGGTTCATTTCAACTTGAATGTTACAATAATGAAATCCATAATGGTGTCTTTAAAATTGGAAGTTTATACTGTAGTTTTGGGTTATAGTATATAGATTAGAAAGTATACAAATACAATGGGGCAGAGCTATGGTATCAGCTGCTGCAGAAAAGTGCAGAAGTGATTTTATTTCAAATTAACAATTAAAAATAGTTTCATGCCTCAATCGCTAACCTTCTTAATTAAGAACCATCAATCTATCATACAACGAATCATACATATTCCGCCGCAGAGCGCGGGCTAATTTTCTAGTTCAATTAAAGAGAGCTCACCTAGAAACACCCTGATAATAAAAAATTACAACAAAATTAGACAATACCTGAATTTCACTTTATTTTTCTTAGTATCGTAATGTTTTTCTCCCTGCCAAAATGAATGACCTCGGTTCCTATTTGACAAACTAGATTTCCCTTCTTGACTTTTCCAGTTTTTCCATTTGACAAACTGCAGTCCTGATTCCAAAAAAAGGTAAAAACCTTCCTACTTTTGCGTTACACGGAAATTGGAAGAGGAAATAAAAATATTATACATGTAAAACTACAAAAATCATAAACCACTTAACCAGAACCAACCTAGAGAAGGAAAAAAAGTGGACAAGTACATTCCAAGTTCCTGCACTAGACAGATTGAAGAACCGTCAAGAAATACGGATATCCTGAGCAACTCCCCCACAGTTTCCTCATCTCTTCAGGCTTCTTTTCCTTTGCCTCCAACTGATTGCCACCGCCATCCTTTCTCAGATTCCAATTCAAAACATAGCTCGACAGATCATAAGTGCCGGGGGAGAAGACACATATTTGCATTGGAACATCCGTGGAGGAACTGGGTTCAAGCTGGACGTTACTGCAACTTGAGCCGGACCAGATGAACGGGGAAACCGGGGAGGCGACAGGTTCCGATGACGGCAACTCTGCCGAATTCCCGGCTACAGCTACAGAAACTTTAGGTGAAGCGACCTTAGTGTCTGCAACCACAGGCTGCCATCCGCGTGGCGAAGGTAGTGCATCTGATTGGCCTGCAGAATCAGCCGTGTTGATGCTTATAGATGCAATGACATCTGACGAGTTGTGGATGGTCATCCGCAGACTTATCTCACAGAACGAAGATGAAAAGTTGTGGTATTTGGTTCGAGGTCCATTCATTGTCCAAGATATTGGGCTTGTGCTAGCGGTTCTGTAGAAATGCACGTAAGACAAGGAAGATAAACACCATGACTTGTGAAACTCAATGATACTTCTGTTCAGATAAATTATCAGCATTTGAGGATGGGAGCAAGGAGTATTGCCTGCAGTAACACGCATGATGGGAGAAGAGTTGAGGTTGATCAGAAGCTTCTTCTGAATTCCTATCAGATTTTAGTGGCCGAGAAATCAAGATGAAGTCCACCGTATTGTCATCTTCCTGATACATGGAAGGGAAAGCCACAAGAATACAGTAAATACTAAATAGTCAAAAGAAACCCTAGACAACTTGTCCTATGCATAGATTGATGATACAACTAATCAAGTAAATCTCAATGGCCTTAGTTACAGAGTTGTAATGTCAAATCAAAGTGTGTGGGGATAAAGAAGAATACCAACCTGATTACGGATTCCGTGTTGTGATCTTTCGGAATCATGGAAATCGGACAGAGGTGAGTGGGTTATGTTAACAAGGGGCTCTTTCAAGCTCTCAGGGCACAATCTGACATCACTTCCGATATCAGGAAAGAGATCCGGGACATGACCTGCTGCATCCACCAATGATTGCCTACGACTCTGGAATCAGAACCCAAGATTCAGACATAACATAGTGCCTTAAAAGCTATATCCGGCTTAAAATGTACGTGATTAGGACAGTCGAGATCGACCACATTTCTTAGATGAAACACCGAGGGAAGAGAATGAAAAAGGAATTGACAAAATCAAAATTTATTTTATTAGCAGATGAAGCCCTCAAATTACGATTAGTTCGTTGCTTGACAACCTAGGCTGTTAGGTGAACTAGAATAACGTAAGAAAAAGATTAAACGGTCGAAGAATTAACTAAAGTAGTAACTTCGCAGACCCACCTTGAGCATAAAGAAAAATGAGAATGCCTGGCCAACAGCCAAAGATTGTGAAGGTATGATTCCATCTATCGTTTGAAGCCTTGAAATTCCCCAGTTGTCTCCAACGGAAGACAGCTGGCTGACCTGGAAACTCTGTGCACTAGATTTATTGACAACATCCATCCGCACGAGGAACTCTTGCAATCTTGAAGGGCAAGGACTGATTTTAAACGAAACATCCAATGATGGCAACACCTATATTAAGAAAACTAGCATGTGTCAAGACATAAGCTTGAGGGTTTTATTCATCATCAAATTTGAGAAGTACATATGCTCAAAGAATACGAAGACCTAGGGAGGAACTAGGAAGGGAAAAAATACATGTGCACACCAGCTTTTCACGTAAGATGCCAACTCCTAGCTTATTTTGGTACACCAACATACAATCGAACCAAGTTTATTTTGGTACATCAAAAGACAATCAACCCAGGTAACATCAAAATATTACAAGATGACAATCATTGGATTCAAGATGCAATGGTAATTAGCAGATGGCACTCATATGGGAGTCAAGACGACGCACATGTTGGATTCAGGACTTGATAGTATTCACCAAATCTGTACCAAGAATACCTAGTACATGAGTTTTATTCAATTCCATTAGTCATCTATTCATTATAGAACATGTCGTCAAATGTACAGGGTCACTTTTAATTGACATAGTCACCTAATAATAATGTATGCTTATAATTGAACAAAAACGCCATAGATGTTGTCTCTATAGTCTATATATATATATATATACATACAACCACACAAATTATATAAATCACAGTCGTCCTGTGTACAATGAGCTTACCTGCAAATTATAGTGCAACCGCAGAGTACGGTATTTCATCACACTAGATGTATCCTCCATCTCATAGTATATTATTATGTATAGCGGGACACTTTCAGGAACAGCAGCATGAAGCCAAAGGGGCCACAATAATGGCTTGTCTCCTTTTATTGCAACATCCTGAAGCATCAATTAAGATGTAATGCACTTCACTAAAATTATCTTGATTCAGATTGATAATGATGTGCCAGAAGACAAGGAAGAAGCGGTACTAACCTCGGGAAACAGGAAAACACCTTCAGACGGCTTCTTTAGATTAGCATGTGTGCCACTTTGTTTGTTGTCTGGTCGCTTCTCTAAGCAAGCAGGAAAATCCACATGGGGAACTTCTTTATTCCCTATACTAAGGAATCTAGGATGACTTATCTTCATCTTGAGATTCTGTCAAGGTAAGTAGGCACGTTAGCCACTTGAAATGACTGCAAGTGCATCTAACTGGCTGACAGAAGCATGGTTTGCTAATAGTGAAGAAGGTGCCTATCATAACAGCACATACATTACTGTCCATATAAGCCAGTTTTCATATGAGTTGCAGTTACGTACAAACTTAAGAAAATCTAAAGAAGGTTGAGCGGGTAGGTTTCTCACATTGCTGTATTTATCTTGCATGATTAAAAGCTTCCATGATATCATTCAGTGGGCCTTTCTACTTTGTAAGTTATATAATTTAGTTGCAATCTATATGGAACCCAAGGAACCAGGGGGTTCGGTATTGTTAAACTCAAGTCAGCCAGTATAAACACAATAACATAGTTACCAACAATAATGCAAAAAAATAAAACAACCTTTATAGAACAGTCTGATTGGTTCTTCAACTCCAAAATGAGAGGCTGTAGATGTCCAGCATGTGCCTTTTCTGGAAAAGCATGAATGTGACCCTCAAGCTTTGGTACTGGCTGCATATAAAGAGGTTACAGATTCAGAATAGACAGAGTCTGAATAATGCAGTAATATAATATTTCAAACAATATTTTCCATTCATTTCTGTTGGGTTGTGGAGGATTGCTTCACCTTGACTACTACAAACTTCAGATCATTGAGAGGTGATTGCTTCGCTTTCCTCTTCCCCCTTGCGATTTTCTTCACCAAAAGTATGGACTCAAAAGTGTAAAACCCAACAACACACCCTGAAAATTTCCACCTGACACCAACAAGTTTTAGTGTGCCTTCCATTTTAGGAGTAACTGTCAGTTCCACCTGAATAGGCCAAAAAGAAAACATTAACCCAATAAACATAATAAGGTGTATGTTACCAAACTAGCAGAGGAAAACAGCAGCTACCTAACATTAGTTGCGCCAAGTTTTTCTCAGACAGTTTTAGCCTGGGATTGATAATGACTGAGAAATAAAGTTTTGTGGCTCATATGAATATGGTATGCAAGGATCACACTTAACGCAGGGGGGTTTAGAACATCAGTAACACTCTCAGTGTTTAATGTGCGACTGGAAAATAAATATAGCCATTAGAATACTTGAGCTCTCCAGTTTTTGTTTCAAAAATATCCAGGCTCCAACTCCGTATAGTTTCTCAAGTGGAAAACATAATGTTCATCAACTTGGAGACTCAGACATGCCACTTTTGAAAATACCATGATGATCAGCCTAATGGTGGAAACGGAATACAAGGGAATCAAACAGAAAGTGGCACAAAGGAACCCCAAAGAGATCTAGCAATACCAAGATACAATGCTGGCATTGTATTTAGAAGTTTTCCATTACAGATTAACGAAGGTGGAAAACAAGCTGATCATACGTGAGTAAGATGGTTTAGAAAGAATCCATGCTAGCAATACTTGAAACAGTTCGACAAAATTCAGAGGGGACCAGAAAAGTTGAGGAATTCTCCTCGTATGTGAGTAAGATGGTTTAGAAAGAACTCACCAACTTCTTCTCACCACCGCCTAGTGAGTAATCAATCTCAGACAATATAACTGAAGCACTGTCAGACATCACAACCCTGTAGGCATTCAGCAGCAGTAATTTAGTAGCCACCAGAAATCATTGGCTTTTAAGCTTAACTATCATGAGACTAAGTTGAGAAAAAGACCCAACTGGTGCCAAACCTTTGATGGTCTTCATCATTTTCAAGTTCAGAGGTCGAGGCATTCGTGTCTACAATACCAAAAGGTATAAGAAAAAAACATTGGATCTGAATGAACTTCATCTGCCAACTTCAACACAGGGGATGAAGATAAGGATATTGGAAACAATGACAACAACTAACCAGATTTATCTTCCTCTGATTGTGAAAGCTCGCATATCAAAGACACATTAGAGATGGAGATAGGGACCTGCAGTGGGTTCGTAAATTCAACAACCACCTTTATTGCCTCTGCAAATAGTAAGAGACAGTATGTAAATGGTAGGAAATCATCCATCTAACAACTTCTTCCCCAATAGCTCAGGGAAATGACCACCTATGCTATGTTCCTGTTCCCGAGGAAGGAAACCTCTAAAATTAAATAGAGAAGTTACAGTTTATCAAGGCACCTTTCATACTTGCCTAAGAATGTTAATAGGTGAAATATATCAGAAGATAAGAAACACAGCTTCAGCAGAATACCATCACCTCCATACCTCCAGCCACACAGACATTTGATTCTCTGAGTCTCTTTGGCATAAGCTTTGTTTGCACATCCAGCCAGTTAGTCCTAGCACCAGGCAATGAGGGAATCAAATCCTCCTCTAATGATCGCCACAAACTTTCCTTGACACTGGCCTGGACATACAAACAGAACAATCTGGTTTACTTTCAAGGTTCAACTAATATGAAATATCTAAACTGGTACGCAAATGCAGGTCCCAAAAACAGAATCTGGAGGCTATAAGACCAAAACTGAAAGATGCAAGCGAAAACTCCTGTTCCTTTCAAGGTTGCTGTATGTTTGCAAGAGGAGCGAATATGCATGTTTTTTGTAATTTAATTTCTTTATAAGAGGCTCTTTTCTGCCTGCCCGTTCAACTTGATTGCCTATCCATCTCTACTAAAATAAAATAAAGTACAAAATGATCATGTACAGAATGCTTCAAGACGGTAAACACACAGAATACTACTTGGTTTTCAAAAACCAGCTTGTAAAATAAGAATGAGACTCTTAACTACCGGAATCGCCATTTTCTGAAGCTCAGTCAAGTCACCCTTGGCCATATTTTTTCTAGATAAGGATGATATAGGTGTTTTCATTATAAACTGCTACTTGAGGGATTCAAACCTAAGACCTCATTCAAGACTAGTGGTAGTACCGCTAGACCAAGCTCTTGTTCGCGACCCTTGGCCATCTTTACATAGCAACAAATATAAAATTTTGCTCCATTGTGCATTAAGTGACTTTACAAGTTTCCACTCAATCAGAAAGTAGATGTATACGACCTATGTAATTTAAATTCCATAGTCAACACTCTGGCTCTATATCACCCAACCGAAGTACACAGGGAAGCAAGCAGAACACTGGCTGAAAAATGCATCCAAATGGGTCAAGGACTTGGTGGACGAGACATACAGATGTAAGAGCTAATTTTGAAAAATGTTAATAGATAACTAACTGACAACTTGAATTTACCGCAGGATATGATGCGTAGGTCCGCTGGTCTTCAAAAACAACCTTGAGTGATGAGATGTCAATCACAGGCAACTGAAGTCCTGGAACCTCAAATGTCTTGCCTGCTTCCTACAGTATCCAAGAATGAAACAAGTCGGATCAGGAAAAAGGTTCAGAAAAGCAATTGGCGGGATTGAGATAGGACAATATCTTTTCAGTTAAACCGTAGTGGACCAAATACCAAAGTGAGTCAGATGCGATGCGATGATAACGAAATCACTTTGATTTTCATATTTTCCTGATTTTCACTTTACACAGAAGCTAAATTAGCCACCAAAATCCTCTTTTCTTAAATATTCCGACGCAAAGTAAAATATCAAACTGCTTTATGTAGTTCAACACTCGTCCTAGAGAAACTAACCCATGAAGAAAAAACAGCACCTGAAAGATTTGGACAAAGTCCCGCAGGAATAGCTCCTGAGTTGCTTTAGACTGATGACTACATGCCAGGACTTGCAACATGTGCTTCACAGCCAAATCATGCAAACCAAGAAGGGCATACCACCTATGTTCAATAAGCACCATCAAAATTCTCTAGTCTCGTGTACAACTTATAATCAAGGAAGTTATCATGTAAACCTCTATAAGTAACTTACTGCCCGATATGGAAATGAACATGATCCCTGATGTAGCTCCAAGTGGTTTCCTTATAAACAGAGAGAGCACTTCTGTATGTGCGAATTGCATGTTTAACCTACAAAAATTGAGAACATAAAATTACAGGAGAATAGGACACACGAAGGGCACATTTGCAAACAATGTCAAAGGTACCTGATCAGTTTTCCTATAGCGATCACCAGAAAGCACAAGATGAAATCCATATTTGTATAGCATGGGTGGTTTAGAGAACAAGTAGCAGTACGATGCTTGCTCAAGCATAACAGCTGAATGTAACAGTTCCTGAATAGAGAAACAATAAATAAAAAATTAGGAACACAAACTACAAATTAACTTCCATTTCTCTTGGATTACCAAATATCGAACAGGTAACCTCACTACAAATGCGGAAATACACTGAGGCCGCCTCTTTATACTGATCTCTTGTCTTTAACATTTCTATCCACCAAAGACCACAACGTGTTGCATTTTGCTGACCTGAAGACCCAAGTTTCTGCATCCACAACAGGTTCACATAGTTAAACAAGGTGTAAAATTCATCCCTTGCGAAAGGGGTGTCTTAGGCATCATATCCATGCATACCGAGGGGGGGAGGTTTTTACACAGCTTTCTGCCATTGAGGCTCTCATGTAATGAGGAAACAATCTTTATCCCTAGATGAAATTTGGAGGCAGATAATAGTGAAGCGATTTGGTTGAATATGATACAGACGCGTAAGAGCTTTCAACTTTACCCTTCTGAGATTTGTTATACCACTCTAGATGTGGTACAAATCTAATAGCATCATACTTCATCCATGAAGTTACAATTATCCGCTTGCCTACCACTAAATCCCAAGGGAAATGTGCTTTTTTTTATATCCTGTTATTGCAGTAAAAATGAGGACAAGAAAAATAAAGATACAGTATAAACCAAGAAATAAACCAGCCCCCATTTGAGCTAAGGATAAAACAATTCTAACTTCTATTTGAGCTAAGGAAAATAGAAGCATTGTGACTCCAATAAAAAATAATTATAAAATCAAGGAAACAAGTGCTCAAAGAAAAAGGTAGAAATAAAAGGACATACCAGATAAGTGTTAAATGCATTTTCCATACAATATTCTGCCTCCTTCCTTGATTGATCTAGAAGGAAATATGCAAGGGCCATCATTTCCTACAAGATTAAATGAAACAAGCCAGCAATGTAACAGAATAAGAACAGTCAGAGTACACAACAGCTCAGTAGAGGAAACAAGATTTTAATAGTATCTCACACCGTCCAAAAAGACCATAAGAGATGACAAAATGCAATTATATTTACATTAAAAGAATATTGACTGTGCCAATTTTAGCATTGAAGAATTATTTAGATAGCTGCAACCTAAACACTTATCTCCAGTGCTATGAAGAATGCAAAACCCAATGCGTTTTAAAGTGTAAAATGCTCAATCTAAATATGGTATACAGCTGATAATCTGCACGCACCACTTGGGTAACAAGGTAACAAATTTCAAACAGTAGAACGCCCAAACATTGCAGCAATGACTAAGGCCCTCGAAGCACAGATATACCAAGTCTATTAGACACCATTAAGGGATGAAAGCATAAAGAAACCGCATCCAGCATAAATGAAATGTCATGCTAACCAAGCTAACGGGCATGGCTCTTTTCACCATCTTTGATAAGTCTGAAAAGCCATGTTTCTCCCTTTCAATAGAATAGCTTAAAATCCTACTAACAAGACATTCAACCCCTAATCAGAGAGAAAGAAAAAAATGGCAAGGCCTCAAGGACAGCTAAGCAAAAAACAGACACAACAAATGTACGAATACAAGGGGACACCAAAAAAAGAAGTCAGTAACCCCAAAATTTAGCCTTCCATATCACATTATATAAGGCTCGTTGAATCATCAAAACTACAGAAAACAGCTAATGGTGAACTTGAGAATTAAAGTCATACTCCTACCTGCACTCCCGCATAGCGCTTCCAAGCCTTATCAAGTTTATAATCTGTTGATATGAGGGAATAGTTGGCTAATGCAAGTTCATAATCGTGCAACATGAAAGCATGGTCTCCCAGAACTCTAATCTGTGACTCGATAGAGCTAAAGGTATACCTTCAACAATGAAAAAGAATCTGAATGAGGAATCATAGAAGTTTAGAAGCAAAAATAGCAACCATCCACAAACCAGCCAGTAAACATACATGGAACCACTAGGCATTTCATTTGGGTCATCTTTTCCTTTTCTCCACCACAAGTTCTTGATTTGGTTTCTAAAGCCCCTTCTTGTAGCAGATACCTGACCACGAGCTGTGTTAGTTCATAGAAAAAGTGAAGAACTATAAAAGCTAGACTAGTTCCTTATTGTTAGGACAAAAAATAGTTGAGTGGAAATACCTATGAGAAAATGAGCATTGGATATTCTTACCTGCTGATTAAGTATACGAACTTTTTGCTCCATATATGGGATCACATTTTTAGATGAAAACTCATGCATCAGATCTTTTAACTGTCATTTCATGAAATGGGATCTCATTCAGCATTATCTTGTGGTGAGAGTAAGAAGAAACTGAGTGTTGAAAGATGCAAGAAAGAAATCTTACCGCGCTAGTATCATCAACATCAAGGCAACAACCAAGGTGCTGAACAGGGGAAGCATCATTTTTCTGTCATAGAAAAGAATTGAGAATATACCCTTAATCTTGCTGATTTTCATCAAATACGGTTAAGGATACAAAAGGCGAGAAGCTATCTAACACAAGATAATTGGAGATACAAGAACTTACATAAGAAGCCCAGGGATCATCTTGGTGTTCCATTGTTGCATCTTGTGAAGAATTAATGCAAAGTAAGTGGCACTCATTTGTACCAAATGTACTTTTCATTTCTGAAAGGATTTTCAAAGCCCTGTACAACAAAGAAATAATGTAATAAGGCCTCCGATGTTGTGAGCCAACATGAATGAAGGAGGTTCTGCAATTTCAGTGATTGAGACAAAAGATTTTGCACTGAGGAAGAGACATAACATGGGAGAGGGAAGGAATATGCATCAAATCCAGTATCTAACTAGTTAACTTACCACCCCTCGGGCTTATGCATAAGATCTCATGTGACTTTGTTTCATGCACACGCTCACAAAGTGGAAGAGATCAATTGCTACACTTTTGGGACCCAGACAGAATTTTTTAGATAAAAAGGGAGGAAAGAACGCTATACTTTTCTGAAGACCCATCGTGATTGTCATGCACCAATAAGTAATGCTTCAAGATCTTCGGATCCATTGCACCATCATTTAGAAGTGAGGGTAGCTTGTTAGTGTTGAAGAGGTCAACAAATCTGTTAATAGGCTGCTCGTCCATTGATGACACAACTAAAAGACCTGCATGAATGCCAACAAGAAATATAAACTGAGATCCAAAAAAGTCATGGAAAGAGTAGGTTTTCCATAAGAATTTCAAAATAATAATTAGTAGGCAGCTCTAACAACTCTGAAGACCTTACATGCCACAGGGTGGTCAAAGGTTTCATGCTCTGAGAAGGAGGCCGCCCGTATGAGCTCCTTGTTAAGGTATTCAAACCACGAGGGTAAAAGCTCAGATTTGGAGCCTGAACAACAGCAAGGAACTCGTATCAACTAAATGTCTATCAGCTATACAAAATTATAGCAACATCTTAAGTGGAAAACAAGGAAACATTACTACGTGTGCTTATTGTAACTTACTATCGAGTAAATTACTGACTTGAGGTGGGTCAGAGGACAACTCGGAATTCTCTTTCTCCCCTGCCTTGGTGATTACCTGCTTCAATCGCTCCTTTGCTACCTAGTCAAAGTAAAATTCTTGAGATAAACACTTAACAAAGATTGCCCGGTCCTTTTACTTCCAGGGAATTCATGGAAAACACTTGACCTTTGAGCAGAATATGCACTATCATTACCAAGGGAGCCCGTACACTTTCTAATTCTCATGGAATACAACCTAACACTAATGGAGCTAATCATACAAACTGATAATACTATAATTTGCTTTTTTATCCAAACTTAACATCTAACTCGACCGAGTTTGTCCAGAGGATTGATTCAAATTCTCGAGTCTGTAAATAGCAAGAAAGAATTAAGAATAAAACCATAGCAAATCAACATCTTACTTGCATTCCCAAATTGCAGCTATTCTCAGCTACCAAACACAACAATCTTACTTACCTCCACATTTGGCTGGTGGACATCCGACTCATAAACCAGCCGCAGCTTGAACTTGCGCAACCTGTAGGGCTGATCACTCGACGTGCGCAAAGGAACTGCAACCGGGGAAAATAAGGCAACAGTCAAATAAACTAAACCACAAAAACGTCAATGTTTTCCCCACTCTTACTGCCGTCTGCCAACTAGCTAAGTTTTTCTTTCTTTTCAAATCGACAGAAGTGGCAGAAGCTAACTAACCGTCGATATTGCTGAAGTTACAGAAGGGGCTGAGCATTTCGACGAAGGAAAGCCCGTTCTTAACGCAGGCTTCTTCGACGGAATCCGTACGGAGCACCATGACCACCGGAGTGATCTCCTCCAAGAGCATTTTACCGAGTGGCGTGCTCGCCGGATCCATCGCTGTGAGGTACCGAGTCGCTCACTCGGTCGGTCGACAACGGGCGGTGGGGGTTGGGCTGATCGGGATCTCGAGTCCCCTTTCTGCTGGGATAAAAAGGAAACGGGGAGGAAGCTGCGATTTGGAGTTTGGACTTACGGAGTGAAGTTTGGGTGTGGCTGTTTCCGTTGTTGGGTAAGAAATGGTTTTCGGTTTTTCGGCTCAACCGAAAATTGGAACGTATAACTCGATTCGGTTGCAATTAGAAATCGATTGTAAGAAATGGTACAAAAATGAAACATTCGGAGAACCGATTTTAAACTGAAAAATTCAAAGCCAAGTCAGCTTACTCCTCGTCCCCAACTCAAGTCAAAGCCTGCAACTTATTATCCGACTATGTCCATTCCTTAAGACAAAGAGACGAAAATACCTCAAATTTCAAGTGTAATTCTTCCTTCACTGTGTCTTTCACGTCGTGTGACTCTCCTCTCACTCTCACATTCTCTCTAACGTGTCTTCTCTACCTCTATCTGTAGAGTTGAAAATACAAATTCCCACCTCAAATACTCATTCGTGTTATGAAACTAATGAAAAATATAAACAACTACAAGAGAAGATTAGAGAGGGAAAGACACAAGAGAAGATAGGGGAAGAGTTCTTCTTATTCATTCTCTCTTTTGATACAATGGTGTGCTTTATTTATAGGCACACATTGGTAACCACTACATCCTTATATCAATGAGAGATAATGAAACATAAAGGAGCTATCAAATGTAAGAATGGGGGTTACATGTAACTCCCAAGTGAGCATCTAATGTGGTAATGGCAATGGTCATCCATATATTAATATTTACATAATACTCCCCCTTGGATGACCACTAGATTGCATTACGCTATCTCATACTGCCTCGTTAAAAACCTTACCAGGAAAACCCAGTGGGAAAAACCATGGTGAAGGGAAAAAGAGTGCAGTGCGTATATGCTCCCCCTCATGACCACATCATTTCAAATCTTTGAGTCGTTGAACTCAAATTTCACGAACAACTTTTAGAAAGATTGTTGCCGGGAGTTAGTTAGTGAACAATCTTCTAGATTGTCATTCTTATGCATGATCTTTAGATTTTCTTTATCCATGATCGTCAGGATCATTTCCTTTAGAAATAGTTTACAACCACAAGTCCTTTAGATATGGTGAATCACAAAGTGTAACGAAATACATTCAGGACTTGCCTATTATAGTTTGTTTTGGATATCTATGAAAGAATCACATCACCATATGTAAGAGATAGTTCATCTCTGATCAACCAATATGAGGATCAAATAATATATAGGATTTGGATATATAGTTCACCAAATCTCTCTTTGATAGTACCATAATAGAACAATCACATATATTGTTCGTGAAGGTAACAAAGTATTTCCAACGTTCCATTGAGGGAAACATTGTATTTTGCTAATATTATCAACACCAAAATGATAGTTTATATGGTGTTTGGCTAGCAATGTGAATTTGTGCTTTGGTGCATCAACATATGGTACTTCAGGACCTAGTACATCAACATAAAGTACTTCAGGACCTAATGTCTCACTTCTTTCTTGATGCCTAAATGGATCTTTGGTCACTTCTAGTGATCTTAGGATCCTAATGTTATTTGATGAACATAATTTGTTCATGCAAAATTACTTTTCCACTTTTTCAACATTACCTTCCTTTCCCATAAAAAGGATCTTAAATCCTTAAATTTAACTTATGTCTCTAAGCAATCAACTTCTTTATGAAGCTCTTCAGGAGCTCCAATAATAGACATATCATCAACATAATATGAGATCGTCACAAAAAAACTTGACTAAAACAAATTGAAGTAAGCAATTCTTTCATATCACGAAAGATATTAACAAAACACACATCATAGAAACATATGAACTAGACAAAGCACACTCATAAAACACTACTCATACTTTAAAGTAAATCACAACTCATAAATCAAGAATTTAAAATCCTTGAAGCACATACAGACAACACAACTATATATGCACAATGCATATATTATCAACACCAAAATGATAGTTTATATGGTGTTTGGCTAGCAATGTGAATTTGTGCTTTGGTGCATCAACATATGGTACTTCAGGACCTAGTACATCAACATAAAGTACTTCAGGACCTAATGTCTCACTTCTTTCTTGATGCCTAAATGGATCTTTGGTCACTTCTAGTGATCTTAGGATCCTAATGTTATTTGATGAACATAATTTGTTCATGCAAAATTACTTTTCCACTTTTTCAACATTACCTTCCTTTCCCATAAAAAGGATCTTAAATCCTTAAATTTAACTTATGTCTCTAAGCAATCAACTTCTTTATGAAGCTCTTCAGGAGCTCCAATAATAGACATATCATCAACATAATATGAGATCGTCACAAAAAAACTTGACTAAAACAAATTGAAGTAAGCAATTCTTTCATATCACGAAAGATATTAACAAAACACACATCATAGAAACATATGAACTAGACAAAGCACACTCATAAAACACTACTCATACTTTAAAGTAAATCACAACTCATAAATCAAGAATTTAAAATCCTTGAAGCACATACAGACAACACAACTATATATGCACAATGCAAATGCTCTAATGACTCTATCTGGATTTTACCTTTTAAGGTCCATTCACCCTACTGTTGTAGGTGTTCACTTAGACGAGTATTTCACATTCGTCTATATTTTCTCAACCCACACAATGGATTTTCTTAGTCTATCGATATATGTTCTCGAGAAATTTACTTGTTTACTTCAGGTAAATTAATCCTTCTAGGAGTAACTAATCCTTCTGGGAGTTTCAAATATATATAACATCTTCAGGGAATTCAAACAAATAGGCTATCACAACAATTTTCAAACATTGATTTGAAAAAGTAGTTGCATCCACTACAGGGGAGCATAACTCTTCTTAAACAATGATAGGTCTCTTCGTGAAACCTATTTCAAAACATTGTACTATATCTCTTACAATTTCATACTTTCCAATAGCGTAAAAATTTGTTTGTATCCCGCTATTTTTACCCTTTTCAGGTGTAAGGACTTCTGGTCCTTAAACTTTATACTCTTTGAGCAAGTTTCGTGATTTCTTTCTATATTGGCCAATAACATGATCATTTGCATGCATCAATAGATTTTTACTCTTGATCCTCACTTGTATATATCATATTCAGTACTGAAGTACAACAAACAAATTCCGTCGACAATGACTTCATTTCGGTTCTAGTATTGTAGTCTAATATGTTTTTGAGATCTCTTCCCTTTCACAACTTTCAGAGACATGTGTTCTTCTGGAACTAAAATTATACTTAATTCTTTGTTACTCTTCTTGAGTTTTCATGTCCTCAAGTTGACCATTCTAATTACAGCTCCTTTTCTTTCTCGAGGATATTTATCATTGGAACCGATTGGTCTATCACGCTTCATGCGCTCTTTCATACACATTTTTTTATATTAGAGTATCCAACAAGGATATCAAATTTAGTTGGAGCATTCACAGCTAGTATATGTGACTTGGTCACTTCGTATGGCCAGTAAAGGCATTTGATAGTTGGTAATGATAATTCATCTTATGAACTTCAGGTTCATGTTTCTTAATTTGAGGATCAAAACTAGATATAATGATAACTCATTCCAACTCATCTTTTTGTCTAGCTGTTTTTTTTTTGTCTCCCCCTTAATGTTGGAAAAGTAATCCATCAAAATAATAATTTCGCAAACAAATTTCCCATTCGGGATTCATACCCAACACAAATTCTCAATTTCCAACGAGAATCAACTTAAGATACTGTGGTGGTGCAATTGGGATGTATGCGGCACACCCTGGTATTCTCATATGAGAAATGTTAGGTTTCTTACAAAAACCATTTGTAAAAGGGGGAACTTATGATAACTTGTTGGTTAGATGTGAACCAATACTATCACTTGTCAGCTAGCATGTCCTCGACAAGAGACCAGAAGGCTCGGCTTGTTCTATTAAGCAATGTGATGTTTGATTGGATAACCATCAAAATGTATCCATAGTGAGACAACCAATCTCGCAAACATCGGGTTGCGATTAGATAAAATACATTTGATGCAGCAACCCATAAAATTCACAAATGATCCACATGACTGATGTATTGTTCTGCATACCATCTCAAGAGATTTGTCAACTCTTATAAAAGCGATGATCAATTGTTCTATTCTCCTTGAGAACAAACATGACATAATAACTCTTTTATTTGAAGAGTTCTTTGACTTCTCATATGATGTTTTCATGAATTCTCAAAGAACTTTTTTTCACATCAAGATTCGGGATGGTCTAACCGGACCAACCAATCATCAAGTTATCAAATCTTGTAAACTTCTAGTTTACACTTTTATGCGTACTGATAGTACTAATATAGTACATATTTGTGATGCAAATATTAATTTTACTATTTTCTTGATAAGATATTCATTTTACGAATATCCTTTTAATTGGGTAATGCATCATCACTACGCAGTTTGGGTCCTTCAGACCACAAAACATTAGCTCTTTTAGAACTTTACCATATTTTGTACCATATTTCGCCCTTCCGGGGACTTAGGATTTTGATGCATTCTTAGTAAACACAAATTCATAGTGAATATCATCACAAATTGTTATCACGAGTACATAATTTAGTTACTTCAAGTAACCAAACATAAGCTCTTTGGAAGCTTTTTCTCATTTATGTACTCTACCATATAGTTTATATGGAATTTTTCTAGTACTCGTACTTTATAAAACATAATAAAAGTAATAAATGAGAATATTTCAAACTTAAGACAAAATTGATCAATTTATCAAGTTAATTATTCTAGATAAAGGTTATCAAATTAAATTATGCATGAAAAATAACGTCACAATAAAACATAAAAGAAATAAGAATCATAATACTACAATTGTGAAAATTAAATAAGATTTATTTGGATCAATACCATCACTGACTAGATGATTTTAAATTTATATATGTATTTCATTATACATTATAATGTACAACATGTACATTATGTTATCATGACTTTGATAATGCAATTGTGGTGTCATCCTTATTTATAGTTATCCTTCTACTCCTCTTTCCTCACTTCTGGTGAAAAGATCCAAACAATACATTTAACATATATATAATTATGTTTATAGCTCCATTCACTTCGGAGAATAGATTATTTCATTCACTTCTGGAAATGAAAATTTCTCAAGTGATATCATTTTCATCTTTAATGCAGAATATACCAACTTATAATACAAAAAATATGTTCCATAATATTGATATTGCAGGAGCGTATATGAATTAGCTTTTCCCTTTGATTCTTGGTAGAATAAGGTCTTTCGCGCACAACGGGTACGAGACAAATGCAATTTTCCATTACAATGGTAACATACAAAACCAATCTTCTTGTTACCATGTCCACTTCTTTCTTTGCCCTTGGATTCTTCAATTTCCACTTCTGGGGAATATATGGGCTATTGGAACTTGCATTTTCCACATATCAATGTATGATGGATAAGAATAGGATAACACTGAGAACTGAGAAATTAACTCATCACTTATATTACTTTTCTTGTTAATCCAAATAGATCGACGTGATAAAATATCAATGGATACGAGAAGTAGCACCCATCTTGATATATTGGAATGAGATAATCTCAACACAAATAAGACAATAAGATAAGAAAGGATCTAAGAATTACATACCTTGATCATATTGTGATCTTACTCCAATATCTTAGATTATGTCAAGAGTCTTTGAGCAATGATAATTTTGGCAGAGCTTCGTGCTGATAACGTGTTATGAAACTAATGAAAAATATAAACAACTACAAGAGAAGATTAGAGAGGGAAAGACACAAGAGAAGATAGGGGAAGAGTTCTTCTTATTCATTCTCTCTTTTGATACAATGGTGTGCTTTATTTATAGGCACACATTGGTAACCACTACATCTTTATATCAATGAGAGATAATGAAACATAAAGGAGCTATCAAATGTAAGAATGGGGGTTACATGTAACTCCCAAGTGAGCATCTAATGTGGTAATGACAATGGTCATCCATATATTAATATTTACATAATAATTCGCCCTTTGTTTGTGCTCTCTCCTCCCTTACCGCTGAATAGAAAGACGAATCGAGTCATATGAAAGAGAAGACACTCTCCTCACTACATTCCTCTATGTATAAGTCAGTCTGTGTCAGATCGAGTTCCTCAATCTCCACCGGTAACCAGCCCACCATTTATATAGAAGATAATCAATGAGGCCTTCATCATCAACGTTTGTAGCCTCCAAGTTGATTCCGACCATCTTAACGTGTTGCCTCAGGAATAGCTCACTATCTTCAAGGAGCCGATAAAGCTTAGATTCAATTGGAGCAGCATATTCGCAATCTTGCTAGGTAGAAGGAAGGAGATAGGGGGTGGAAGAAAGGAAGAACTGGATATAATGATGGAATTTGAACCGACACAGATGAAGGTTGGAACTTGGGAGAGTGGGGGAGATGGACTTGAAGAAAGAGCGAGAGAGACAGATTGAAGAATATGGAATTAGAGATTTTGTGATATTGAAATTAAACGCGGGAGGGGATGTCGACTGTTTTTTAATTATTTTTATTTAATTTGAGCTAAAACTGTGTCATTTTGGGAAAAATTGAGTGATTTCGATTTATTGGTTAAAACGAGACTGGAACCTGAACAGTTTGATATGGTTTTGGCTAAAATCGTTTGAGAAATATTCAGATTTTTTGTTGCTTTTTGTCAAAAACCAAAATTGGAAACCTACTAAATTCAGTTTGGTTTAACCGGATAGGACTATTCCCCCTACCCCTAGTAAGAACGACATATTTTGGCTTCGGGTTGTCAGATTATATATTGGGTTTGGGAAAAGATAGTAAAATAACAATTTGTTAAATCAATTTAAATCCTTATGTCGAGTTAGCAAGTGAAATGGTCCAATCATGATACAATTTATGTATATGAGTTTTAAGAGAATATGTGATGACAAATTATTAACACCAAATATATCATCTATTTGAATACAATCACTGCAATATACATTCATATTTAAATAAAGAGTTAATAGCATTTTAAAACCCTCTATTATTGCAAATTAACAAACTATTTTTTTGGCATAAAGGGTTAATGACATTTAAGGAATCCCCTACTAGCGCCACCACCGACGAATGTGATTTTCGCGCGACTTTTATTGTTGCTACCATGAACAATCAGTCATTGACCTAATGTTTGAAAAAGGAAGGCCCAAACGATCAAAGGTTTAGAGAGAAAAGCGAAGTGAGTCCCACGAGGGCGTCAGATGTGTTAATTGTTAGTGAGTGTGTATGAAAGTAGGAAAAGCTGTGAGCGTGTCTATGTGGAGCAGTTGAGCCCCAGAGGAGTAGCCGGGGTCGGTGTTGTCAAAAAAGATGAAGAACGACGGTGGGCTGGGTGAATGAAGAAGAGGAAACAAATTGAGAGGGGGTTTGGATCCTTGGGTTGAAGCATGATGGGACTTTTGGAGCCGACACCCAGCAAAGCCTTGTATTGCCTCTATCAAGTAGCAGGGGGTGTCAAAGGAGAATTTGGAACCTGAGGTGGATAGGAATCAATGCAGTAAAAAATATTATTCTACATAAAAGCATTTTTGTGAACTAAAAGCGTAAAACTGTAGACTTTTAAGTTTTGAAGCATGATTTTGACTACACTTGTGATACGAGCGTGGAACTGCTACTCATAGTTGTCAAAGTCGCTCAACCAAGAACTTGAATTAGGGTTAGGGATAAGGCAGAATTGAAGTGAAATCTAACACCTGGAGAAGGCTCTATCAATATAGGGTAGAAGCTCAACCACAATCCAGGGGAATACTCGATTGATACAAAGCACAATTCACAAGCAAAAAGCTCAATGAACCAAGAGTAAAAATATAAATTCATCAAAATTTGTCCTAAAACTCGGGTCTAAGCCTTTAAATAAGCCAAGGAAACAAAAACTAATCAAAACATAGAAAAGGAAAATAATCTTAAACACAAGAGGTAACTTGAACTCGGCAATGCCCGATTCCTGGTCGCTCACCTTTAGATCCCCAGATTGTGTTTATGATCCCTGATTGGGTAATTGAAGTTTGTGACCGAGGATTTTGATACCGTCTGCCCTTCTTGCTTTCACAAGGTGCATCCTTCTTCCATGTTCGAGGAGAGTGATTTTGGGTCACTCTCGAGGCTCGCATCAGTACCTCCCCGTTGAAGAAGTTTTTCCCTTAAAGCTTGTGTGTTCCTCCAAGAGAGACCATCACCAGAATTTATCAATTGAATTCTTCTAAGAGCAGTTTAGATGTGTCTTCGAGCCATAAGATGGGTTTCACTTACGTCCTCCGACTTCGAGCCACTTGCATTCTCTTTCTCCCTTGCCAAATTTAGCTCCATATGTTGTTGATCTTCTCGGACTTCAGATGGCGACAATGGTTTGAGCACAAACTTTCGATCTCTTTGCTTGAACCGGTAGCTATTATGTCTTCCGTCCTGAATAACTTCATGATCATATTGCCATGGAACACTCAATAAGAGATGAGCGGCCTGCATTGGGGCAACATCACACCAGACTTTATCTGCATACGCACCAATATGAAATCGACATTGGTCTTCTTGTTAACCTTGATGGCTCCATATTAGTTCAACTAGTGAAGGTTTAAGGCTGTGGATGCTTAATGGTACTCAATCCCAGCTTCTTGACTGCATTAAGACTCACTGCATTGGTGCAGCTACCACCATAGATTACCACATACAACAACTTTCCATCCATCAGACAACAGGTATGAAACAGATTATCTCGTTGTTATTGGTCAGCTAGAGCTTCAAGGGAGAGCACTCTATGATTGACTCCAAGAAACTTACATGTTGGAGGGATTTCAGCAGTGATGTGGTCATCAACAACAACATCATCATAATTGATCCTCATCCCCATTGGCTTCTCTTCCTCTTCCTCTTCCTCAAAAAAATATTCTCCATCTCGCAGAACTAGAGCTTTCTTGTTAGGGTGCTTTGTGACCTTGCCCTAGACATTTGAAGCATTGGATGCTTCAATATGATGCATCAGGTCGGGCTTGAATGACGAGGGCCATGTTTCTCGGTGGAGGAGCCTTAGCTCCTTCTTTCCTGGTTAGTTGAGACTCACTTTCTGAAGTAATCTCGGACGCATGTTTTAAAGCTGTGTACCTTCTTCCAAAGCTTACTTTCACCTACCTCTACACCTTCATTGCTAGATGAACCACTTCCTCCAACTCCACAACCTGACGAAGCTCGACTTCCTACCTAATTTCTTGGTTGATCCATGTAGAAATCAAGCAATCGTTGCTTCTTTGTCCTCCCTCACATTTTCCCTCATCAAAAGCAATTTAAGCTCTTTGAAATACTCATCAATAAAGCATGCTCCTTGTCGAATTCCCTGCAAGGAATCATGAAGTTGTCAATGATAAAAAGGAGGCATGAATTGGTCACGCATCAGGTCTCTTAATTCTTCCCAAGAAGAGACGAAATGATGCAGATTACTTCTTCGTCAAACTTGGACTTCTTCCCACCAAGTTGCTACTTAATCCGAAATTTCATAGATAGCTAGTAAGACTTTCTGATTCTCTAGGTAAGGATTGCACTGAAAGAACAAAACCATCTTCCTCTCCTAATCAAGGTAAGATGAAGCACTATTGGTCCCTTAAAACAGAGGGATCACAAGTTTGATTCCTTGAATCGGATCAACGACATAGCCTCTTGTTTCTGGTGGTCTCCCACCATAATCGTGGTAAACATCTTCGTAATCAATGAATGAAAGCCTGTAATGGGTGATTACCTGACGATGATGCCTCATTTGTTGATGCCTCTCCATCTGCCAGTCTAGGATTTCAGGAAAAGCTTGATAATTTTGAGCTCGCTCTGCTCTAGGCCCTCTCCATTATCAGCTCTAGTCCGAACTGCGATAGATGCTGGATTCTCTTGTGGATTAACCCTTGGTTGCATCTCCAACCTGGTGATTAGAGTATCCAGAGGCTTGTTGGTTTCAGCAAGCTAAGCTTTGGTAGCATCCTCCTGGGTTTGAAGCAAAGCTCCCATCTGGGCCATCTGTGTTGCAAGCTGTTTCATGGCGTCTACAAGGTTTGGTTCCATGGTTTGCTCTTCGAATGTGTTTTCTTCCTCCGATAAATAATCCACCTCTGCCTCGCGGTTTGCTATGGGGTCTTTAGATATCGTACGAGAAGAAACATGTCCTTTCGCCTTCGTTCTCGCCACTTTTGTAAGACCCCATGTCCCCATCCTATGACTCAAGGGTCGAACCACTGGTTTGCCCGTATAGCGTAGGACTCTATCGGGGTGTATGTCCTATCTCTTTCAATTCAATATTAGCTCTAATATATCATGCATATTTAATTTTGGCAAAATACACTTCCATAGCCACAACTTTCACGTTTGTGACAATTATAGCCACAACTTTTGAAATACAAGAAATAGCCAGAAGTTTGATGGGGTTTTGACAAATCTAGCCATTTCCGTTATAAACTTTCAAAATACACGAAACATTCGCGACCTTGTCCGCGATTTCTTCTCACGGCTCTATTTGAGAGGGAATGCAACTAATCGGGCCAATAGACATCGATGAATCGAGCTTTATTGGAAACAAGAACAACCGTACCCACAACAATTACGAGGAATTGGAGGGTAAAATGAACTACGAGCCACCACATACTTCCTTCCCGACCCATCGTTATCTGTCGCCACCAGAGACACTGTCTCCTCTTTCACCGTCGCCGTCGACGCCTTCTTCTTCGTGACCGTCGTCAGCCTCTTCCCCTCAGCCTTCTTGCCCTCTTTCTCGTCCTTTTTTGGTGACCCCGCCAAACGTTCGAGGTCTTCTTCTTCAATCTAGCGATTAGGGATCTGAATCGGGAATTCGGGAAATAAGGCATCCTTCTTCAGTCATACTGTTAAGTGACACCATTAAAGGGATTGGCAGAAGTGGTTATTTTGTGTATTTCAAAAGTTGTGAATATAACTGTCACAAATGTTAAAGTTGTGGCTATAACTGTCACAAATGTGAAAGTTGTGGCTATGGAAGTGAATTTTGCTTTTTTTTTATTAATCCACGTGGATCTCCAACTCAGCACTTCCGCCAGTCCAGTCATACTGTTAAGTGGCACCGTCAAAGGGATGGACGAAAGTGGCTATTTTGTGTATTTCGAAAGTTGTGGCTATAACTGTCACAAACGTGAAAGTTGTGGCTATGAAAGTGTATTTTGCCTTTAATTTTTATTGAACATATATATAAATAAATCAAGAGTCCATATGCATACAACACCATCTCATGTATTAATTTCCATACTCGTATTACAAACTTCCTCATTATGCAATACTCATGTCTATGATATTCAACTCAAGACTATTCTCAAATCTCCATTTCTCATACCTTAATCAAATACTAAAACACTCAAACTCAAACCCAGATACTTAGTACAATCCACTCAATACACCCAAACCCAACATAATACATGTATGAATACTTGTTTTGAAATACAGATCAAGGTAAAAGTCATCTCCGCCATGGGTCGATCTCTGCCTCATGATGAAAGTAGAAGTAGTAGTAGCAGTCTGGCTTCAATGTCAACTCATTTCCTCGACTGTGGATCTGCAACAGAGGGTAAAATCAGCTAAGCTGACAGTGTGGGTAACTCCCTCCTACTCGATGAAACAAAGCATAATTTCCACATCAATCGATTAATCCACCTAGCATGGTATCTAGGTTGCAATCTCAACCTAAAATCTTTCTCAACCTATCAATCAATATGCAAGTATGATGCATTCTCTTTGTTATTAATTTGGGCACCAAGGTCACCATACGCCCACCCCGCTCGAGCTCATCGTCTTAGTGGTTACGTCAAAACCACCATCTCATCGGGACTATAGTCACAGTCCCAACTAGCTATAATCATAGTCCAATCTCATCATGATCTTAGCGGCTCCTATAGGGATAGATCATAGGGCCTTGCAATGTCTATCTGATTAATACGACATCATATAATCCACAATCTCATCCCATCATCTCGTGTAAATCAATAACGATATAAATGCATCAAGTAACAATCGAAAATCATCTTATGGTCTATTAGACTCAAACCTTTTGGTTGCCTACGTACTCTGATTATAATCAGAGATCAAAGTTCGCGTAGTTTGTTGCGTAGAATCCTTCTTCATCGTCATCAACGTTCCTCGTGGGTCATTCGTTTCCCGTAAGATACCGCAATTCTGTTCCTCGTATATGGTTCATTAACCATTTAATTTGGTGCTAATCAACGAATAATTCGACTGGCGGACCTGCCACAGTAATTTCCTAAGGATTGGAACTGCCGCCACTACATTTAGCGAACTACTTACAACCATATATCGAAACTTCCACCCGAGCAAACTCCCAACTAAGTGGGCGAGTACCATGAAGTTCTCGATTAAAAACCACTAGCCTAGACAGAATGCCCTCATAAAAGTTTTCCAGGGGTTAAATACACATTTGGTCACTGAGATTACTAAATCGGCACATGTTTAGTCACTAGAAAAGGTTAATATCAAATTTGGTCATTATAATTACTAAAACGGGACACATTTAGTCACTCGCCTTTAGTTGCCGTCCAACTCCGTTAACAGAGTCTGTTATGTGCTGACGTGGCTAACGTGAGAGCCTAGTCAACGCCTTTTTTGGCCGGAACTGGTCAAACCCGACCCCGCCACGTCACTAAACCAGCCATATCATAACCCCAACCCAACTCATGAACCCAACCCGACCCTGAACCAAACCCGACCCACTTAACAAAACAAATCTGCCATCTCTCTCCTCATAGTAGATCAACATGAGGATTCTGCTCTCCCCCAGCAGCCGCCGACATCGGTGCCAACCTGCTCTCGCGTCCAACACTTGCTCTACGTCCTCCACGAGCTCTCCTCCAAACCCAGAAGCGCCAACCAACGCCGTCGACCTCCGATTCCTCACCCACCACTTATCCTCTGCTTCTCCCCCCTACCACCATTGAAACCAACCAGATCCGAGAAACCCCATTCTCGATCGGACCTCCGATCCCTCACCCAACAATTATCCCCTACTTCTCCCCTGCTGCCGCCATGGAAACCAACCAGATCCGAGAAAACCCATTCTTGATCGAACCTCTGATCCCTCACCCATCACTTATGCCCTGAGTTCTTTAAAACCCTAATCTCGACGAGATACCAGAGTTCTTGAAAACCCATTAACGTAGTCATACTCCTCCTCGTCCAACCCACAATCGAAGTTGAGGACGTAGCTCTCGACGTTGTAATTGAACTTCTGAAACCTCCATCAATTGAACTTCTGCTGCTGCTAGTTTTCGCCTTCCCCTGTTTTCACTCCTCCCCTGTTTTGTATCAGAAGGTAATTGTTGCTTTCGTCGTTGGCGATTTTGTTCCCCCATCCAGAGAATAAGGAACGAGAGGTGGAAGCTTGTGAGAGGTGGAGGTAGGAACGAGAGGAAGCAGAAGTGAGGCGGGTTTGCTTTTGTTAAGTGGGTCGGGTTTGGTTCAGGGTTGAGTTCGGTTCATGGGTTGGATTGGGTGTATGACATGGCGGGTTTTGTGACGTGGCGGGTCGGGTTTGACCATTTCTGACCCAAAATGATGTTGACTAGGCTCTCCTGTTAGCCATGTCAGCACATAACAAAGTCTTTTAACGGAGTTGGACGGCAACTAAGGACGAGTGACTAAATGTGTCCCGTTTTAGTAATTATAGTGACCAAATTTGATATTAACTTTTTCTAGTGACTAAACATGTCCCGATTTAGTAATCTCAGTGACCAAATGTGTCTTTAACCCAGTTGTCCAGTATTTGAACTATCATGATAAAGTAATTCAATTTTTCGTACATGGGATTCACACAACTCATGGCGCGCTATCAAGTCATGAGTTATGGAATTATCAACAGCGTAATCTTCAAGGGAAACTTATGACCTGTAGGGATACGTTAAAGTAATAATTTCCTAATACTCGATGAATAATACAATTCTTTTAGAGTATTACAAACAATATAACTACATCCACATTTTATCTTCGTTAAGTCCTCGTCTAGGTGATAAATTAAATACATGGCACGCGATAAAAACACATGGCATGTAATCAATCAATCCTATTCACCATAGGGTCCCACACACCTTATTTATGTTGTGAATCAGATTCTGCACAGCTGCTATACGATCCCAAATCCTCCTACGCAATATTTTGCTCGTCCCCACGATTCCTTAGGGGAAGACGATTTGTCGTTCGAACGTCAGACGAACGATTTGTGGACAAAACAAGGATTCTATTAGATTCTCAAAGTATCGAAAATGAACTGGAGTTTTCCAGTCAGTATGGTCCTCTGTGAAGAATTACAGAAAGGTCCTCCTATTATTTGTATTTAATAGAAATGATAACAGAGTTCTAACTTGATCGTTCACGAGTCTAGTGGCGGAAATCTCAGGTTACCTTATAAACTAGTATGTGCCTAATGAGCAAGTATGATGGTTTAGTAAAACAGAGGACTATTAGCCCCCCTAACCCAAACTAGGGTTCGAACCTTAGTGGCACTTAGGATATAATTTTATTTTGCCTTATGCCTTACGTGACAAACTTGGTCCATATGTTTATGAATTAGCATTTGACCCATGAAATGGCCATCTATAAGTGAATTGAGTTATGTTGCCATTTTGAATCATATTTTTTAAAAAGTTTTGGGCCCTTAAGCACTTTTTTCTATAAACTTAAGCCTTATTATTTTTAATCACATAAGTTAATGATCTTTTTTCATACTATTATATAAAAGGGCTAATACCACTAGGAAACCCGAACTATTAAGAATGTGTCATTTGTGTCCTAAAGTATCTAATATGACATTTGTGTCCCAACCTATTATAGTTTTGTGTCATTTATGTCCCAACGTATTATAGTTTTGTGTCATTTATGTCCTAACCCGAAATATTAAGAATATGTCATTTGTTAAATACTAACAGTCAACGCCGGTCAACTCTAACGGAAAAATAGTTTAGGATACAAATGTCATATTGAATACTTTAGTACACAAATGACACATTCTTGATAGTTCGAGTTTCCTAGTGATATTATCCCTATATAAAAACACTCACAATTAATTACACATACACGCACTGAATAATTCATATCAAATGATTATAAAAGAAACCCAATTAATTACACATACACACAAAATAATTTCTTCATATTATTGAAAACCTCCCACCTCCCTTATTGATTATAAAAGAAACCTCTCCACATTAATAAAACAAGTACACGAATTGGTACAAGGGAAAAACAATTAGCCTGGTCATCTTAAAAAAACCTCCTAATATCAATTCACCAAATTCTCACCACCATAAAGAGATTCATGAATAAATTTATGGAATTTCATGAATTATGAATGAATCTACGTGTAGGGTAAGCTTGATAGTCAATCTAATTCTTGTATAAAAAACCCTCTTACATCAATGGAAAGCATCAAAGCAACAAAAGAGAAAATCTTGTCTAACCAAAACATTTGTGTATTGTGTTCCATGAAATAATTGATGGTTGATAACAAAAAGGTCAACAACGCCAATCTCTAGTTAGTTCCGGGTAATTCACTATACTATTGTTGTCTATTTACTTTGGGTTCCTTCCTTTCTTTCTTTCTTTAGGTTTCATAGAGTTTTTTTTTATCATTTTTATAATATTTGTTTGGATTTGTTATATCTTGTGTCATTTCTTTGGTGATTCTTCTGTCATATTACGTGTCAAATCTTTAATATTTTATGATTTTGACTAATTAAGTTCATTTTGTATGTTTATGATGGGTAAACAAAAAAGACTTGATTAGTTCTTTTGAAGAAATTTCTTACCAAGAACGGAGGGACTCATACAAGATGAAGAGCCTCATGGAACGTCGAATTCCGAAGTTGGAAATAAAGAGGTTGGCATTGGTACAATTTTCTAGGCTACCAGTAACCAAGATTCTACAACCCATGTTGATCCAACAACTGCTTCGAGAGTTGATAATCCTTCTTTTGAAAAAGTAGAACGAGATCTTGGATTACGGCCTCCAATGTGGACATATCCAGTTGAAAAACATGATGAAATAAGGTGGGCTTACTTAAGAGCCAACCCTCATCATATCCTTCTTCCTCAATTTCCAAAGTCTAAGTTTGGTAGAGAGTTTCAATGCTTCCAATCCACATGTGATAAGCTTCATAAACATACATGTGTTTTTTCCAAAAATGATTGATATTTATGTATGCTTATGTTTAAATTACTTTGAACTAAATCATATTGACCATAGAATGGTCCTAGTGTCATTACCAAGACTTTTAGCAATTTAAATGTGAACAAATGAGGTGCAGTGGTAGATTGCTGGTGCAATGACAAAATGCAGACATGCAGTGGCAAAAGCTCAGCAGGACACCAAATTGATGAAGACTCAAATCGAACCATTATGGGTTGGAATCTTCACTCAATAGTGAGCAGCCTCACAAATTATTCGAATTGGATCAGCTTTCTTGAAGTGAGAAAATGGATTTGGTGGCTCACAAATAGATAAAAGGATGCAGAAAAATAAATGCAAGGAGAGACTTTAGCTGGCAGCAACCTTCTCTTGGAAATGGGATCTGCAAGTGCCTTGTTTTGTGGGATAGAAATCTGCAGAAAATAAACTTAAAAGGGGCACAAAGGGCTGCAATTTAGACACTTTTGGAGACAAATTTTAGAGAAATAAATCAAAGAAGAGAGCTCACTTTGGCACACCATGGAGTGGAGCATTTTGAAGAAAGGAAGACTTTTGTAAGTTGGAGATTAACTTCAACTCTTTAGTACTTTCTCTACTCCTTTGTTTAGGTAATTAGTTATGATGATGAACATTAACATGTTTATGTTCTTTCATTTCATCATGAACTAATCTCCCAATTTCTGGGGGAAACTTTGGGATTTCATTATCTAGTCTCGACGTTTAAATCACGACTTGTTTTTCCTCCATTTTCTATCGTGTGAAATTGTTTAACGATTTGTGTTGATTGACCACCTTCACAATGATTTATAGTTTTCTAGGTTAATAACGATAGTGAAAGCCTAGTAACCGAACATATTTCACAAGACATAATTGCTTATCGAAGCGATGGTGGATTAAATAGAGAATTATGCAGTCATTTTAGGGATATTGTTCTTTAGGCTATTTAAAAATTCAGTTAATTACGATAGTAGAAATTGTCTTAATTAGTTAGTACGTGGTAATTCTCGATAGAGATAGCTATCAATTTAGAGGTATCTCGACTATAGAAATATGGATTAAATTAATTGACAAGTGTAATTAAATTTACCAAGGTTAATAGTAAAATCTTGTGTTTCCCCCGAAACTCTCCAAAGTTAATTTCTCACAAAATATTTCATTTTCCGAGTTTGTTAAATTCAGTATTTCTGCAACTCATCACTTGAGTATAAACTTTGCAATTTCCATAGTTTCTTGAGATAAGTTTGTTAATTATTGAATTTTTTTCGGTAATTTAATTATTGAATTTCACCAATCCCCTAGAGAACGATAATTTTACTTACACTTTATTACGTGTACGACACTGTGCACTTGCAGTTTTGTCGCCATCAAGTTTTTGGCGTCGTTGCTGGGGATTGCCAAAATTCAATTTTAATTAATTTTGTTTGAGGGAACAATTTTTTTATGGGAACCTGCTTCCATTTCATTCAAACCATTAAGAGGGGTACATGACATTCTGGCCCAAATCAGCCTCAATTAAACAAAGAAGCGTCAACGGTGGGTTATCCACCCACACCACCTGTCTATCCCAACTAGGCACCGTGTGAGCAAGCCAGTGTGCAGTGGCATTGTTCATTCGAGGAGTGAACTTCCAGCTCACCGGTTTTCCAGAAAGAGATTCATTATCTCTAGAAAGCTTCCAAACCTCTTCGCACCAAACTCTAAGTTCCGAAAAATCAGTATCCTCTTTCCCCAACTTTCGAATAAGCACTTGGCAATCAGATTCAACCACTAGGGGCTGATCTCCCTTATGTTTGCTTCCCGCAGTCCCATCACGATTGTTTTGGCTTCGGCTTCAATCGGTCTACAAGTTCCTTTCTCCTTCATCGTTGTAGATCCACAAAAAGAGCCCCTCCAGTCACGAATCACGCAACCAAATCCAATACTAGATGAACTAAGCACTCCGACATCAGAATTCTGTTTGTAGAAAGCCTCCGGTGGAGGGAGCCAACCAACAGAAGCTCCAAATCGATTCGGAAACAGATCCACATCTCCACAAGGTAGAGATGGTTCCTGGACGTCAATGAAAGATTAGAGTTAACCCAACGCCTTGGGGATGATCTGATCCTCATCAATTTTGTGATTATTGTTGAGATGATTGCACCTCTCCTTCCACAGGTACCAAAGCACCACACTGAACTTTTGAATATGTTCCAATGTAGAGCTCTTCTAGACTTCTTTGATCCAATCCATACATGACTTTCCTTCCCCGATTTCAAACAGATTCTTGCCTTCCCAAGCTTCCCAACGACAACGAATCCAGGGAAGTATTTTGATTTGTGTTTTAGTGTGTAGAAAAAAAAAATCAGGGAATTCCTTCTTTGTATATGCAAAAAAGGGAGACTAAGGAGTTGCTACCACTAAATCACGAAATCGAGAAGGCCTGTAAGTACAACCGGAAACAGGCAAGGGTGGGGAGAGCCAAAACAACCAAATCGGCACCTACCTCACCAAAAGGCTATCAAATTGAGAGTTTCACCTCTTCACCAATAGACAACATGGAGGAGGGAGTGATCAATGGCCACAACACCAACCTAAACATCAACCACCACCATGAGATGAGAGATGATCCACCTAAAGATCATACCATATGGGGCAAGATAAACCGAAGAACCGGAGCCCGAACTTCTGGTGTTGTCCTTCCTGCTTCTGAAGAAAATTTGGGAATCACACTATGATTCATCCACGTGATTACTAGTGGATACACTTTCTCTGGTGTGACTACTGATAATCCACATGATCATCTCAGGAGATTCTGCAACATATGTGACACCATGAAGAATCCTGGGGTGTCAGATGGTGCAATCAAGTTGCAGACGTTTCCATTCTCTCTATTGGGATGAGCTAGACATTGGTATGAGAATCTTACTCGTTCTATCACTACATGGGCGAACTAGAAAAAGCTTTCTGAGACAAGTACTTTTCACCATCAAAGGCAATGAAGAGGCAGAAGGACATTGTTGATTACAAGCAAATTGATGGTGAGAGTCTAAGAGCTACTTCTCAAATGCCTAAGCCATGATGTAGAAGAATGGATTGTTATCTCCATTTCTTTGATGAGATAAAGAGAGTACTTAGAGAAGCATATGAATCATGCATCTAGTGGAGGATTTACAGCCATGGAGCTTGGAGCTGCCTACGACCTTGTTGAAAGAATATGCTTGAATGAAGATGAGTGGGTGGAGAGAAGAGTTCTCGAAAGAGAGGAGGTATCCATGAGGTAGACAAGTTTACTAGCTTGGACCTTGACTAGAAGCCAAGTTGGATTCAATGTTTGATCTTTTTGAGAAGAAGTGTATGTTGGGAGCTAGTCAATCAAGAGAGGTCAACTATGTGAACTACCAAAGAAATCAAGGTGGTGCATACTCAAAATCCTACAATCCTGGATAGCATGACCATCCCAACTTCTCATGGTCCAACAACAATGTTGGAGCCCGAAGAACAATGCACCTCTTAGATTCCAACCTCAAGAACCTCTAGAAGAGAAGAAGCCCCCTTTTGAAGAGCTAATGTTTTCGCATATGAAGAAGATGGAGAGCAACATTAAGGGGCTAGATGATTCGTTGCTCACACCACCAATCAATTTGAAGAAAAAAAGGTGATCAACAACACTATGCAGACATCCATACTTAGAATTGGGGAGCAAATGACTCAAATTCTAGCAAATATTGAAGATTGCATATTGGGAACTCCCGAAAGCAATATCGAGTGGAAGACAAAGGATGTATGTCCCATAATGTTGAAGAGTGGAAAAGAGCTAAAGGAGACAACCTCCAAGATCCAAAATCATCACAAGCCAAGGAAGATGTTGAAGCATTCGTCAACTGCACGTCCAAAACATGGAAAATTCAAAGATGAAGGAGTCAAGCCTTATGAACCCCCTGCACATTTCCCTCAAAGGTTGATGAAGCCCTAAGATGATCCAAACTACAAGAAATACCTCAACCTCTTCAGACAACTCCATATCAACATACCATTGGTCGAGGTGTTGGAGTAAATGCCTACTTATGCAAAGATCTTGAAGGAGTTGCTTACTAATAGGCGTAAGTGGGCTGACATGGAAAATGTAACCCTTAACTCTGAATGTAATATTGTGGTTCAAAATAAATTTTCAGATAAAAGGGACGATCCAGGGAGTTTCACCATCCCTTGTATTATTGGTGGCAAACAGTTTGATCATTCGCTTTGTGATCTTGGAGCGGCGGTCAACGTAATGCCTTTTTTGATCTACAAGAAGTTGGGATTTATGAGTTCTTTAAAGCCTACTCATATCACTATTTGGTTGGCTGATCGTTCCATGAAGGTACCAAATGGAATAATAGAGAATGTATTGGTCTAGGTGGGGAAATTCATATTTCCGGTAGACTTTGTTGTCTTGGAGATGGAAGAAGACCAAGATGTTCCTCTCATTTTTGGAAGACCATTCTTAGCCACTGGCGAAGCACTCATCAATGTAAGGAGAGGTAAATTGACCTTCAGAGTAGGTAAGGAGGAGGCCATTTTCAATTTCTTTCCATTTAATCATATTCATGAGTGTTTTGATACCTCCGAAAGTAATGTCCAAGAAAGGAAAAATACATCTTCCTCTCACAAGGTTACGCAAGAATTTCCTAAGTCACAAATTGAATAATTGGGAGAGGTGCTATACTTGATGGAAAATGACATTGGACAAGTGAAAGAGCAGTCACAAAACTATCATCCCAGGTAGACAAATCAAAACAAGGGCATGAATCTCTACCAGATTATATAAAGCCAAAATATTTGGGTAAAGATTTTGATCTTCTTGTTGCTATTCATTCTTTACTAACTTTTAAGCAAGAAGAGTACTTGCTTGAGGCACTTCAACATCACCTACGCCTCACCGGTGGACCAAACAATCATGCTAGAAAGGTTAGCCCCAATTTTCGTATACCCCTAGCTTAGCCGAGGTAGCTCAAATGTTAGATTGTGGTTATGCTTTCTATCAGTGTTCTGGTGGGTATTTTGGATATCTCTCAGTTCCCATCAGTTGAAAGAGGCATACACGTCAAGCTCGAGACGTTAAACAAGCGCTTCTTGTGAGGTAACCCGAGGTTTGTTTTTCTTGCAATTTTTTTCTTCATAATTTCACTTTTTAGGACGTTTGAAAGATCTCCATAAAATTTGAGCTCAAAATTCGTTGAGGAATGTATTTTTCCAATTTTATAGGTGCATTGGTAGAATGCTTAGGTGAAAATGTGTCGTGGAGAAATGTTTCATGCAGTGGAGAAATGCAATATGGATTGGAAGGCAGTACTGATGGATTTGAATGGCTAACACGCAATCGAAAAGAAAGGAGGCACCACAGAGCACTTTTCTTTTGTTTTTATATAAAAAAATAAAATACAAAAATCACAAAAAAGAGAAAAAGAAAATATATAGAAAAAAAGAGAAGAGTGTGCACGACTGCGGGTTAATTTCCAAAAAAAATTTATAATATTACCATGAATATAGCAGTTTAATAAGTATTTACACGAATATTGTGTTTTGGAGGATAAAAGTGGCGACTCCGCGCCAGACTCAGGCGGATTCGCAAATACTACTTTTTATTTTAAATGGGCGGACCCAAAGCAGACTGAGGCAGATACAGGCTGCTGTTGTACGAAAACGGTAATTTAGCTACTAATAATTATCCTCTGGCCACCATTAACACGGGAATTGGGGGATTAATTGGGAAAGCTTTTGGAGAGCTAAAAACATGTAAAGAAAAGAGACGTATCATGGAAGAGAAAGCAGATCCGCTTCATTCTCACACGGGCTCACGGTTTCTACGCTTCAAAACACAATATTCGTTAATTAGTTTTAGAACCACTATATTAGTAGTAAATTTAAAAGAAAAAACAATATTTTTGAAATTTACCCCACGACTGCACAACCCAAAAGAGAATAAAAAAATACAAAAAAGAGAGAGAAAGAGAAAGAAGTGACGAGAGATTGGAGCGCTCCCCTGCAAAAAAAAAATTACAAGAAAAAGAGAGAGAGGAAAAAACAAAAATAAAAAAAGTGAAACCGAGAAAACAATCAAATTCAGCTTTTCTCTCCTTAACCCTCTCCCACCTTTTTCTCCTTCTTCTTTCTTCGTCGTTTTTCTTTCTCCTTCTTCCTCTCCTTCGTTCTTCTACTGTTCTTCCAAATCCTCCACCAAACTTCCAATTAACAAAAACCACTCCATCCATAGATTTCATCTACACCTACCTCCACCAAGTTGAACAATTTTTCTCATTCCTCCTCCATCAGTTTTCCCCAATTTCTAGGATTTTCTAAAACTCGAATTCTGCTACATCAAATTGACAAAACTCCTTCTTCATCAATTCGGAATGACTCTGGTGCTTATGGTTTTGCAAGGAATTGATTGAAAAAGGGAGCATATTGCTTGTTGAAGGCTGTGTTGGAGTACAACGTTTGAACAAAGAAGAAGACAACTTTGTTCTGCTCGATAGCTGGAAGAAATAGCCCTAGGAATCGGCCATGGTGAGAAGAAAAAGGGTTGGAATATGATACTTTCAAGTGGTTGATCTGAGCATTTACGGGAAGAATTTTTTTTTGAAAGTTGAATATGATTTACACCTTATGTCTTCTTTCCGAAATTGGTCTTGTTCTAGAGTCTAAACTAGAAGCTGCCCCAGCCTATCCAAAGAGCACCTTAAGCACCCAAACACATTGCACTCATCCGGTGGACACCATTGCTCACCTACAACAACAACTAAATCAACATCCAACACCAATTTATTCAAAAACTAACCGAGCACCTGAAGAAGAGTGGAATTGTCCGAGCGACCTTCCAACACCGCCCACGTCGTCCTCTTAGCATTTGTCCTGAGGTTTTTCATCTTTCCCTTTGCTTACTTTTTCATTTTGTGTTAGCATGTATAGAGTCTAAGTACAAAACATTAGGGGCAATGTTTCATCCTAAGTGTGGGGTGGAGAGTGTTAGTTTAGCTTTAGAGTATGTATTTGTATATAATGCTTGGTGAATGTGAGTCGCCACTTTATTTGATGTGTTGTGTGAATGGTTTGTGAGCTTATTTTGCTTCGGTGTATGAACATGCCTTGTGTTTGCAAGTAGGATTGCCTGTTTTACATGACGTACCTTCCATTAAAATTCACCACTAGAATTGAATTGTGTCTAAACTTAGGTGAAATGATTATAGTCTGTATAGAGTTGGGTATGGCATCTAGTAGCCATGAGTTTTAACCTTCAACGTCAATTTCATATTGTGTGAAGTTTTTCATCGCTTTGTGTTTCGATAATCTTGATCAAAACCACACATGGAATGAGTTGTATATATGCAAGCATAAATGATAGAGACAATTAGTGCAACTCGATTCAAAAAAACCTACCCTATCATTGACAACTTGGATCAACCTCTTTCATACTTGGCCTTGTTTTGTCGGTTCAATCACACCTTCACCTTTACCCCTTTCTTGTATCCCCCATTGAACCCTTCTCACGAGTAATGAGATGTTTTGTATGATTATGGTGACCCATTTTCATTTTCATGGTCTTGTAGATAAAGTTAATGTTCCAAGTTCGTGGTTGAAGCTATAGTATGTGAGATGCATTATGACACTCTAGGAGCCAGTTTGACACTGCATAAGCATTCGTCCACTGCACCTTCTATTGCATCATTTTGTCCTCTACTACTTAGAAAAAAGTATTGATCACCAATGTAGTATCTTTTAGTCTCATCCCCCATAAAAATAAAAATAAAAATAAACAAAAATTAAAAAAAAATAATCAAAAGAACATAAAGAGAAAGAGAAGAGGGGGCGAATAAATAAGGACCGATGAATCATCTTTGGGAATCGATGTTCTTCCCTTATTGTATAGTTAGTTTGCTTATGTTATGCAATTTTCATTTGTTCATGGCCTCGATAAGAGATAACTCTTAATTTGGGTCCACCTTGGTAGCTCATTCCTCGTGAGCATTACCATTTCCCTCATTTGAAACCTCACCTTCACCCTTAGCCTTACACATATTACCCGAGCATTGTCATCTTGATATGCTTGTGCTTGTACTGATCGGTCCAACTGTGGTTGAAGAACAAGGTTCAGGTAAGCACTAGTAAGGGAAAACTTGAGTGTAAACACCAACCCTTAAACACTTGTGTGATTGAGCAGGACGCCAAATTGATGAAGACCCAAATCGAACCATTATGAGAGTATGAACTCAAACAATCGTGGAAACTTCATGGAGTTACTTCACTATACAACATCCTATAATGACGAAGTCCGAAGCGTAGTGGAGAATGCTCCTAGGAATGCAAGGAAAATATTTGAAGAAATTGGAGATTCTAAAATTTCCATTATTGTGAGGCAAGTGATGAAAGTAGAAAAGAGAAAATGGCGATTATTCTTCATTTCGTTGATGCTAAAGGGTTGATACAAGAGCGCTTTTTTATATTGTTCATGTGGAAGATACAACACCGTTGACCTTGTATTCTACCATTTTATCAACTCTCTCTTTGTAAAGTTTGCATTGCAAAATTTGCATGGTCAAGGATATGATGGTGCCAGTAACATGCGTGGTGAATGGAAAGGACTGCGAGCTTTGTTTCTAAAAGAATTCCCTCAAGCATACTTCGTGCATTGTATGGCTCATCAACTTCACCTACCATTGGTTGCAGCAGCTAAAGAGGTACAACTTGTGAACGAGTTCTTTTCAATGTTATCTATTATTATAAATGTTGTCATTGTGTGTCCTAAGCGACTTTCTCAGTTACAAGCCATAATCGCAAAAGAAGATGCTAATAAATCTAGTAAATTGAAGAGACCTTCTGATACTTGTTGGGGTTCACATTAGGACTCTATATCAAGTATTATAGAGTTGTTCGATCCAACTTATAAAGTTTTGGAACGCATAAAAAAAGATGGAAGAAACTCTAATACTAGAGTAGAGGCTGCCTGAGCTTTGAAAAGGATGTCTCCTTTTGAATTCGTCTTTATTCTACTTCTCATGAAGGAAATATTGGGCATTGACAATCCTCTTTATCAACGCATGCAAAAGATGTCTCAGGATATTGTAAATGCAATGAGCTTGGTCTTAGCTACTATGAAAGTTACAAAGTTTTGCAAGATGTATAATATTCATGTTTCTGATCTTAATGCTCCTTTTTTCGAAGGTTAGGGCACTAGACAACATGATGATATTACAAAGGAGCATCATTGTCATTTTGATATATTCAACGTTGTCATAGATGTTCAAACAGCAGAATTGAGCTTCAGGTTTGATGATAAAGTGGTTGACCTTCTGAAACTTAGCTCAAGCTTGGATCCTACATATGGATATAAAGCATTCAATGCTTCTGTTATCTGTGAACTTGCAAAGAAGTATTATCCTCTTGATTTTACAAAAAAAGAATTGGATGACTTGGAGTTAGGGGTGTCCATTCGGGTTTAGTTTTTCGGTTTTAACCAAAACTGACTCGATTAGATACATTTTCGATTTTTTGGGTTTGGGTTTGTTTTGGGTTTTGGGTTTGGTTTTGCTTATCGATTTTTCAGGTTTCAGTTGAAAACCTTCAAGGAATAGCACTAAGCTCGTATTCTTAGGTGTTCGGGTTTCGGTTTTGCTTTAGCCAAACCCGAACCCTACAAGAAATTTTTGGGTTTCGGGTAACTAAAAACCAAAATTCTTTATCAGGTTTGGGTTCGATTTTTAGTGATTTCGGGTTTTATTGGGTTTTGGTTCGGGTAACCAAACTCAACTTGAACGGACACCCCTACTTGGAGTTCGAATTGAGAGTTTTTCAAGAAGATGTTCCCTTTCATCCTAAGTTGACATATATGTCCTCTCTTGCTGACCTATGTTGTGGTTTTGTAGAAACATGAAAGTCAAGTGCCTATCCCTTTTTTATAGGTTGATTCACCTTGTTTTGACTCTTCCCGTATCTACAACTACTAGGGAACGTGCCTTTTTTTAGATGAAAATTGTGAAGACTAGGTTACACAATAAAATGAGTGATAAATTTCTTGCTCATAGTTTGGTTATCTATATTGAACGAGATATAACAAAGATCACTATTTTGAGTGATTTTGTTGATGTCAAAGAGCATTGTGTACAATTTAATTTATAAATGATAATTTAATTTTTATTTTTTATTATATATTATCTATAATCATAGCCCCCCTCAATCGAAATCCTGGCTTCGCCACTACATGAGTCGAACCTCCCGAGCTTCGATTCCCTTCAAAAGCGGTTTGAAGTTGGACGTCAGACAATGTCTTTGTGGCAAGATTTTGGCAGTGCTCTGACAAGGACTCAACGATGATTCGTACTCTGTATAATGCTCTCTTGTGGCTCTATCGAATTTGGCAGGACTTCCTCACTCTCGAATTTAGTAGAGCTTCCCTATATATAGCTCCAGGACTCCAGACATCATCATCATGCTTTAACAACAGGCCATGATCTATGGTCATGAACCAACACTGAATGGGAGACTATAGTTATACACATCATAATAAGGCTTATTCACCTTTGATGACATCACACTTTCTTCATAACCTTTTAAAGAAAATCTCATTGTAGTTTGTCATATACTTTTTTCATGTCCAGTTTGTCTATAAAGAAACTTTTTATTATATTGCAATACTTCTTCATGGGGTTAAAGCACTTTATCTGCAATAATATCATCATTGATAAACCTTCTTGAAACAAATATCATCAATAATATCACAACATGAGATATTTTGTTTTCCAATGGAAATACATCACAGATCTATTGTCGGCGGCTCATTACTCCAAGTGCAAGCCATGTTCCCCTCCTACGGAGTTGCACATGAAGCACACTCTAGAAGACATAGAATTATTTTCAGATTCAATGTTATTCAAGAAACTTGGAGGTAGTCTTATCTATCTAGCTTCGATGAGGCCGAACATTGCTTATGCAGTTCAGATATAGAGTCAATTCATGATTCGACCACGTCAACCACACTTGGATGTCATTTTGGGCTTTTACATAATTTACAAGGCTCAAAGGAGGTGAGAATCTGTCTTCCCTACATCGAAAAGCTAACATTGGAAGCATTCTCATATGTCAACTATGCAGATTTTCTTGACACAAAAAGGTCCACATCCGGTGGTGTGTACAATTGGGGTGCTTCGTTTATCTCTTGGCATTGCAATAAGCATGATCGGGTCTCCAAATCTTCTATAGAAGTGGAGTATCGGTCCATGTCTTATGTAAGTTCTGAGATCGTATGGCTTTATCGAATGTTGGCTGACTTCAAAGTTATACCATCTCAACCTATTCAGCTCATTGTTGATAACACAAGCGCTATCTAGATAACGACTAACCCAGTCCTGCATGATTGAACCGAACACATTGAGGTACTTGTTCATTACATTCGCCGATTGGTTGATGACAACTTGATCAAATAATCCTATATATATACTGAAGATTAGACAATATATTTACTTATAAAGGTTGTTTCTACTACTTTTCATTGGCTCTTATATGACAAATTGCTATTAAGAGATTACCATCAATGTGAGGGAGGATGTTGAAACTTGTCATGTATGAGCTACACATATTTATTGTATACAGTTTGCATATATATATATATGGTGACGTTTTCGGTGCACTCACTTTTTTGGGTGCATTCAGTGCACTCACTTCATAACCGCCATTTTAAACATGCGATTTATGTCAAAATGATGTCAATCATCACTTATGATGTAATGAACAATAACTCACATGAATTTGCACAAAAACCATTAAAGATTTACTTTAATTTGAAATATTTAGAGTTTAGAGATTTAGGGTTAGGATTAGGGTTTACAATTTGGGGTTTAGGGATAAAACTCAAAATTGGAGGTCTAGGGCTTAGGGTAATCCGCTAATTAGTTGTTATCATATGTTATATTATCATATTAAACTAATTCTAAAAATTAAAATTTAAAATTCGACACCTTAATACTAGTTTTTGAGTTGGGTACATTGAACGCACTCATTTTTGTGAGTGCACCGAAGTAGTCACCATATATATATATATATATATATATATATATATATAGTGCCTTCTACGGTACCCTGGGTGAAATCCGGGGTACCGCATACCTTGAGTATGAAAACGCTATCTAGACCTTGAATTAGCATGATTTTTGGGCATGATATTATACCCTAACCCTTAATGAGTGAACCCTAGGTCCTAATTATCTAAATCATAAACTATAAACCCTAAGATGAGCATTACTTTTTTTGCCTATATTTAGACGAATCATAACCGTCGATTATTGTTTCTAATTAAATTGATCTTGGGGTATAAGATTTAGAGAATTAAGACCTAGATTTTGATCTTTATGGGTTAGAGTATAGTATGATGTCCGAAAGATCAGTCAATTCAAGTTCTAGGTAGCGTTTTCTTACTTAAGGTATGCGGTACTCCGGATTTCACCCGGGGTACCGTAGAACTATATATATATATATATATATATATATATTGTATGTAGTATAGTTGGTTGTATATGGTAGTTAGCTAGGGTTGTCGAAACTCTATAAATAAGACTCCTATAGGAAGAGAGCCTTTAACGATTGAGCTCAATAAGAATTCAGGAAAACTCTCCCGTAGTTCATCTTCTTCTTCCTTCGGTTCTTCCTCTATTTGTTTAGTCTGCAACATTACCGAATGCAAGTTGCTTTTTTTATTCCTCAAAAGCTTCCAAGAGAGATATCTTTCATTCATGTCCGATTTTTAGTAGTCTAGTAGAAACATGTGATGACGCCAATGTGACCTTTCTTCTGGTTAGGAAATACAAACATCTATGTGCTATTTAGATTAAGACAAGCATGTGGCCTTAACCTCATCATTTAATAGGGGGGCATTGGCCACTCCCATTGTCTCTAGAAACAATTCTATGTTTTTTATTGAAGTCCAAATCATGTTGAAGGTATTTGCTTTTACTATCTCATGATTTGGTTTCCATGAGAAATATCATATTTGGGGATTATACATCGATGATCTCTTTTAGATTTGTCATTGCATGAGGATCACAAAACCTCCTCATTTATACCTCACAATCCTCATTTTTAATATAGGAGAGGGACAAGAAGCAAGGAAGAACATCTACAAAATATACTAGCTTATAACCCGGGCCATTGGCCGGAATATTCATATTTTAATATTTATATTTTTATGTTATGTTTAAGTCTATTAATTCGTTTAAGTTAATTGAAAATCATTCAATCGAGATGCTACATAAAGAATGAATACATAGGTCGAACATTCAGGGAAATACCCTTCTCATTTAAGAATATAAAAATGTATCATTAATCCCATTTTCATAACGATAATTGAGCCCCATTAAAATGATATTGGTTGATAGATTGTCTAGAAATATATAATATAACAACTCATTGGAATTCCAATACGATCCATAGATAGTTTGAAACTAAAATGAAACCTCACAATCACACATAAATGGTTCAAAGCTATCCTCTATGAATAACATGCCACTAATAAAAAAGAAATGGATTTATAAAAAAACAGAATTGAAGAGTTGTTGATTCAAGTTAAGCATATGCTAACAACTCAACTAAAATGAGACCATCAAACTTGAGAACAAATGAAAAAATTAGAGTTACATCCAATATGCTAATAGACTCGATCAAAGTAATGAGGCACAAAATTAGACACTCCTTATCTATAGGTTCCAGTAGTTTGAATAGTGAATTGACCTTAACTTTAGTAAATCAATCAAGGGTTAATACCTTATTTTGGCCTGAACTATGACCATATAATCAACTTTGGCCCGTGGTTTCAGAAATTAACATCCTGGCCTCAACTATGTAACATATAGACTCAATTGGCCCGACACCTAGTTTGACCGTCAATTTGGATGGTCAACACCATTGACCGTTAGTCAACACGCCATGTCATTGCCTCGTCAGCCTAAAAATCATTAAAAAATTCAAACTCAAACTATTTTTAAAATTTTTATCATTTGTAATCAAATTAACAAAAAATAATTTATAAAAAATATAAAATATTTTGTATTTTTTTTGTAATTTGAAAATGATAAATTTTATAAATTAACCAAAAATTATCAAATTATTTTATATATTTAACATTACCGAAAAATAAAATATATAATTTATATCATATTTTTTAAATTTATAAAATTTAATTTGATAATTTTTGTTTAATTTATAAAATTTATCATTTTCAAATATCCCAAAAATAAAAAATAAAATTTATTTTTTGATTAATTGAAAACGATAAATCATAGAAATTAGGAAAATAATTTGAATTTAATTTTTTAATAATTTTTAGGTTGACGAGGCAATGACATGACATGTTGACTAATGGTCAACGGTGTTGACCATCCAAATTGACGGTCAAACCATGTGTCGGGCCAATTGAGTCTATATGCTGCATAGTTGAGGTCAGGATGTTAATTTCTGAAACCACAGACCAAAGCTGATTATATGGTCATAGTTCGGGCCGAAATAAGGTATTAACCCATCAATCAATGATTCCTCGTTTTAACATAAACATAGGTTGTGGTAGTTTCAACAACCATAACACGTAAAGATCCAATAGTTTCCACTCTCCGTTGTACAACCAACCTTTTATCCCCTCCATCTTCAATCTCTCGACGTATATGTTTTAAACCAAAATTCAATTTCTAATTCTCCTTCTGCAACTCCATTTATGCTACTTTGATGGACCTTCTCTCCATGAACCTGAATTTCTCTTTCAATTGAGTTTCTTATCAGCTTGATCTCCAACTCCTCAATCATCTTTCTTATATTTGGCCTACTCATCTTCCTCGAGGCAGTTTTAATAAGCTCGTAAACCCAACACTCATCTTCAATTCCATCAACATGCTCTTCTCCTCCTTCTCTGCCTTCACCTGATCCGGTTCACTTCCATGCCCTTCAATACCCTCTCCATTTCATTAATATCCTGATCATCTACCACTTCTCTCTCTTCAACTGCTCCGATTTTGCTTCTATGTCTTTCTATGCCTCTTCAATGGCCACTGCCTTCACTCGCTGCAAACTACTTCCATGACTTTTTATACACCTTCCTCAAAATCACAATCAACTAACTAATATCAATCCATGGCCTTGGATCAGTTTTAAACTCTCTATGAACATCTCAATACCACAAAGTCTAAATCTAAATATTCTTTCAATTAATCATGAACTTGAGTTTATCAAAATCTAATCCACTCCTTCTAAGTTGTAATTCCCATCCCCCAAGTTCATTTTTGGTTCATTTGATCCCACATAACCATGATATTATACCTCTAACTAAAATAAATCAAAGCATTTTACGAAAAGAAACCGAACCATGAACTTTACCTACTACCAAATCCAAACACAATTTCTTCCTCTCACCACTTCCCTTCCCAAACCCAATATCAACTTTTACTCCAAGTTCACACCCCCAACTCCCAGTGTGTTGCGTGAAAGCTTAATTTTAGCAATCATTACGCTTGCAATTAGATTAATGGACACCGACAAGCGCCAAAATTCCACCAGACAATGAGTTATCTTTACTTTGAGTTTTGTCATAAAACTGTTGGCCCGATATGTTTATCAGTTTGAAGGCCATATGATGAGCAATACCGAATCAGTTGCAGCGAAGTTACCAGTTACAATAATAACAATGTGAAACATGTGTTAACAAAACACGAATATGAGTTACTTTATGGATTGGCATTAGAATGATGGGATTGGACAATGAGATCGTCCTTAGTTAAGCAACAAGTAAATTGGTTCATTTGGTATGGAGGACACAAACCGTTAAAATTCTAAATTATTTGGGTGAGTTTGTATTTAGTGTTTTCAAAATCGTGGTATATGAGTTAGGTGATTAAAATATCTAAACCCAAACAAACCGACCCAAGTACACCCCTAGGAAGGGTTTCAAAACTTAGTATTTAATTAGAGAAAAATGTTCAGAGAACCAGTCCCCTATAGTTTGCACAAAGATATGATTGCTTCACTATAGTTCTAGAAATTAATGGTAATATAAGAATTCTATATCGCTTCTACATGTTCAATACTATCATTCAATATGAAATATTCGAACCAACAATATTTTGGTTGCAAATTTATGGTTATCGTCTATTTATAAGATAGATAAAATTTTAAATTAAGTATTAAATTATAATTTAAATATAAAAATATAGAAAACAAAGTATCAAAACACCAAAGAAGTACTTACGGAATATTTATTGGGCTAGCTAATTGTTAAAAAGTTATGTGATTTCATATTTTAGCCTCTTATATATTTTTAATTTAAAAAAATACTACTAATCTACATAGTCTGATTGATTTTAAACCTTCACTTTGTTTGAAGTGACCATAATTCAAATCTCAATATGTCTATCTTTTTCTATAAATAAATAAAAAATACAGATAATTGTGAAGACAAAAATGTCCTTCCTAATTTCCCTGTCATTGCAGGAAATTTGAAAAGGGAGATTAAATTCAAATAATTAAATCATATACCCTAAATCTATATAACTTAAACCCTAATATCACATATACTAAGAACATAATAAATGATTCTGATTCGCCAAGATGTATACAACATACCATATGCAATATATTAGGATTTAGAAAATTATGATATATGGTTTAGTTACGTGATTAATCTGAGGTCTAGATAATGTTATTTAACTAAGGAGATGCAATAACCCTCAATCCATCGAGCGTACCATAGAATTACCAATGATAATTGGCTCATTTGTCAATGGTATTTAGTCTTTCAATTCTATGCTTATAATTGTCAACCATTAGGGAAATTGTTTGCCAATGATTTTTGGTCATTCACTTAAGCATTGAAAATGTCTCGTTACAAAACCATAGATCACAAATGTCCAATTTTATGTTTTGAAATAAAATTTTGTATAGCACTTTTGTAAACAATCCTTATATTCCTATAAACTACAAAGTCATGTAACCTAATAAATGTAAAAGTCGTAAGACATACATAAACTCAAAATGTACTATTTAATTCTTGGTAAAGAATTGTGTGATTAGAGGAACTCACTTAGTTGATTCATAAAACTAGGTATATCATGATGATTCACTTTGTAAATAATTACAGTTATTAATTAATTCGATGATTGATTGTTGTGGTGAATAGTTCTATGGTTTTGAGATATTTAAGTATTTTCTCTCTTTAATTCAAAAAATACATAAACATTGTTGTAGTCCAGTTGGTTAGAGATATTGACTATCAAGATGAAGGACTCAAGTTCAAGTAAATACTCCATTTAATACACGTATATGTACCCATACGTACTTTATCCGTTTAAAACTTCTGCATCCGTATTATTGTCAAGCCGTTTCATTTTTTCGTTCATTTAATGGCACCCATATTAAACACATATAAAACCCGTATAACACGATTAATATCCGTATTTAATGAATAAAATTATTAACTTTACTATTATTTATATATTTATTTATAATCTAATTAATTTTATATATTTATAACTATTAACGTACTATTAAACATAACATTAGCATAAAGACAAAGTAAAATACCCGTAAGTATTTTATACTTAACTTTCCCGTACCGTATTTTGCTAACTATGGTTACAAATTTACCCCTAGCTACAATTAAGGAGAGTGCAAGGAATTTGAAGTGCTCAAAATCTCCTGAAGTACTGTTATATATTATATAGGGATAATGGCAGAACATGAGTTGAATTTTCAGGGATTTGAATTTGGAGGTCCCTGAGTGAATCCCGGATGTCCTTTTATGTCATTTCACACTTACTTAATGAAAAGTGCGTTCCAATTTTTCCAGCCAAATTCTGCCAAAATTTATATGTTGCATGATGGGCTCTATTATGAGCCCAATTTGGCATTTTTACATTTGCTTCCCCAGTTGTTTGTTGGGCCTTTTAGCCCATTGCTTCCAGCCACCATAAGCTACAATCAACCTTTCCCACTGAAGCTATTGTGCAGTCATCATAATCCCCAGTCAAAGCTCACTGCCATGTCTACCCGACTCTGGCCTTTGAAGCTCCGTTCGAGGACACGAGAGAAGAGAGGAGATGTCCTCAGCTAACATTTTTGCCATCAGAGCAAGCGGCTGAAAGATCCAAGCCGGCCACCCTTCCCTCTTCCCCTTCACGATGAAAAAAAACACAAAAATTAAAGATCATACCCCAAAATCATCAACAAAATACCTTAAATTCGACATGCAAATCAACCAAACACATCTTACCTTCGTCACTGTTGTCATCATCATCGTCGTCGCTGTCCATCGCCATTAGTTCTCATCGGCGCAAGAATCCCTCATGCCATCGCGACTCCGGTCATTGAAGCTCCGACGAGTGGATGTCCCGATCTGGCGGCTATGGAAATGATAGATTAGAAGGAAATAAGGAGGGATGTTGTTTTAGTGTCCTAAAATGGCTTCCTAAAGGATTGAACTCCCCATCATTTTGTTTTTGATTATGGAGGGAGTAAAAGAGGGTTAGGCGGTCGTTTGGTTTTGCTAGATTAAATTAGGGTTTATTGAGTAGATTTTATACCCCTCCCGCGTGTTGACTTTAGACCATTACCCTTCTTTTTGTGGCAACTCAGCCATTTATTAAGTTCATTTTTTTTCTCGCCAGAGGCTCAAAATCTCTTTCCTTCTTTTTTTCTATCTCTTTCCTTTAAACATTAAAAGTATCTAAATAAGCTCCAAGTAATAATAATACACTTAATCATCTAATTACATTTAAATAAATATTATAAATATAAAATATGTCAAGAAAAATAATGATAAATTTTAGATAAAATACATGTGCATGTGTACCATGAGATGGCTTTGGGTTGGTTTTTGACAAAACCATGTCGACTCATTACCTGTATATTCGGATTCAAATTTTATCCGTACCCAACGAAAATTCGTTGGGTTCAAGTTTTACCCTACTCGGCTGGTCGAATTTGGATGAGTATCCATGTTTGTGGATATTTTTATGCCAAATCAAGACATTGATGTATTTTTTAAATACTGAAATTGAGATGGAGAAGTCGATAAAGAGGGGTATTAAATAAATTTTTATTTATATACAAAATAGTGTGAAGAGATTGGAAAGGATTAGAGAGAAACGAGGTGGATACTCTACTGAGGACAATCAATTCATTTTACATTATGTAACTATCTAAAAAAGTGAGGATTTAATATTTAATTATTTTTAATTTTTATGTAATCTGTTCACTAAAAAGTAGGTTTAACCATGCAAAAAAGTTTGTTTTACCTATTTTGAGAATTGTTGTTCATTTAGATTGATTCAATTGTAAAATAGTAACATATTGTATCGAAAAAAGTCTGTGATAGGATATTTTGTGTTAAATCACTTTTCAAAATTTTCATACTACTAAAACTCCCTACCGACATGAGCTCTGATAGGCTATTTTACAGGTCAGACCGCCGATACGATACAATTTTGCAAATACCGATTAAATTTTAAGATATGGTAATCAAATAACCATATTTTCATATAATAGAAATCGTTACTAAACATGATTTTTATTTTCAAGTAAAGCCTACAAAATACTCAGCTAAATAGGATTTTTTTCGAAGAAAATGGTAGTTACCTTTCGTTCAGGTTTTGCTTTTCAATGTCTAGAATAACAAAAAACAAAATCGGTTACTAAACGAGACCCTTTCCCTATTATCGAGTTTCGTCATCCCCGTTCTCTTGACCCATAACTTCATTCCTTTACTCTTCCCCTTCCATTCCATCGAATTTGAGTCTCCCTGTGATATCTACCCTTCTTCATAAACCCAATAACGGGAGTTTGGTAAGGGGACTGAGAAAGCTACCACGAGAAATAATATCTCTACCATAGTCTCTAGGAATGCACTATCTTTTGTCGTTTAGTCAAAATTGTCTTTCTAACTCCTAAATTCATTCGGCATTTTAGGTAAGATTAATTGGAAGAACATGTGTATTTTCATTTTAGCTCTATAAGAAGTTACAGATCATGCCTATTGATGTCCCAACTTTTAGAAGTGCTTTTGGGCTTCAAAAGCCTGCAACATGGCCAAACACGTCTAACAGCTCGACTTTTTGAAAAGCTGAAAAATGCTTTTATATAACATAAAAGCATAAACTCCGATTTGGAGCTTCTGCGAAAAGCTGCTTTGAAAGTAGAAGATTATCCTTACCATATTTTAGTTTTATTTCAAAAACTATAATTTCTCTTTCATTTCTATCATTTTAAAAATAAAAATATATTATTTAAAATAAAATAAATCTAACAACATTCATTTTGACTACTTTTTATTTTTTAGAATTTTTGTTCATTTTTTAATGAGAAATCCTTTTTAGTAATTTTACATGACCTCCTATATTAATGAAACTGTTAATAGTTTTTCAGCGAACACTCAACTATTATTTTATAAAAGTATTTCTCTAAAACTCAAGACATAAGCTATTTCTACAAAAGCCACAGCGGGGCAAAAGTAGAACTAGCACCATATTCCAAATTGGTTTTTGGGGGTTAGGCATGTAACACTTAATTATTGAGATGAATCTCTGGTACGGGAAGAGTCTAACACCTTCACCTATTGTGGGAAGGATTGCAACAATTTTGTTGAATATGTTATTAAACTTTTTATGAGGGGAGAATTCAAAATTTGCCTCTATAAGATAATCATATCTTTTTAGCTTTATAAGCTAATTACATCATAGTTCAAATTGAATTTTGGGGGCTAGGCATGTAACAATTAAATTGGGAGATGAATCTTTTGTATTGGGATTGGGAGGAGTCTAACTCCTTGACCTGTTATGGGAAGGATTGCAACAATTTTGTTGAATATGTTATTATGCTTATTTCTTGGTTGAGATTTAAAAATCTATCTTTTTCTGTTATCGAGGGATCATAAGATCTTGGTGATATTTAGCTTTCAATTTATTGAAGTCCTTGATTTATGCCCCTAATCTCTTCTCTGCTTTTTAAGTGAATTTCGAACCTACGAGGCTGAATATCAAATTTGGGACTAGCAATTCAGGTCATTCATTTGTGACTACCGGTTCGCAACGTGTCATTTTAAATCATACAATTTCATATCTATAAATCGTGTCGTGAACTATAAAGATGTTATATATTGGAAAACATTTTTCATAGATATAATGGACTATATCAAAGATAATCATAAACGCTTTCTTTGTAGACATGTTATGTATCTTTGCTATTTACACGCATTATAAATGCAACAACACATACAAAAACATAATAATCAAACTCATCCGGCCAACGGGCTGGACCCGGTGCTAGTAAAGAAAAGATTAGAAAACATAGAGGAGAAAATGAGGATAAGAGATAAAATGAAGGGAATGGAGGATGATCTGGTAGTTGATGTCGTGGGTTTCTCCGGAGGGATATGGTTATGACTCACTCCTACTGTCACCCTAGAAAATGGCCAAGTATAACCACTTCCTAAAGCGTAGTATAGCGGTTCGGGTTTTAATGTCAACCCGGGTCCTAGATGTGATGACTACTCGGTGAATTCTTGTTATTTAGCGGTGAACTTTTAGTGCAACTCAAGCAAACAAAACACAAAGCAAGTAAACGGTTTGTTGTCAAGTCAAGAGAGGTCACCCGGATATGGTTCCCCCTAGACTGCAGTTAAGTCAGATTGCAATTTACCAAGTTCAGTTTTCATGAAAGTTATACTGCGGAAGGTTCTCAATTAGCCTGAAGTCTCGACTAAAGGTCTCCAGACCCTCTCAATCTGAGTCTCTAGCGGGCGACTAACCTCCACCGGAGTAAACAGATTGAGGCCCTAATGAACCAAACCTCCACTACCGAATTGACTTCGGTACAGAATAGCGAATTGGCTTCTCGACTAAAGTCACCAATTCGCCACCTTCGATTAAGGATACTCTATCAACCTAGGCAGATATTCTCATTCTAGGTTAAAGCAGAAACAACAGGAATTTGATCAGGATTCAAGTCATTCAATCATTCAAACCTCAATCGAATATAATCAATTCACAAACTCTGTACTTGGGCTCATACAATCAGACCTAGCATACAAATCTAGGGTTCTCCATACCCAGATGAATGGGGAAACTACTCCATAGAGAAGGAAGCAAAAGCAGATTCAGACACGGAAATCATACTGTAAAGTTGGATTCCTGCTCCTGGACGTTTAATCGCACTTCTCTAAGCTCAAGACAGGCTCCAATGGTGTTGAAGATCGATCTATGGCGCTTGGGAACTCTGGTTCGTCGCTTTCTCTCTCTAGGAATCGATTTCTCTCTCAAAAACTCGGAACCCCTCAATGTTGGCCTTCTTCCTCCTTAAATCAGCTGCCTGGTCGCGATACCCGGTCGAAATACCCGGTCGAGTATTTTGGGTTTCGACCGGGTATCTCTGCAGCGCACCGTTTCGCTTAAGGGAAGAATCCCCGGTCAATCGCCATAATCCCCGACCGGGGATTTTGCTGCTGTGCCCGGGCCCCTCTCTGCTTCTCGGGCGCCCAAAAGTGGTGAATACCCGGTCGGGTATTTGGCCACCTGACCGGGTATTTTCGAAACGCGTCGTTCCACTAAAGGGGAAAATCCCCGGTCTACCACCAAAATCCCCGACCGGGGATTTATCGCCATCGCCCGGGCCCCCTTCTGTTTCTCACGGGTGCCCGAAGGAGGAATTACCCGGTCGAGGCCAGAATATACCCGGTCGGGTATTTCTTCCTTTGACCAGGTATTTTGGCCCAGCAGCATCCTTTGTCCAATCTTCGCTCCTTTCGACCCGGAACTCGTTCCTTCGCCTCGATTCCAACGCCAGGACCTGAAATATGACATAAACACACAACCTAGCGTGAAATCGGATTAAAATACGAGATTCCTCATCACAAACGGCTTCAGAATAGGGGTGAAAACATGTATAATTATCGGTCTATCAAACTCCCCCACACTTAACCGTTTGCTTGTCCCCAAGCAAACCTAACTCAAACCAATGCAGCTCTCCAGACCTCTATAGCAACAAAAAACCTCGATCGTAGGTAGAGGACTTCCTAGATCATTTAGCAGCTTACGAGGTCAACCGACGCACAAGTCATCTCATAGCCTCTTCGGCGAGAACACTAGTCTCGAGTCAGCATCATGGCAAATAGTGAACAGAGGACAAATGAATCGTGGATGAGGAGACTCTCAAAAACAAAAGATCATGGACTCACATTTTTCAAGGTGCTTGATTTTCTTCTTAAAGATGGTTGGAACCCCCTTTTCTTCCTTCTTTTACTTGTTTTTCTGTTTTTCTCTTTTCTTTTCAAGGGTTCCAACCTGTTTTTGCAGAAAACGGGGGCTCCCACCTAGCAAAGGTTTTGCGGGAGCCCGGCTCTTACCGGCCATGCCAGGAGCAGTTGTCTCGAGCCTCGTGCGGGGGAAAGACATGTAAGGGGGCTGGAGGTAGTAGGTGGAAATTGGGAACGGATTCCCGTCTCCCCTTACACACTTTCGCCCTATTCGCACGGGAGACGTTATTTTAAAGCACATTTCGAGCACCTGTTATTTCCAAAACATGATACACGAGTCCATGACAGGCAGAGAGTCCACAACACCACACAATTCAGGGGTCCTAAGATCACTAATTCACTCAATCAACCAACACACTATGAAGAAGAAATGAGACTTCTTAAATGCATCAACATCCTCCATAGTGCTACACTACCTCCCTAGGTTGCAAATCACTACAGAGACTGTCAATTCAAAGCATACTGAGCAGGCAATTGCAAGGAACACGTACTTGGAGCCCTCAAATTTAAAAATTTGGACAGTGGACTAGGCTTCAAGCACACAAACAGAGCTAAAGCAGTCAAAAGATAAACATCCCCCCCACACTTAAGATCGACATTGCCCTCAATGGAGAAGAGGGAAGGAAAGGGGAACGATGTTACCGGTATGCACGGACTGCAGGAGACTGGAAATGGACCACAGCACAGCTCAAGGGGAACAGAAGAGCTCAAACAGAATATGTTAGGTCCGATGTCAGCCCAATAAGACATCATTCAGAACAAAGGAAACAAACCAAAACAAAACCAAATCGCAATCCGACTCGAAACATAAGAAAGAAAGTCAAACTGTGGTGGGGTTGCCTCCCCACAAGCGCTTCTTTACCGTCTTTTAGCTGGACGCCCATGGTGGATACTCAGGGAGGTGCAGGAACATGGTGCCTCCAAGAGCGGATCCACATCGCTCTTGAGGTACAGCTTCAGGTGGTGACCGTGCACCCGACGGTTGCAACCACCAGCATCGGTCAGCTCGACCTGGCCATCCGGCAAGATACAGGCGAGTGAGTACTCGGATGGCCAGGGTGGTCGTGGTGCAGGGGGTGGGACCAGCTCATAGTGGTCTCCACCTTTCTTCCGTGCAGGCTTAGCCACCTGCGGCTTCGGCCGCCACTCCTCCTTGAGCTTTTTGTTCGAAGGCGAGGCTGGATGGAGTGGCGGCGGAGGAATGATAGGCGGGTCCTGCAAAATGAGAGGTGCAGAAGGATACACGACAGGCTCGTGTACCTGATCAGAAACAGCATGCACAGGCGATACAGAAATCATAGCACAATGATCAAACTCAGTCACAGGAAAAACAGCCTGTTCATTTCCAGCACGCAAGATCAGCTTACCATCATGCACATCAATCAGTGCCTTGGCGGTGGCAAGAAATGGTCTACCCAGAATCAAAGGTACATCCACATCATCATTTATGTCCAGGATAACAAAATCAACAGGATATGTGAATGCACCAACATTAACAAGCAAATCTTCTATGATACCCCTAGGATGCACCACGGAACGATCAGCTAGCTGAATGCTCATCCTAGTAGGGCTAAGTTCACCTAGGTCTAGCTTTTTGAACAATCTATATGGCATGACATTGATGCTAGCTCCTAGGTCCGCCAAGGACTTTCCTACATGCATGCTGCCAATAGAAAGAGGGATAGTAAAACTCCCTGGATCCTTGCGCTTTTTGGGCAGCTTGTTCTGCAGGATGGCAGAACATTCCTCGCTCAGTAGCACTGTCGAGAGATCCCCAAGTTTCTTCTTGTTGGTGCAGAGATCTTTCATGAACTTAGCGTACTTGGGCATCTTCGACAGTGCCTCCACAAATGGTATGCTGATGTTGAGCTGCTTCAACATTGCCATAAAATTGGCAAACTCAGTCTCCAACTTGTCTTTGTGAAGGCGAGTGGGGAAGGGAAGCTGGGGTACGTGCTCCTTCACCACTGGTTGTGGCTTGGGAGCAGGGGCTTCCTTCTCCACCCGCACTTCTGCATCACCGGCTGGAAGTGCTGAAGCAGGTAGTGGTTCCTCCTGCCTAGTCGAGGCAGGATCAGCTGATGTAGGCCTGCCGCTCCTGGTGAAAACGGCACCCAGCTGCTCATGCGGGTCCCGTGGATTGGGGATCGTGGTGGCAGGTAGAGTCCCCGGGGCCCGAGTAGTAATCTGGCGAGCTATGGCGCCAACCTGGTTCTGCAAATCTTGCAGAATGGCACCCTAGTTTCTCTGCCCTGCCTCCAGTGAAGCTATGGCCTGATCCATCCTCGTGATATTCGCCTGGCTGGTGGTCATGAATGCCGCCAAAACGTTCTTCAGCTCGGTCACCTGATTATCGGGAGCTGGCGCTGCTGCTGGCTCGGCATACTGACGCTGGGGCTGCTGGAATGGCTGCCCCTGTCTAGCCTGGAAAGGCTGCCTCTGCTGAAAACCACCTGCTGGTGCTGGGAAACCAGGTGGTTTATTGGTGTTGTTGCTCCAGGCGAAGTTGGGATGCTGGCGCCATCCCTCATTGTATGTGTTACTGTATGGATCGAGGCGCCGAGCATTGGCGATGAAGGCAAACTGTTCTTGGGGAGTAGAGGACTCCCGCATAGCCTGGCAGTCCTCCACCAGATGGTTTGGACTCTCACACCACTGGCACTGAGCCACTGGAGGCGCAGCTACACCTCGGCCCGGAAGGAGACTGTTAGGCTGCTTCAGTGTCTGCACCAACTCAGCCACCTGCTGCTCTAACCCGGATCGGGCCTCCATAGCATGCACACCACGGTCCCGGGAGTGCCTGCCTCTGCTGCTCTGCCCCCAGGAATGATCGCGGGCAGCCAAAGTACTGATCATCTGGTTCAGCTCGGGTGGAGTCTTAGTAAGGATATCCCCTCCTGGGCATAGAGACTCGATCACCCTCTGGCTGTCTGGGGTGATGGCACTGTAGAAGTTCCCCACTGTGAAAGCATCGCTGAAGCCATGATGGGGACACTGCCTGAAGTATCCCATGTACCGCTCCCATGCATCACGAAGGGACTCATCTGGCTCTTGGCGGAAGTGAGTGATCTCCCGCTGAATCTTAGTAGTCTTCGATGCCGGATAATATCTGTGCACGAACTTATCCGCCAGATCGTCCCAAGAAGTGATGGACAGTGGGGGCTGGGTCTCCAACCACCTCTTAGCATTCCCCGCCAGAGAATGGGGGAAGAGGTGAAGGCGGATTGCATCATCCGGAACACCATTCAGCTTGAACCCGTTTGTCGGCTGCAGAAAACGGGAAAGGTGTGCCCGGGCTTCCTCATCCTTCAAGCCATGGAACTGGATAGAGGATGTGATGAGCTGAATCCAGCCTGGCTTGATCTCAAAGTTGTTTGCAGGAATGGGTGGATAGAGGATGACCGGGCGGATGTCAGCAATCCGCGGAGTGTAGTAATACTCCAAGGTGGGACCCGGTGGTGGCGGATGATGATGGTGCCCAGCTCCCGGGGGGTTGTGGTCGTTCCCCAAGATCTGGTTCTGAGGAGGCGGGTTCTGATCGCCTTCCATCTCGTGCTCGTCGTCGGAGTCGCTGGTCAATTGGCCGTCTCGGCGCTCCACCGTAGCCAGTCTAGCTTGCTGTTGTCTCCGAAGTTGTTTGCAGGTGCGCTCAATCTCAGGATTCAACGGCAGTAAACCTCCCGACTGGCTACGGGTCATGCACAAGCTGCACACACTCAAGCAATGCAAACCCGTGAAGGCACAAGTGGGAAGGAACAAAAACTCAATGCAAAAATGAAAATGCTAAAGTAACAGAAATCACTTTTCTTCAACAACCTAGCCGTCCCCGGCAACGGCGCCAAAAAAAACTTGACTCACTCCTACTGTCACCCTAGAAAATGGCCAAGTATAACCACTTCCTAAAGCGTAGTATAGCGGTTCGGGTTTTAATGTCAACCCGGGTCCTAGATGTGATGACTACTCGGTGAATTCTTGTTATTTAGCGGTGAACTTTTAGTGCAACTCAAGCAAACAAAACACAAAGCAAGTAAACGGTTTGTTGTCAAGTCAAGAGAGGTCACCCGGATATGGTTCCCCCTAGACTGCAGTTAAGTCAGATTGCAATTTACCAAGTTCAGTTTTCATGAAAGTTATACTGCGGAAGGTTCTCAATTAGCCTGAAGTCTCGACTAAAGGTCTCCAGACCCTCTCAATCTGAGTCTCTAGCGGGCGACTAACCTCCACCGGAGTAAACAGATTGAGGCCCTAATGAACCAAACCTCCACTACCGAATTGACTTCGGTACAGAATAGCGAATTGGCTTCTCGACTAAAGTCACCAATTCGCCACCTTCGATTAAGGATACTCTATCAACCTAGGCAGATATTCTCATTCTAGGTTAAAGCAGAAACAACAGGAATTTGATCAGGATTCAAGTCATTCAATCATTCAAACCTCAATCGAATATAATCAATTCACAAACTCTGTACTTGGGCTCATACAATCAGACCTAGCATACAAATCTAGGGTTCTCCATACCCAGATGAATGGGGAAACTACTCCATAGAGAAGGAAGCAAAAGCAGATTCAGACACGGAAATCATACTGTAAAGTTGGATTCCTGCTCCTGGACGTTTAATCGCACTTCTCCAAGCTCAAGACGGGCTCCAATGGTGTTGAAGATCGATCTATGGCGCTTGGGAACTCTGGTTCGTCGCTTTCTCTCTCTAGGAATCGATTTCTCTCTCAAAAACTCGGAACCCCTCAATGTTGGCCTTCTTCCTCCTTAAATCAGCTGCCTGGTCGCGATACCCGGTCGAAATACCCGGTCGGGTATTTTGGGTTTCGACCGGGTATCTCTGCAGCGCACCGTTTCGCTTAAGGGAAGAATCCCCGGTCAATCGCCATAATCCCCGACCGGGGATTTTGCTGCTGTGCCCGGGCCCCTCTCTGCTTCTCGGGCGCCCAAAAGTGGTGAATACCCGGTCGGGTATTTGGCCACCTGACCGGGTATTTTCGAAACGCGCCGTTCCACTAAAGGGGAAAATCCCCGGTCTACCACCAAAATCCCCGACCGGGGATTTATCGCCATCGCCCGGGCCCCCTTCTGTTTCTCATGGGTGCCCGAAGGAGGAATTACCCGGTCGAGGCCAGAATATACCCGGTCGGGTATTTCTTCCTTTGACCGGGTATTTTGGCCCAGCAGCATCCTTTGTCCAATCTTCGCTCCTTTCGACCCGGAACTCGTTCCTTCGCCTCGATTCCAACGCCAAGACCTGAAATATGACATAAACACACAACCTAGCGTGAAATCGGCTTAAAATACGAGATTCCTCATCACAAACGGCTTCAGAATAGGGGTGAAAACATGTATAATTATCGGTCTATGGAACTCTTCCTGCAATACGGTCGAAGAGAAAGATAGGTCATTTCAACACTTGCATGTATCGGTGGAACAAGGGACTACGAAGTGGATGTTCACAGCTGTCTATGGCAACCCGGCTCTTATCCAGCGTCGGGGGCTGTGGAACTCTCTTAGAGACATCGCGTAGGATATATCTAACCCTTGGCTAGTGGCGGGAGACTTCAACTCGATCCTCCATGCTTCTGAAAAATTGGGTAGAGCCCCTTTTGACTCTAGCAGGGTTAGAGATTTTCAAGATTGTGTCCTTGATGCAGGGCTGATCGACCTGGGATTCTCGGGGTCACCTTTTACGTGGTTCCATGCAGGAAAAAAGGAGAGGCCTGACCGAGGGATGGTGAATGCTGCTTGGCACTCTGTTTTCCCAGAGAGCTTGGTGCGACACCTCCCAAAAATCAAGTCGGACCACCGACCTCTCTTAGTCCACACGAACTCATCCTACCAGCCTGCTGGGCCGAAACTGTTCCGCTTTCTAGCTTCCTAGTTGATGCATGAGGATTTTAAAGGGATGGCGGAGCAAGCCTGGTCTCTAGGGACAAATTTGAAAAGTTCAATGGAACCTTTCACGACGGCAGCGAAAGAATGGAACCATCACACCTTCGGACATATTACTAAAAGGAAAAATTCCTTGCTGGTTAAGATTGAGCGCTTGGAAATGGCAGGAGGTGGGGATTCTGATGTACCGCAGCTAAAACAATACCGCCGGGAGCTTGAAGATACTCTCCTACAAGAAGCAATACCGTGGTGCTAAAAGTCTAGACTAGATTGGCTCGCGTAGGGAGATAAGAACTTCAAATACTTTCATGCCCGCACGGTCCAGCGAAGGAAGAAGAACAAAATTAATATGCTGCAGGATGAGACATGAGCTTGGGTGGAAGACGAACAACTCTTACAGGACATGGCCATGATGTTTTTTCAGCTTTTGTACACAGACGAACCAAGCTCCATACAAATCTTGCCGTCCTTGTTCCCTAACGTGGCAGAAGATCTTGGGGAAAGCATCTCGGGGACGTTCACGGATGAGGAGGTTCGGCGGACAGTCATGGGGATGGGTGCTCTCAAGGCACCAGGCACGAATGGCTTACACCCGATTTTCTTTCAGAGGTTCTGGCCATCGGTGGGAGCAAAGATGGTCCAATTTTCTCGAGACTGTTTGGCTGACCCGACGAAGATAAAGCTGGTGAACGAGACTATTATGATGCTCATTCCAAAAGTCATTCGGCCATCCTTGATCGAGCAGTATCGGCACATCAGCCTGTGCAACGTACCGTATAAGATCATGACTAAGTGCCTGGCGGAGCATCTAAAATTGTGGATGCGAGACTGGTGGACAAAACTCAAACGAGTTTTGTCCCTGGACGCCATATTACTAACAACGTTTGCATTTTGTAGGAAGCGGTGCACTCTATGAGAGCTAAGACGGGGCATAAGGGCTGGATGGTATTAAAATTGATCTCGCGAAGGCGTACGATTGCATCAAATGTGATTTTGTGCAGGATACTTTGTAGGCTGCAGGGTTACCGGGAGATTTTATTGCTCTAGCAATGCAGTGCATCTCCTCGTCCAGTATGCGCATTCAGTGGAATGGTGGACTAACTGACAGTTTCTCTCCCTCGAGAGGACTCCGACAGGGCTGCCTGCTCTCATCCTACCTTTTCACCCTATGTATGGAGCGATTAAGTCATCTAGTGAAGGCAGCAGTGAACGTAGGCGCGTGGAAAACCATCAGGATCTTGGCTAATGGGCCTACACTTTCACACCTATTTTTGGCAGATGATCTGATCTTGTTTGGTGAGTCATCCATGCAGCAAGTTACAACTTTCATGCAGTGCTTGGATGACTTCAGTGTAGCTTCGGGTCAACAAGTCAGCAAGCCAAAATCACGTGTGTTCTTTTCGAAGAACGTTACAGTAGCACAAGGGGCGAAAATCTCCTCTGCCTTGGGGATACCAGAAATGAAGAACCTGGGACGTTATCTTGGCGACCCAGTTATTCATGACCGTGTTTCGAAGGCAACTTTTATTGATCTAATTGATAAAGTGGATTCTCGCCTCGCAGGTTGGAAAAGCAAGACTCTATCCTTGGCCAGACGTGTTACACTGGCTCAGGCGGTACTCTCATCACTGCCATCTTACATCATGCAAACTACCTTTCTTCCGGCAAGTGTGAGGGAATATATCGACAAGAAAATTAGAGCGTTTATCTGGGGAAGCTTGGAGGGAGCAGGAAGATTCACTTGGTTGACTGGGAAACTATATGTCACCCTAAAGAGGAAGGAGGCCTTGGGATTCGAAGTGCGACTAGAAAAAATAAAGTCTTTATACTCAAAATAGCTTGGAGATTGATGGCGGAACCGGAGAGCCTATGGGTCAGTGTTGTACTGGCAAAATATCTACGTCGAACGGAGGAGGGATGACAGCCAAGAACTCATGGCCAACTGTCTAACCTGTGGCGTGGTGTCCTTCGGATTCTCCACCTGCTCCCGGACGCAGTTATATGGAATATTAAGAGTAGCAAGAACACACGATTTTGGACTGATCGGTGGTTACAAGACGGACCGGTATTAGCAGATTTGGCGATAAATCTCCCGCAAGAAGCACTCGCATTGACGGTAGCTGAACTGGTCCTCAATGGCGAGTGGAACCTACCTTACCTTCGTGCTTTTTTGCAGGATGATATCATCAGCACTATCCAGCTACATCCGGTGCCTCATGAAGCAGGGGAGGATGTTGTCGTTTGGCGATTTACTCCAGATGGCTGTTTCTCGTTGAAGACGGCTTATACGTTGATTGTGGAGGAGGAGAGTCCTGCTGGCACGCATCCCATGTGGAAAACGCTCTGGCGAACTCCTGCAATGCAGCGGATTCGTGCTTTCTTTTGGCTAGTAGCACACCAGAGACTACTTACAAATTGTGAAAGGCGGAGGTGGCATCTAACGTCTGTGGCGAACTGCCCCATATGTGGTAGAGATGAGGAGACGAACTTGCATGTCATTAGAGACTGCCCATATGCTCGAGCTACTTGGGCGGATTTCCTTCACGAGGTGCCAGATGAGACTTTTTTCCAGGCTGATCTAAACAGGTGGATCCTATACTACCTTGTTGGACGTAGCTTGAGTGTGACATAGACCCGCTTTGCTGTTATGTGTTGGATGCTATGGAAGAACAGGAACAAGTTTGTTTTCGAGAAGGAGCTGGACTCGACAAGCTCCCTACCTTGTAGAGTGGTGACGTTGTAGAAACAGATTGAAGAGGCAGCCACGAAATCAGCGCTAGTCTTCGCTGGTGGGGCTGTCCATTCCCAGCGTTTGATTGCTTGGAAGCCCCCTCTGTCGGGCTAGTCATGTCTCAACACGGATGGGTCGGTGGTGGGTGGAAATGCAGCTGCAGGAGGGGTTATTCGGAGGGATGATGGTCGTATGGTGAGAGCGTTCTCCGGTAACTTGGGGGAAGGGTCTATTACTAGAGCAGAATTGGCGGGCATTGCTTTTGGGTTGAAAGCAGCGTGGGAGATGGGACTACGACAGGTGCAGGTCCATACCGATTCTCATGCAGCTATACAACTCGTTGAAGGAGCAGGGGAATGACACCCACACTTGGAACTGGTCTCCAAAGTGAGAAGACTCCTGGCTCTCGATTGGCAGGTGGAAGTTGTTCACGTGTTCCGGGAGGGCAACGTGGTTGTCGACTACTTAGCTTCTCTTGGACATGGGCAACCCCCAAGTGTTCATTTTGTTGATGGCCATTGTCCGATCCTAAACTATTGGCTATACTTTGATTGTATTGGAGTGTCCACTCCTCGTTTAGTTCGTAATGAATAACGGTTGGGGTGCCCGCTAGCACCCTGCTTCCTACCAAAAAAAATAAATTCTTTTCTTAATCTAGTGCAGTTGTGCCATGACAATGGAGAGGTAGCGTACCCTAAATTCCTTATTCGTTTGGGTATTAGCACACACACAAAACAAAAAGATTTTGTTTTTGTTTATTCTGGAATCGGTACACTAAAAGGAAACGCACATAATGAGCAGAGATGATTAAATTTGGGGGGGGGGGGAGAATTGGCCTTTAGCGCTTTAAATCTTTGGTCCCTCAAAGGAAACGAGCAAAGAGGAAGATGGAAATGAAGAGCACTGTTCGGCGTGAAGTTCTATCACGTACTTGGTTTGGATTTCAAATCTTGATAAATGCATTGATGAAGATGAAGAGAAGTCACGTCGTTGAAATCACTCGTGGTGCCCTTTACAACAATTGCAGTTGTTGCGGTCGTCAACTTGTCAAAGTTATGGCCGTCGACAAAGAGCCTCGGTCGTTGATTTTTGTTTGCTACTGTCGTGGACGCGTCGCAAATCACATGAACTATCGCCACCGCTGTCGTTGACCCAGAGGAAGAGTAGAAGGGCGAAGGGGTGTAGACATTGACGGGGGAAAAGGGTGGAGAGGCCTCCAAAGCTTTTTTTTTGTGCTTTTCATTTATGTTGAACTCTTACAAGGGTAAAAACATCATTAACATTGCTCGGGTCGTGGTTCAACCATATATAACAGTTTTGGGATGAGAAATTTAACGGAAGGGTATGTGTGAAAAATTGTTTGATAGTAGAAGGACAAGTTTGACATGATTTATATTAAATGGACACGTTTAAGAAAAAATACATAATAGAGGAACAAAATATACCTATAACCAGAGGTGGACCTAGGGCTAGAGAAGGGGTGTTTTCCGACACCCCTTTGCCCGAAAATTTTGTGAGCTCCCTCCATTTTTTCTGTACAAAAGATTTTAATTTGGGACTTTCGGCACTGCTCTAATAATTATAAGACACACCTTCATTATACGACAATAATTTTATTGTTATCAATTTATTCAACATAATTAATAATAATAAGTAAAATCAAGTAAGCATAATTTTTTAAAATAACCCACAACCCAAAATTTCCCCAATTTAACTTGTAAATTTGTAGTTAATAGGTGAATTGAGTAGATTTATGGTAGATTGTGGTTTCAGTTTGGTTAATTTGGTAGAACAAGAGAAAAAATGTTAAATGATATGTCTTTAGACATACTTTTTTTTTGTCTAAAATTCCCAATTGGTAGATTGTGTTAGTAAACAAATTTATTTTAACTTTGAATTTAGACATGGGTTGATTCTCTTCTGTTGAATGACTAATTTATGAATGATTATTTAGTTGTGTATATCGAAAAAAGTTTCATTTGCAACATAAACGATGAATGTATTTTAAAAAAATTTAGGATATGAAAAATCGTCATAGTAAACATGACATGGTGAACTTATGAATTCATTTCTAGTGCCTTTTTTTTAATTTGTATTTATTTATTATCATTTTTTATCGGTGACACCCCTCTCCAACAATTTTGGGTCCGCCATTGCCTATAACCCATTTTGTAAACTTTTAGTTTTAATCAAACTTAACTTGGTGAGAAAGTGACAAGTGTCGAGTAAAAAAATGTTGATTAAAGAAATAACATGGCCGTGATTTATTGGATTAATAATTCACCAAAAGAGAAATAGCTCTATGAAAGGCCTCACAACAACTCGACTTAATACAAATCTTCGTACATAAACTGTTAAACTTCATACCTAAAACATACTCCGTCAAATACCATTATAGTTAGTCCTATTAAAGTTTAATCTTCAAACTAATTGGGTAGCATATCTATAATTAAGTTTGGTTGGATAGAATGCGTTTCTTTTCTTTGTTTGAATGGGTGCGAGTCGTAACTCATAACTCCCAACTTCCAAGTCCCAAGTAAGAACTAAGAAGTAAGAAGTGAGCAATCCGACTCCCCGGTCTTCAACACGTAACTCGGCCAAACTCCCACACTAACCGCCTGCGCTCTCCATGCTTATAAATAAATGTATCTGCGCTCGCTCCGGACCGGTAACACGTTTCCCCCTCCTATTCTCCCGACGTCTCTCGTTACCACCACCTGCAACTGCATCCCTACCTGCTGGCAGCTTGCTGTTTGATCGGCGGATCTCTGTTCCCCCCATGGCTTATCGTCCTAACTACCAGGGCGGCCGCCGGGGAGGTGGAGCGCCTGGCCGCGGCGGCGGAGGAAGAGGAAGAGGAGGCCGCGGAGGTGGAGGCGGAGGCGGAGGTGGAGGAAGAGGCGAGCAACGCTGGTGGGACCCCGTCTGGCGAGCGGAGCGATTGAGGCAGCAAGCTGCTGAGGTAATAGAGTCTGTTCCTCAAATTACTGTGTTCTCTTTGGTCAATTTGCTTAGGAGGTAGGGTTTTAGCTAAGATGGATAACGTTCTTTCCCCCTCTGGTTTGCATGATAGCTGATTGGGACTAGGTTAGCTGTAAGAAAGCCAAACTATGGAGAGGCTGAATTGATATGGCCGGTTAATTGTTATGCTCTCAGTCAGCTCGCCGTTGCAATATAGATTGGATCGTTCCATTTCTCTTTGTGATGAGTCATGTATGTTCCTTCACCGTTTACAGATGGAGGTTCTTGACGAAAATGAATGGCGGAATAAGATCGAGCAAATGAAGGCGGGAGGGGAGCAGGAGATGATCATAAAACGGAGTTTCAGCCGTGCTGACCAGGAAAAATTGGCAGACATGGCATATCAATTTGGTCTTCACTTGTAAGTACTTCAAAATTTTAAGCCATTCCAAGCAAATTAATTCCCCTCTTGGATTTCACAAGAAAATATTTTCTCAAGGTTCTTGGTTCCTAGTCAAAATGTGATGCGTCTCTCATGGTTTGGTCTATCGTTTGGGTTTCCATTAGCTGACAGGAGGGTGAGATGGTTCACATATGTATAATGCCTGTGATTATTTTCCTTATCAATTTTATTTATTACCATCTTTTATTTTTGTCAACTTGGACTTGTGGAAAGGAAGTCATGCGTATAGCAAAGGGAAGACAATAGTGGTTAGCAAAGTTCCGCTCCCAAATTACCGGGCAGATCTTGATGAGCGCCATGGCTCCACTCAGAAAGAGGCAATGAACCAAACAATAGAGAAATTTATAATATCTGGTCTTTTCACAACCTTTTTCCTGGTTTCTCACGTGGACATAATTGCAGATCCGAATGTCCACCGAGACTGAGAGGAAAGTTGGAAGTCTTCTTGGTAGCTCGCTGGGAGCTAGTCCTGCTAATGGTTCTAGTTCCACATATCCTCAAGAATCCTCACAATCATCAAGTGCAGTGAAAGTAATAAAACCTGTCTCAAAGGAAATTGATTCTGCCAAGGAGAAACTGAGTTTGGAACTAAAGCAGAAGCAGGATGAGCTCAGGGTAGATAAATGATTCTCAAGAGATGTACATTTGGTTTATGTCTTCTTGGCATGCTGAAAGCTGCATTTCTTTTGCTTTTTTAGGTCGTCTTCTTACTTGTACTTCCATGAACTTAAAGCCATCCTGTTGTTGTTTCTTTGTTTAGGCAAGCAATGGTGTGAAGGAAATCCGATCTTTTAGAGAAAAGTTGCCTGCATTCAAGGCCAAAGCTGAATTTCTAAAAGCTGTTGCGGAGAATCAGGTTCACGTTTCTGCCATAATTGAACTTTGAGGTGTTTTTTCTCCTTGGTATGGACTACAATGCACCTGTAGTTTAATAGTATGCGCATGATTATGTTACTGTTTGACACCTATGCATGGAAGGGTTTTACATTGAGCATATAAATGGACATGCAGTCAGATAACCATCGTTCTAGGCTGAATGTCTGATATCGTCTTTAGTGTGATATGGCTATTGATACTTTTCATTTATCTGCACAGGTTTTGGTAATTTCAGGAGAGACTGGTTGTGGTAAAACAACTCAGCTTCCACAATACATATTAGAAGAGGAGATCTCGGCATTGCGTGGGGGTTCCTGCAGCATAATTTGCACACAGCCCCGTCGTATATCTGCGATATCTGTTGCTGCTCGGGTGTCCTCTGAAAGAGGAGAGCCTCTTGGTGGAAGTGTCGGTTATCAGATTCGCCTGGAATCAAAGCGATCTGCTCTAACTAGGCTTCTTTTCTGCACCACTGGCGTATTGCTGAGACAATTGGTAGTTTACTTATCGATTGTTACTTGTAGAGTGTAGTTTGATAATGTCCAATACTATTTTGTATGCTGTCTGCATCTACATTGTACTCATCTTGGAGAGAATTTTGGACCATGTTAACTAAATGTCATGATCTGGATGTTCTGCGACTGTGCAACGGAATATATAGTAGTATATGAGTAGTGATCAAGTTAATAGTTATTTCTTAGAAAGTTCCTTATTTCGGTAGTTCTAAATTATATATTCTGTACAGGTTCAGGATCCAAATTTAACCGGTGTCACACATTTGTTAGTTGATGAAATTCATGAGAGGGGCATGAACGAGGACTTCTTATTGATTATTTTGCGTGATCTCCTTCCTCGGAGACCAGACTTGCGCCTCATTCTAATGAGTGCAACAATCAATGCAGACTTGTTCTCAAAATACTTTGGAAATGCACCAACGATTCACATACCGGTATTGTAATATTCTTTACTAATACTTTCAAGTACTGCAAACTGTTTTTTTTTCCTGCATTTGTTTGTCAAATCTTTGAATTCTGTGGTTTGGCAGGGATTTACCTTTCCTGTGGTCGACTTCTTTCTAGAGGATGTTCTGGAGAAAAGCCGTTATAAGATACAACCTGAGTCTGACAATATGCAGGGGAGTTCAAGAAGAGGCAGAAGAAGAAGAGATCAAGAATCAAAGAAAGATCCATTGACAGAATTGTTTGAGGCATGCTAAATTGTGAACTGAATAACCTGTTCTTAAGAGATCTTAGCTCTTGATCATGGCGAGCCTTTAATTTTTTTTACGTCTATTGCATTTGCTCATCCTTGGACCATTCTCTATGCAGGACATTGACATTGATTCTCACTACAGAAATTACAGTGCATCTACACGGATGTCCCTCGAAGCCTGGTCGAGTTCGCAACTTGATTTGGGCCTGGTTTGTACTCTGAGAACCCACATAAACGTTTTAACACTTTTGCGTGATTTGAAGAGAAATCCTCTCTGACAAAAAGATATCCATTGAACACAATTGTCATTCTTCCAGATCGTTTTTTTTAAGCACACAACACTTTTTCTTAAAAGTAGATTTATCATAGATTTATGACTGATAATTTAGCTACCTACTTCTGCATGTGTAATGGACTCTTCTAAAATTTTTTTTGTAGGTGGAGGCCAGCATTGAGTATATATGCCGTAGTGAAGGTGATGGTGCAATTCTGGTATTCCTTACTGGGTGGGATGAAATCTCCAAGCTACTAGACAAGATAAAAGGAAACAGACTTCTAGGAGACCAAAGCAAGTTCTTAGTGCTTCCTTTGCATGGTTCAATGCCTACAATCAATCAACGGGAGATATTTGACCGTCCTCCCCCTAACAAGAGGTATCTTTCTTTATCTGTTCTGTTACCGTGGCTGTCATCTATGGTTGTAGCTTTAATATTTATTGTTGGGCTTTTTTTTTGTCATTGTTACCAAACTATTGCAACATCTGTGATAGTGATATATATGTCCTCTACTGCTATTTCTTTTCACTTTGATATATATCACCGTAAAGCCTAAGCGTGAAAGTTTGAGTTTTTTCTCAATTGTATTTTTCACCTAACAACTTGATTGGCTTGTGCAGAAAAATTGTTCTTGCAACGAATATTGCAGAGAGTAGTATCACCATTGATGATGTTGTGTATGTCATAGACTGTGGAAAAGCAAAGGAAACCAGCTACGATGCTCTAAACAAGCTGGCTTGCCTCTTGCCAAGCTGGATCTCAAAGGCTTCAGCACATCAGGTACTTGCTTCTACCTTGAAAGTATTTAAAAATTCTACTTCGTGATTCCCGAAGATCTTAATAATTCGTGTTAGGTTTTTCACAAATTAATAGATTTGTTTTTTTGGAATACTGGAAAAACATTAGAGGCGGGGCCGTGCCGGTCGTGTACAACCAGGAGTTTGTTACAAACTATATCCGAAGGTTATCCATGATGCGATGCTTCAGTATCAGTTACCTGAAATCCTCCGTACCCCTTTGCAAGAGCTGTGCCTACATGTGAAAAGCTTGCAGCTTGGAGCTGTTGGCTCGTTTCTTGCCAAGGCACTTCAGCCACCAGATTCTCTCTCCGTTCAAAATGCAATTGAACTTCTAAAAACCATCGGGGCTTTGGATGATACTGAAGAGCTTACACCTTTAGGTATATGTCTAATTTCCATTATCGTTATCATCCTTTCTCTACCGCATTGGGTTGTTTCTTATTCAAGCTATGAACAGGTCGCCACCTATGCACTTTGCCTATGGACCCCAACATCGGCAAGATGCTCCTGATTGGTTCCATTTTCCAGTGCCTTGGTCCTGCCTTAACAATAGCAGCTGGTCTTGCCCATCGTGACCCATTTGTCCTTCCAATAGATAGGAAGCATGAAGCTGATGCTGCAAAGAGATCATTTGCTGGTGATTCTTGCAGGTCAGATGACGTATCACACATGGGTGTGTTTGTTTTGGCTTTAGCTTACAGAAGTGACTTACTTTTTTCCAAGTAGATTGTTTATATGGTAATAAATGAGTTAATTTTGAGAAATGACTATTACAAGTAACTTCTTAGTAAGTTAGTATTGATTCTTATTTTCAAGGGGTAAAATTTGAATAAATTTCATTAGTAAGGTGGCTTTAAGGCTTTTTGAATTGTTTATCTTGCAGCCACTCATGAATCCGCTGCAATGAGTTATATTTATCTCCAAGAATAATCATTTGTGACTTTTTGATGCAGTGACCACATAGCACTTGTTAAAGCATTCCAAGGATACAAAGAAGCCAAACGTACCCGAAGTGATAGATCATTCTGTTGGGACAACTTTTTATCCCCTGTAACTCTGCGGATGATGGAAGAAATGAGAGAGCAGTTTCGTGACCTACTTACTGACATTGGGTTTGTGGACAGATCCAAGACCGCTGATGTAAGGCTGCTCGATTAACAAGAAACTTATTTCCCTGAATAATTTCGAGTTAAAGAAGAATTTGGGATCAAATACTCTTTTCAATATTCGATATGGTGCAGGCTTACGATCAATACAGCCATGATTTGGAGATGGTGTCGGCTGTCCTGTGTGCTGGACTATACCCAAAAGTTGTACAATGCAAAAGGAGAGGGAAACGCACTGCATTCTACACGAAAGAAGATGGGAAGGTTGACATTCACCCTGCCTCAGTAAACGCAGGAGTCCACCTCTTCCCACTACCATACATGGTCTACAGTGAAAAGGTGAAAACGACTGGAATTTATGTTCGAGATTCGACAAATATATCGGATTATGCACTGCTTCTGTTTGGAGGTAACCTCGTTCCAAGCCAGAATGGCGATGGAATTGAGATGCTTGGCGGTTACCTCCATTTCTCTGCATCAAGGAGCGTGCTGGAATTGATTCGGGTAATATATGGCTCTTTTATTTATCTACCAGCTTAAGCAGTAAATGCTGTTGAATCTGGAGTAAGCTTTGCTTATTATCCTCATTTAAATTGATGTCCTCTGTAGAAATTGCGTGTGGAATTGGACAAGCTTCTGAATAGGAAGATCGAAGACCCAACCTTAGACATGTCTGCAGAGGGGAAGGGCGTGGTTTCTGCTGTGGTTGAGTTGCTCCACAGTTACTGAAATGCGGAACTGAAGATCTCTATTGGCCTACCTGCTTTGGAGGAATCGAAGAACTTATAGCCCTTTTTTAAGTTAAATCTTAGTGGTGAATGGTGATATATCCTTTGCAAAAGTGAACCATATTTTCAGTTATTATCTGATTATCATTGCATATGACGCTTCTCTGATGGCATCTAGTTAGAGTGTCTTTATGAGGCTTGGCCGCTTGGCGCTTGGTGTGAGGTTGAATTTGTGCGGTTGGATCGCTGAATCTGATTGCTATTGTAGTGAGCAGCTGCCACACATCCACCCAAGTGAGCTGCCGGATCAGCGATGTGGAGAAATTTGCATCAGACATGACGAGAATGTGGAAAATCAAGACTGCTTTAACAAAGTTGATCTTCAGCCTCCGTAGTCTTTTTCAATATGTGGTCTCTAACTAAGTATTTTTTGGTTCCAGAGGATGTAGCTACAGAAAAATTAGGAATGGAAAGCTTCCCCACCTCGTTTTTCGCCCTTGGTCTTAAGAATACTACTTTTAAGAATGAAGATTGTCCTTTTCTGATCTTTACTGCCCAACCTGAAAGCGAGCAGCTAATGTGTTCCACACTTCCACTTATTTATTGAAAAGGATTCTATGATCTATTCGCGAGACACTAATATAGTTTCTTCCTTGTTCTGCTTTTAAATCCTGGCAGCGCTGAATGACTGTGTGGGAGGAAGGCACTTGGTAGGTAGATTTTTTTTTACAAGAAGCTGCTTATATTGCACTTCAAAAGTGAGTACAAAGTGATAAAACCCATAAAAAGATACCGTAGAAATCAAGAAAGGAAGAAGAAAAAAAAAGCCAGCAAACAAAACCTATTCAAATGTTTCAAAAAGAAACAAAAATGAAGCTCAAAACCCATAGCCGGCAAAGTGAGTCCAATTAACCCTAAAGACAACTTCCAACACCAACCCTAGCTATCATCCAAGGTTGTTAACCCGCGGGTCGACCCGCGGGTCGACCCGGATTAACCCGGACTCGGCCAAAAAAACGGGCCATACCAACCCTATTTGCTATTAGCCCGGAAATGGTCAAACCCGGGTTGGCCCGGCCGGTTAGCCCGTTGGAACGGGTCAGCGGGTTAACCCTAGAGACACCATTTCATATTTCCCGCAGGCTGCAGCGCAGCCGTGTCCAACCGATCGCCATCTCCAGGGTGAATTTGGCGGCGCGGTCGCGATCGCTGGCGGAAGAACATGTCCGCCTTCACCACTCCCTCTCCTCCCTTCAGATCCGCCTCTGCTCGGCCTCTGCTCGGCCTCCTCTGCCTGGCCACCTCAGCTCCGCCTCTGCCTGAGGCCGCCTCTGCCCGGTCGCCTCTGCACAAGCCACAAACTCGTTTGTCATTTGGTAAGGGTTTCACATACATAAGTTTTCTTCTTTTATAATGGTATCCACTCTTTTTTATGTGGAGAAAAATGTTGTCATTAGTTTGTACTATACAGCAGCTAGCCATCTTGATGCTTGCGAACTTGATTAATATTAACTTTATCATCATGGCAACGTAGAGGGAATCCCTCTAGGAAATCATATATACTGTTCCTATTTCTTGCCAAATTAATTTTAAATTTTTTGTTTTAAGTGTGTTGTAGTTGAAGTAGTGTTGCATTTTTTTATGCTTGATTCAGGATAAATAAAATATATTGGCTCTTTTCATATTTCCGGGCTAAACCGGGCTAAACCGAGCTAAAACGGGTGACCCATTGACCCATGACCCGCTAGCTCGTCCGGGTCCGGGTCGACCCGCGGTTTGACAACCTTGCTATCATCCCAACAAACTTTGCCCCTCCATCAATCGCCTTCTGATTGTTTCTGGTAATTGTTACTGTCTTCTTCTTTTCTTTTCCGCTCTGTCTTCTCTTCCAATCTTTAGGGCTTGGGGTAGCTCTCCCAGCCCAGCAGAATCCTATTACACGTTAAAATTGCACTAAACTGATGTGCGGATACTGCAGAAAGTCTTTCCAGAATGGAGCCTGCTGATGGATCAACGCCTGGACCAGCGTTGGAGGAAGGGATCGCGTCCGTCTTCAGCTCAGCCCCTGCTCTCATGGAGACCGACGGCTTCAGCAACAGACTTAAGGAGTTCCTCGACCTCCACTCCGTCGCAGGCAAGTCTCTACTCTCCAAACTGTTGTGGAAATTTTGAACACGGCGACGGCGAGCTCCTTGCTCTCAATCGCTCTGAAATTTGGCAGCAGGAGGTGGAAGGAAGGTCGTCTGCATCACATCTGGTGGCACCACGGTTCCGTTGGAGCAACGCTGCGTTCGTTACATTGATAATTTCAGCTCGGGCCATAGAGGAGCAGCGGCAGCAGAGTAATACACTCACCTTCGCATTCTATCCTCTCCAATTTGTTCCTTCCTTCTTCTTCTTCTTCTTGAGCTTTTTTTCTTCTTCTTCTTGCTTTTTTCTGTGTTCAGGTACTTCATTGAGGCTGGTTATGCGGTTGTGTTTCTGTATAGGATGTGAGAGTTTCTGAATGTCTTTATGTCAGTCTGATTGTGGGAGTGGAATACGAACATCAGCTCTGCTGAAATTTTTGTGAATTTTTCATGTGAATCTGTTGCATCCAGAGGAAGCGTGTTGCCATATACCCGTTCGCTTCCTGATGAGCCATTGCTTGAATGTCTTGAGCTCGATGATGACTCCAACATTCGAGGTTCGTTTCAAACTACTTAGGAAGTAATCACTGATTTGTAAGTATAATGATGGAGGTTTCTGCTGCAACATTTTCAGTGCGGAAATCATGTGCGGAAGCAGTGAAGAAGTATCATGCTGTATGCATTATTGATCGCTCTATTCATCTCCACTCCGATAGTAGTCACTCACTTCACACTATCTTTCTTTCTTTCATTGTGCGTGTGGGTTTGATTTGTGTCTCAGGCTGTTGCAGGAAACCTACTCATAAAACTTCCTTTCACTACTATATTTGAGTATCTTCAGGTGACTTCTTCAAGCACTCTTTATGCTTCGGCTTCTCGTTCATCTCTAGAAAATGGCTGTGCACAAGTCTGTTACTTTTGTCATTTTTTTCTCCTTGGGTTTTGAAATGGCCTTTCTCTGATTTTCAGATTGAGTTTCAGTTATATTATTCCTCTCTTCACCGAAAAACTTCCGGTATTGTTTAACAGATGTTGCAAATTGTTGCCCAAGCAATGAAGCCTCTTGGGCGATATGCCATGCTCTTCCTTGCCGCAGCAGTTTCAGACTTCTACATCCCGTGGCAGAGCATGGTAATGTTTCATCCTCTTACCTCTTTGTTGAAACAGCAGGCCAGGAATCTCCTGCTTCTGTTCTTTATGGTCTGTTTTCATAAATCTGAGCACTCGTAGTTTCCTGATCAGCTTTACACCACTACCTTTTGGCATGTGGGTGAAAAATCTGATGTCCAAGTTAGGCTAGCAAGTAACTTCACTTTTCATTTCTTGATAACCGCAGGCAGAACACAAGATTCAATCTGCATCTGGGCCTCTGGATATGCGGCTTGTTCAAGTGCCCAAAATGCTGTCTATCCTAAGAACAGAATGGTCCCCACTGGCTTTCTGCATATCATTCAAGGTATAAAATTAATTAATATAGCCCCTGTCTATAGCAATTTGTGTGAGTGAGTGCTTATATCTAGCAAAACTGTATATTATCCAATGCTCCGTTCCCTTTGCATCTGAACTAGTTGGAGACAGATTCGAAGATTCTTCTGGAGAAGGCTGACATGGCTCTTAGAAAGTACAAGATGCATATGGTCGTGGCGAATGAGCTGCAGACGCGTAAAGAAGAGGTTATAGTCGTCACCTTGGATGAAAAGATCCCAGTTCACCGTGACAAGTCGCAGCCTGATTCTGATGTGGAACAGCCACTAGTTGAGCTCATTGTTGACAAGCATTCTACTTACATCAATAACCACAGATAGCTGATTCTTTCAGCTTTCAGCCTTACTGGAACATTCATACATGGGATAAACAAAAAAAAGAAAGAAAGTATTCTGTGACGTCTATTCTCGGATTAGAATGGTTGGTTTTTGCTGTTGTTGTTGTTGAACCCCAAAACCATAACAAATGAGCTGGTTCCTAGTTGCAGTGAATTGTTTGCCTTGTTCTTCCACTGCTAACTTGCCATCATGTAACGTTGTCCTTCCAACTTTTTCGTTCAAAAAGAGAAGTAGCATCGGTATTCATTGTTTTATGTTCGGGTTAATTATCATGTAAAGTATATGTTTCGTTGCATACTAAGTACTAGCGTGGCCCTGACCATGTGGCCGGAGGAAGGTGAGCTATAAAATTTGATAATGTAATGGGGTATATAGCTTATTGCTGTATAGTTTTATTTGGAAACACGTAATAAAAATAGTGAATTTTAGTAGGAAAGATATATGAATGATGCAACGAATCAAAAATCAGTCTTATAAACCAAAATCAAGTATATGTTACCTTGTGAAACAATATTGTTTCTGGTAATATGATGAGATGGAGTAAGTTTTATATAAACCGGATTCCAGAAAATCGAATAAAAAATTGCCATCCCGCCGGTTTTCAGGAAATGAGCATCTCACAATCGTTGCTAGCTTTTACTCAGCCCGTTGGCCGATTAATTTGCTTTATAATTTCATCTTGTCATCATTGTGCTTTCTAGTTTTTTGCCAAGCCATGATAAAATCTAAAGAAATCAAGAATGAGCAACACGATTTGATATAGGAACCACCGTTCCTGTATCTCTAGAAAATGGTGGTAAACACGGACTCACCTGCCAAATTGGTTTGGATTGAGATTTTATCGGGTATTAGGGAACCATATGATTATAAATTAGACTTGATCAAAACGGGCCAAAACTTGAAATTCAGCCTGTTTGACCGACCCATGCCAAACTCTAATTATTATATACTTTTAAACTTTCTATTTGAAAATAAAAAATAATGAATGAAAAGAGATGACTGCAATTCGCCATTTGCACATCACTGATTCGGGAATAAAACTATAGAATTTCGAAAGAAAACTGAAAACGTTTAGGATCGTTTTAGTGTTAAAAATAACCAAATAGATCTTTCTGTTTAGTTTTTTACTAACAAATACCAAACGATTCCCTATAATATACAATATAATTTAATCATTATGATATCAAATAATTACATAATATATATTTGAAATGACAAAAATTGGACTAATTGGGTTGGTCGAGGTTGAACCATTGAATAAATTTAAAATACATTATATTTTAGCCACTAAAATATAAAATAATATCATAATATATATTATGCTAGAGAAAATAGCTTGTTTTAGAATGACAAACCCATGATGTTCATTTGTTTTACTTGATGAGCAAATCCCGTGAGGTCAGGCCCATTCAACTCTTTTATTTTATGATTAGCGGTTAGCCCATTAGAATCCATGCATTAGTTTATTGTTAATTTTTTTCTTTTTAGCAATAAAAAAGAGTATTGTTTTTGCCTATTCATATATATTTTACCACCACAAAGAAATAAAAGGACTTAAAGAAAAAAATTGACACTCCTGGACCCGTTTAAATCCGCATGTGTACGGTAAGTTGGGTCGTTCCATAGAGGAAAAAGAAAAAAAATTGACACTCCCTATTCTACCCTTCCTACAAACGCTCCTGGAGCAGGGGATTTGAAATGGGTGAAGGGTTTTTTCCTCTCTACGATTATATGTTTTTAATTTAAAAAGATACAACAAATGTACTTAGTGTGATTGGTTGTGATCTTTGCTTTTTTTGAAGTGGTCATGGTTCGAATCCTAGAAAGTGTCTTTTTAATGAATAAAAAAAGTAATTGTGAAAATCAAAATGTCCTTCCTACTTTCACTCTAGATGCAGGAAATTTGAAATGAGGCTTCAAGTTTTTCTGGGTTAATTGCATGGTTGGTCATTGAGATTACAAAAAACGTTCATGTTTGGTCACTGTAAATATTTAAATCCAATCTTGGTCACTCAAATTAGTTAAATGGTTCAAGTTTGGTCACTCTCCGTCCAACTCCGTTAAATTTGTCTGATGTGGCAGTCAACTCTCAAAGTTGACCGTTAACTCAGTGCCCATACACCATACGATACGACAGTGCTTCATGAAGGGGAGACACGTTTGGATACATTCCAAAAACAAGGCCGCTGCAATTCTGAAAATGAATCCCCTGACTATTAGTAAACGACGGTGGCGCAGAGTGTCGTCGAGCATCATCAAATTCCCACCATCGACGAATCTTCTACCAGAGTGGCACACCGGGAAAGAATTAGAATGCTCACCATCATCGACACCAAGGGTTTGCGGATAGCTCTGAACAGAATCGGCAAGGCCGCCATTATCATTCCAAGACATAGCAACCGGCTGCTGGGTTTCAGACGGCGTAGAAGCGGCATCACGAACTTGCTCCGACGAGATCTGCATCTCCATTTCATCCTCATTTATCGCTCCCCCTACTGCGCGTCGTTGGGGTCGGCTGTGCGTCTCCACCTATTGTGCGTTGACGGATTTGGAGGAAGGGGCGGGGTCGAGGGTGGAGGGTGGAGGAGGTGCAGGTAATTATGGTCGGGGACGGCGGTAGCGGACGGAGCTAGGGATGGGAATTTGGGTTTGGTTTGGTTGCGGGGAAGGGATGTAGTGGCAAGGAAGCGCCCCTTTTTAATTTGTAATTATAATATTTTTTTTGTTTTATTTATTTACTTTAATGTGAAAATGAGTTGGAAATGGTAGAAGATTAAAATTTATTTTATTTATTGTTTTTTAATTGCCACGTCACTGAGTTAACGGTCAACTTTGAAGGTTGACTGCCACATCAGACAAATTTAACGGAGATGGACGGAGAGTGACCAAACTTGAACCATTTAACTAATTTGAGTGACCAAGATTGGATTTAAATATTTTCGGTGACCAAACATGAAAGTTTTTTGTAATCTCAGTGACCAACCATGCAATTAACCCAGTTTTTCTCATTTGACTTTTATTTATTGTGTAGATTTAGTTTTTTTAGTTGCACTTAAACCATATAAGTCGATTTTCAGTTGTAACGTTATATTCTTCATTCTTATATTTAACGGCATGTATCAGATTAAAAATTTTACCTCAATTTACATAATTTCATTTCCCTCACATTCGTCCATCTTCCTTTATTATTATTATTTTTTTTACTTTTTAGATCTAATTGAATTAAACTTTTGGCTTCCTTCCAATGAAGTCAACTTTTTTTTGGCAAAGCAAGGGGACCGGAAAAAAAAAGTAATGTCTATTTATTAGCCAAACCTTTTTCGGATTCTTTTATTTAAGTCACATCTATTAAAATACTCAGAATTAGCAAAACGTTTTGTAGCACGTCAAAGTATTAACCATTTTTACGTTGTCGTTAATAATTTTGTAACTTTTTTCTTAGTTAAAACACTAAAATTTTGAAATGTTGACCTCCAGGCTCCATGTGACTCTTCCAAAATAGCATCACGTTGCCAAGTCAATACTACTAAGAAAATTGCTAACTAAACGATAACATTTGGCTAATTCTTAGTATTTCGATATGTTTGGATAATATAAAAGAATCTGAATAAGGTTTGGATAACAAATAGACATTACCATAATATAAAAGAATAAATTACCTCATTTATTCTGGCCGTTGAGATGGATGCGGACGGTGAAGATTGCCTGGTGTATGATATAAATATCTATATCTATATATATATATCTATATATATATATATATATATATATATATATATATATATATATATATGGGCAGTTCTACTGTGCCCAGGGCAAAATCCGGGGTACGGGTAACCGGGGGCAAGGAAGATTACCAAAAGCATCACGAAGCGTTTATGCTTTATTAATTGGACTTCAACCTAACTGTACCCGATTTAATGATATCGATTAAGAGGTTAAACCCTATGGATACGACCCGCCGCCCTAACCAATTTCCAGTCTCCCTTCTACGATCCCTCATTCACCTTGGAGGGTCCCCTCTAACTCCAAGTTCGAAGTTCGATCATAAGCTGCCTATCAAATCTGAAATCTCCAACAAAATCATCGTTTCGAAACCCAAATCCTTTTATTATTTGATCCACATTCGATTTAGCTCCCTATCCAATCTCAAATCCCCAACATCATCATGTTTCATACGCCAAATCTATGTATCCACATTCGAAGAGAAGATCCCCATCCAATATGAAATCCTCACATAATCATCGTTTTGAACCCCAAATCCTTTTATCCACAAATCGACGTTTTGTTCATCGCCATTTTATTTCCGTGCGGAATTTACTCGCCTATCTCTTTCTAACACGATTACGGCGACCATGTCTATTATTGTGTTCATCAAACTTTTCGTTTGCAAAAGAACCCTTGAAAGAGGTTTGCTAACCCTAGGGTTCATGTCGCTAGTGCTTTGTCATCTTGTCTTAGCGTTATTGTCATTTTCTCGAAACTTCTATCACTCGGTGAAATTAAGGTTTCCTGATATGCAGTGTTTGTCTCGCCCAGAGGATTGAGGAAGGAGATGAAGAAGACCTAATTTGATTCGAATAAGATGGAGAGGTCTCCTTAATTTGTGTTTATGTATTAACGGTGCGTTTAGGACTAATTCTAGTTGGACTGGGTCTGATCATTGATTTTTGCAGGCTTTTAAATAACATTCAAACGTGGGCTTGTACATGACCCATGACACCTAGTTTGTTGATAATAGATACTGAGTTCCGGATTGTCATTAGGTTGGGCCTTTGATAATTGTCTATCTCAGTGGCGATTCTTTGTTTTACTTATTTTCATCTGCTTCTGCTTCTAAAATCCTGATCATTCATTGAGTTCACGCAATTTAAACATAATTCTGTGTTCCATCTTTTTTGGGATTTGGTAAATGCTAGCGTGTCTCTTTACACATTTAGCGGTACGAGGTAAACTACAATCCGCCCAATTTAACTCTTCATTAATTGAGATCCCATTCCACTCTCTCACCGATTTCCCCTCTTTATGCAATGCACTCGTACATAACAAACCTCTTGTAGACTAATTAGAGGCTTGTGGTTGGATACTGAGTGAGGATATTTTTTTAATTTATGTTTTGAAACGAAAGTTAGAATTTCACTTTTGAAGTACCTATGTACTTTAGTTGGGCAAGTATTTTCAAAATGTAAAATTTTATCAGCGTATAGGTATACGATTGTTGTATAAGGTGTTGATGTTAAAGGAAATGTGTACTGACTGCTTAGGGTATTAGGTTGTTGATGGTAGAGAGTATATGGTATATGGGTAGGTTATAAGGTGTTGATGGTTTAGAGCATATGGTATCGATTGGTTAAAGGGTGAGGGTAGGTGTTGTCTTATTTTTTCTCGATTTTATATTTTCTTTATATCTGCTTATAAATGCTGATCATGCCTTATTACTAAAAAAACTTAGACATAATTATTGTAGCGTGACACATTTATCAGTACTTAGACATAATTCTTTATATCTGCTTATAAATGTTGATCATTTATTGTTTGATTTGAACCTGCGTGTTTTTGCTCCGAATGATTTTGTAGTGGCATGGTAAAGACAATCCGTCCAATTTAACTCTTCATTAATTCCCCCTTTTCTTTTCTTTTTTGGTAGAATAATTACCCCTTTTCCACTCTCTCAGTCCCCGCCGAAGTTGAAACAATCCGCTGTGATATATTTATCGTTCATTTTAACCCTTCACTTAATAAGAAAGCGAAATTATGCAAGATGGTCATCAATGTGATGTAGCTTAATTGGTTAATTGTCTCTTATTTGCTTAGTCAATAAAGTAGAGGTTTGTGGTTCGATACTTAGTGAGTATCAATTTTTAATTTATGTTTTGAAAAGCAAGTTATAATTTTAATTTATCAGCGTATAGGTATACGATATTGTATAAGGTGTTGATGGTTTAGAGTACATGGTATTGGGTTAGTGTATTGATCATCTTCATCCCTAAAATTGAACAACAATTTATAAACGAGGTCCCTACCGCCACATCATCAATTTTAGCAATTCATCACTTAACAATTTCTATTCATCTACATCCCTAAATTATGCTAGTAATTGCCAAGGTGGGTTCCATTTTATATTTCAAAGGAAACACTTATTATAAATTGAAAGTTGGGGATGGAGATAGAAGAAGGTGTTGTTGGTATACAGTATAAGGTCTTGAAGGTTATGGTATAAGGGAGGAGCAAGGTGTTGATGGTTTAAAGTATATATGTTATTGATTGGTTACGGTATAAGCCTATAAGGCCTTGTTCACTTTCATTTTCGTTTCCTGTTTCCTGTTTTTATGTGATAAATTTGGCAACAGAAATGAGAAAACTTGTTTATTTTTCATTCTGTTTTCTATTCGTTTTCAACTATGAAAACAGAAAGTGGCAACTTCCTGTTGTTTTCGGAAACGACAAAATATTGTTTTCACTTGTTTTCAACATCTGTTTTCTAAAAACAGGAAACAGAAATGAAAGTAAACATGTCCTAAGGTGTTGTTATTGTTGTAGAGTATATGGTATTGATTGGTTCGTGTATTAGGGTTTGGTTTAGGGTTTAGGGTTTAGGGTTACAATTACATGTACCAAATCTGTAGATTAATTTTGGTAAACGAAAAAGTTAGTTAATCTACAAAGCCAGTCTAAAAGCACATCCCCATCTCCCGCTGTCAATTCCTAAATTTTCGTTTAATCCGATGGTGAAAGAGCTTCAATCCTAACCGCGGCGTGTCACCCAATCAGATATTGTTGAATTCGGAAAGTCGCTTTTGCCCATAACCAATGCTGGCGTTACCAAGGCCGAGGCAGTGGTAGGGACTGTAATTTTCAGTAAATGTGAAGGGAGGGAAAGTAAAAGTAATTACGAGTCAATCTATAAATTCGTTAATCAGTGAAGGAGAGACCGTGCTCCGATCCCTGAAAAGAACCCTTTCTTCCATCTTCTCAATATGAAACTCCGAAAACCATCTCCTGCTGCTATTCGTTCCTCCTCCTCTCAATCCCTGAAAAGAACCCTTTCTTCCATCTTCTCAATATGAAACTCCGAAAATCAACCCCATCCGCCTCTTCGTCCTCCTATCCCATGCTTTATTTTCGGGTGCAGTGGTAATGATGAGACTGCGTATTATTTTAGATCTCATTTCCTTTAATTATGTCATTGTTAGATCTTGACTGTTAAACTAAATCCTTCGTTGTATTGTTTCTCCTTTTCTCTCCATGCAGGGTCTTTGTTAGAGGCAGGGAGGGGAGCAATGACAATAAGTCGCCGTCTGAATATCGCCAAAAGAATCATCACATGTTGTTGCGATTCCATAATAGGTGTTGTGGAACCCTACTTCATGTGGTGGTTCTTTTGCGCCATATTGACGCGTACTTGTTGATCATGCTCCCAAAATGTATACAAGATAGGAAAGTTTCCATATGTATAATAGGATAAAATAGGGAGGGAAAGTACAGCTTTTTGTTTTTGTTGGACTCTATGTAACATTTGTTTATATTTGTATACTGTTTTGTTATTTTTTCTTCTGCTTCTCTCTTCGCTTCCATGGCGGCTTCCAAAAGTGTTTGAGATCTTCTAAATCTGCAGGGGATCCTACACTCCCAATAAAAATACTGTACTTTGTACTATTAGCGTTTGAGATCTTCTAAAATCTGCAGGGGATCCTACACTCCCAATAAAAATACTGTACTTTATTTGTTGACTACTGACTCCATTTTTAGAAGTCTTTACGATTGGGCCAACCGGATTTTTTGCCGGATTTCGAACTCTGCTCCTCTGTCGCCACATGCTCTACCCATTTAATGAGTGCTCAAAATTAGTGCAAAAAATACGATGTAATAATTGAATAAAAAAAACTAGTTCTCAAGATTATTCAACAATCCTTAGTTTGCTACTTCTTGTAACAGGCCTCTTCTGCAAAATCGATAACGACGATTTTAGACATACAAAATTATTGGGTGCAACTGCATTGTGTAGACACGAACAATTATATCTTATTCTTACCCTAGGTTTCTCATAATCGTCGTCATCGTCATTTTCATCATCGTCATTTTTCATCATCGGATGGCCCAGACCCATAACACGTTCTTGCATTATGATTGGTAGAACCGCACTTACTGCAATGCTTTTGCCTTCTCTTCTGTACTGTTTTCGACTGATCTTGAGTGGTGGGAGGATCAACATCGGTGTCATCACCACCGCCACCGCCACCTTCTTCCGAAACACCATCATTCGGGGCATCACCGTTTGAGGTTGGCTTCACATAGCCAACAGGATGTGGGCATCGGGTTCTATAGTGGCCAAATTCACGGCAATTGCTACACTGTCGTGGTTCTCCTTTCTTCCTTTTAGATTTTTTAGCCCCCGAACCTTTAGCTTTGACTTGTAATGGATCCAACAAAATTTCATTCGCCTTCGGCCTATTAATGCCGGGTATGTCCACGTTGCCAGTGTCCACCATGTCCAACTTTTCACATAATGATTGAATTCCCTCACGAGCAATCTTGAAGCACTCACTAGATTTTGCCCCTTTTAACATTAGTTGTAAGCTGTGTTGTTGAATAGTACCATACCTGATTGACACAAGATTTTATACAAAGTGAGTAAAATTAATGTTCACCTAGCTTCGAACCAATACTAAAAAAAAAAAAATTAAAAGTGATAGTCATGGCAAACCTCAATGCGAAAAGTTGCGATTCATCTAGTCTGCCCGGTTCCTCCAAGCTCTCTAGTGTCTTCGGCTTCTTTGACCATCTTCGACGTACTAGGCCTTCAGGAAGTTCCAGTATGCTCTCTTCTTTCAGTACAAAAATCATATGACGACATGGTATTCCCATATAATTGTAGTGATTACAACTACATTCCATTGCAAAGGGTTCAACTGCGTACGTGACTTGAAAAACCTTAGCCATGCCAGACACCTTGACCTTGTACACATGCTCAATTTCCGATCGCTCTGTCTCCAACCTTATGCAACATGCCGACTTTTCAACCTCGTCTCTAAATAAGAAGAATGCGTTCTTTGTGAAAACCGCCGCTCCACTCTTATGAAGTGAGACTAAGACATTGCTTGTGATGGTTCGTTCTCGATGAATGGATTCAAAATCAGCATGACGCTCATTCTCCCTCATATCCCTAGTCCAACGATCAAAGTGAATAAAGAACTCAAGGAGATTTTTATCCTTCTCGATATAATTGGCAAGTTGAGAGTTCAGTCCTTCACATCTTGATGTTGTACTCAAGCCTGCGAAGAACTTCGAACGCAAATATGCATACCCCCATTCATGTCTTTGGTAAAATAAATTGGAGACCCAATTGTTGTGCTGAAGGGAGCATTCCTCAACCACTGTTTTCCACTTTTCTTCGAATTCTGAAGGTTCCCAGTCAGCTGACACAAAATGCTTCCATCGGGGCAAAAAAGTAGGATGATTCTTCACATTTCTGGTTATAGTCTTGTCTATATGCCACATAGACGATGTGTTGCATCGGGAAATACTTTCTGAATAGCATTACGCATTGCTCTATCCCCATCTGTAATAACAGTCTTGGGATCTACACCGCCTAGCCTTCTCTTCAAAGCTCCCAACACCCAAATATAATTGTCCTCTCTCTCGTTAGCCAAGAAAGCACATGCAAATACGCAAGTTTGCGAATGGTGGTTGACACCTAAAAAAGTTCAAACAAAGTTAGATTATGCAAACTTCTAAGGTTATTTTAGCATGCTCGGGATAATTCTATGTGTGAAGGAAAAGTACCTGAAAAAATCACGAGAGGCATCTGGTAAATGTTCCTTTTGTAAGTAACATCGAATGACAGTAATTCTCCAAAGCATGCATAATCAGCAACAGAAATACTATCGGCCCAGAAAATGTTAATAAGCCGGTCGTCGTCATCCTTCTTTAGTTCAATAAAGAAATGCTCGTCCGCGCTGCATTTAGCTTGCAGGTAGGCTAGGGCTGTTGCGGCATCACCTTCACTGATTTGTTCTTTCCTCTCTTTGTCCACATAATTATATGCATCCTTCCTCGTGTACCCCAAATTTTCGTAGCCTCCTGCTTCTGATACGGCCAGATTCACAATTTGAGAAGTTTTCATACCTGCAGCTCTTCTAAAATTTATCGCTGCTTTCACTGCATCACTCATACGACGTTTCCCTTTCATGTAGTGTCTATATTCTCTGGGGATCGTTTCATGTGTGTGTACATCATCAAACTGGTGCACATACCACTTCCCATCGACATTGTGTTGTTTAACACGCATCTTGGCTCTGCAGTCAAATCTGGTCTCCCCTCTTGCTTCTCTCTTTCGTTCTGTGCTCTTCATGCGCCTCTTTCCCTCGCCAGAGCATACATAGTCACGCCATATCATAACTTTGTTCTTATCACGACCAATGTCTGATTTTCTGATGTCGAAGCCTTTGACTAACGCGTAGTCCATGTAGAAATCATAGGCTTCTTCTGTATCATCGAACTTCATTTTTTTAATATCTTCAGGCTGTAGCAATATGAGATCGGCGACATTATCTTCCTGGGTGGTGTGACTGGTTCCGGCACCAGCGTTTTCTTGGACTCCCTCCGACGTCAATGCTAGGACTCCCTCCGACGTCAATGGTGAGTCTGCCTCCGACGTCATTGTCACGTCTGGAAATTTTGGGGAACCAAGGACGTAGTTTACAAAACCCTACTGGGAATGATGGCCGAATTAATGATTCAATGGACCACTTAATAATTATCCCCATTAATAACACGATTTGTGATATCTTATATTTTTGGTAGGAACGAGTTGCACTTTCTGTTCTTTATCTTAGTGATTTCTTTACCATTTTCACAAATAACGAAAATATTTAAAATGAAAAACCATTCGTAGTAAAGCCAAACGCCAGCTGACTCTAGGTGTCTACTACGTGTATGGGGAAGGATCAAATATTAATATGAGCGAATATTTACTAATAGCACTCAATTCTTTATTCAATCGAAAAAAGTATCTTTTTAATTTTAGGTTTAATAACTACCCATGTTTATCCCAAGTTCATGTACCTTAGACTAAACCCTAACTATTTTTCCGCGGGAAAAATATGGCGCCACAATTTATCCTAACCTTGTATATATAATTAACCTTCATCGGTAGAGCAGTGGTTCCATATCCTTCTTTGCCGCGATTTTGAGTACAGAGTAAAGCTTAGATTAGAGGCACAACATGGAAAATAGGAGACTTACTCGCTCTTCGTACAAGCTTGTGGTATGTATAATAGCTCTTTTTACCATTGAAATTCATTCTAGTTAATTTATTAATCGCAGGTTCACTGTCATTGTAGGAGACAGCCGAATTTGTGACTCCAACAAAGAAACCAAGGATACCCAAAGGCAAAGGTGTAAGCACTCCACCCACTCCTGCTTCAATCATCGTTTTTATTTCGGACGATGAATCTGACTCTGAGGTCACACCAAAGAAGCCAAATGGAAAAAGTATTTCTCTACCTTCTGTTGACAAGGTAATAAAGGTGTCATGTTTGCCATTGAAGTGTTCTTTGCCGTTATTCCGTCATAACGAATGCATTTCAACTCGTGTTTATTTGTGGCCCCTATTCCAGGTTGTTTTGAAGTTTAAGCTACCTACTGCTATGGAATACGATGATGAGCAAATCCAGCTTGCTCACTATATATTTTTAGCCCATCTGCCACCTGACGAAGTATTGGTCAAAACCTCCAACAACTCTTGTACGAGGAAGTCATTGTGGTCCTTAAGCCCTCGCTCATTCGTAGATGCTGAAGTAATCAACGGAACTCCAAAATTTTGTTTTGTTTGTCCACTATCAATGCTTTCTACGTAGAATTATTTTATAACAACTCGATAGTATCATGAAGTATTTTTTGTCCATGTTATATTAGGTTATAACAGCGATGGCCTGCCACTTGACTCTAGAAGAGTTGTGGACAAATTCCAAGGACGGAAAAGGAGTGTGCTATCTGCCTGCTGAACTACAGGTTGTGGTCCGATTATACTTAATGACAATTTCCTCTCACCAAATGAAGACCACAATTCCTTTCGACTACAATCTGTTCAAACAATGGTAAATTTGTGACATTGTGCCGTTATAACGCAAAAAAATTTAAATAACTCTTTCTAAGTACAAACGTTTCTTAATTTGTACAGATGAGCTTTATGCAAGCCTTGTGGAAGATTCTCTATCGTGAACAAGGATTGTCGCCACCAAGGATTGTGGAGTTTGCGTACCCAACTCCTTCAAAGGATCAAGAACAACTTAATCGGTAAGTATGCCCATTTTTTTGTGATATTAAACGACGACTTATCAACTTGGTTCTTATCACGCAATGCTTTTATTTTATGTAGGTCTGACAGTGGAGTCTGGGTATGCATGTGGATGTTTGGCGCAAGCTGGGACTCCTCTTATATTTGGGTAAAGACAATTCTAATTCGCATATTAGAAAACCACAATTGATTGTTATTTTTGAATCATGCGGTAAGCACCATGTTTGTTGATGTTGATAGCCATGCACTCAAGTGAGGAGGATGCAGATCGCTTTGTACCTTGTTCGAGAGCCCATGAACTACATAAGGCATATGGTGCTCACGGAAGTAAGAAGAGTTGCACCTCAAGTTGAAGCTGCAGTGGAAGAGTACAAGACAACCCATGAAAAGAGGAAAAAGGAAAGAGAAGAGCACAAGGAAACCCAGTCAACGAGCCCAAAACAACCTGATTTTTCGTTTGAGTTTTCAAGATGATGGACAACAGTTATGTTTTTTTTTTCCTCAGGATGATGGACAACCGTTTTTTATTTGGTTCGGTGAATGCTTATTATTTTTGGTTTTTATATTTGGTTTTTGGTTTGGTGAATGCTTTTTATATTTGGTTTTTGGTTTGGTTTGGTGAATGGTTTTAATATTTGGTTTTTGGTTTGGTTTTTGGTTTGGTGAATGCTTTGTTTATTTGGTTTTTGGTATTGTGAATGCTTGCTATATTTGGTTTTTGGTATTGTGAATGTTTTCTATATTTGGTTTGGTTTGGTTTGTTTTTTCGTGGAAATGGCAAAGGGACTTCACCAAAATTCCAGCTTCCAACTTGTGAGTGAGGTTGCGTCTGTTCAAGGCTTCAAGCCATTGTATCTTGTAGAGAGTTTTAATTGGGATCATGTATAGTTAAACTGATTGGCTCCCAATCGTATAATTAAATTTGCATTCATGTATAGGTAACCCAAAAGGTCAAACTGATTGGCTCCCAATCGTATAATTAAATTTGTATAATTAAATAATGACCAACTCTTGAACAGATTGAAGCTACAAAGTAGGAGCCACTAACCCACTAACTAAAACTAATGACGTTACTAACTAATAATAATAAAATTAATCATTTACAGAAATTGAATTTATGCACAGCCCTTATCATTCCATTCCTTGAATTTCCACCAACGATGTTTTCACTCCCCTTTTAGTCAGAGAATTCATTGTAGTAATAAATACAATAAAAGGCATACATAATTAATGGATTCTTTATTGTGTATAATTAAAAGGATATTTTACTATAAACGAAGCATGATAGATCCACAGGGGGATAAAAGAAGCATGAGTCTTGATGAAAAAGGGGAAAAAAATCACCATAGATAAAAAATCATTATAATCAACCTAATTGGAACTGCTTAGAACAAAAGCGGATTAAAATCTCCCCCAATGAAATTCATTTGCAATTTCATAGGTAGTCCCTACTTCCACTTCTATAATTTTGAGAAAACATTGCAATTTCATCAATAGTCCCCACTCGTGGGCCAATTTCAATTGCAACCAAATTTGCACCCTTGCAATAGCTTCTCACATCATAGCAAGTGTAGGATGCAATTGCACCTCCTTGCTTAGGGATGACCATTACTGCATCTCGTCACCTGTCTTAGGGAAATTAGCCATGGCAAATTTACAAAATACTGCATGCATAGAAAAATATTTGTCTGGATAATTAAAAAAATGGGAGACTTTCCTAGTCAGATGATGTACTGGCTCCCCTCAGTACCTGACAGTTTTGAGTGCTGGAGAAAAAGACTGAAAAAAAAAACAACGAAGCCTTATAGTAAACTTCTTAACAAAACACATCCAATGCTGGCCCCTTCACTGCTCCACCCCGCCCTGCACTGATCCACCCCGCCCTGCATCAATCGACTCTCATGTAAGCCGAGGACGTTTGCTTGAGGATGCCTCAGGGGTCTCTTAATGCTCCGTATACCGAAGGTCATAAAAAGTATTGGTCACTTCGACGATACGGTAGACTGGCAAATAGGCGGAATGGTCCTCCCTAGCATAAACCCCCATATCCATCCCAACCCTTCCAAGAAAGGTGGTCAAGAAGGTGGCATATGGAAAGGCAGTGTACCAGTTTTCCCCTCTAGGAGCAGCCTCAACCATGTTCACGCACATGAGAGATGCGAGGTTAAGAGGAACACCTCTTTGAGCTTGCACAAGGATAAACAGGTCAAGTCTACGAATTATCGAATGACCACTGTACCTTGGCATGAAGCAGTTGACGATCATCCAATGGAGGAATCGAAGAGGATCTGGGAGGAAAGAAGCCTGGATGCGCCCATTCGTCAGTTTCCCCAGTTCAACTTCAAAATCAAAATCGTACAGCCGCCGAAGATCGCTTCTGCTATCAATGTGGTGTCCTGCGGCGGGGAGATCGAGGATCTCAACAAACTGATGAGGCTGGAAGCAGGCTCTATAACCCAGGAAGACCGACACGAGATGAGAATCGGAGGGACCAGACAGCTCTAAATTGTGGTAGAACTTCCTCACCACATGCGGGCAGTAACTGGTGCTTCCTCGACTCCGGAGATCGAAGAACTTTTCCCAGCCAAGATTTTTAATTAACTTCTTCACTTCTTGAGGGAAAGGGGACAGGTGGATGAACTCGTACTCGGCCACAATAGATGTCTTGCTCGTGAATGAAAGATAGTCCGCGAGACTTGTGGTGGATCGGCAGTCGTCGTTTGATAGAGTTAGAATGCCCATGTTTGCCATGGAGTCAGAGGAAGAAGGAACAAGGGAAGGTGAAGATGGAGGAAAGAGAGATTGTAGGGAAAGAGAGATTGTAGGTGTAAGAAAAAGTGATCGTGGGGGTTGAGTGTGGAGACGTGTGATGGAGACGGTTGAGTCTGGAATGTCAAGAGTTAGAAGATTTGGGAAGATATGTAGTAATGATGATGTTAACTCGTGTAGGTTAAACTAGGGTAACTAAAGCTAGTTAAACTAGGGTTGGCGCTGATACCGCAGGAGAAAACTAATGGGCTCGCACGTTCCAGGCCCACTTTTGAATATTGCATGGGTCATGTACAAGCCCACGTTTGAATGTTATTTAAAAGCCTGCAAAAATCAATGATCAGACCCAGTCCAACTAGAATTAGTCCTAAACGCACCGTTAATACATAAACACAAACTAAGGAGACCTCTCCATCCTATTCGAATCAAATTATGTGTTCTTCATCTTCTTCCTCAATCCTCTGGGCGAGACGAACACTACATATCAGGAAACCTAAATTTCACCGAGAGATATAAGGCTCGAGAAAATCACAATAACGCTAAGACAAGATGACAAAGCACTAGGGACATGAACCCTAGGGTTAGCAAACCTCTTTCAAGGGTTCTTTTGCAAATGAAAAGTTCGATGAACACAATAATAGACATGGTCGCCGTAATCGTGTTAGAAGGAGATAGGCGAGGGGAAATACAATGGCGAAGAAGAAACAAGACAAATTTTTTTTGGGAAATTCAATCTACGTCGAATGTGGATGGGGAGCTTCTCTTGGAACTGTGAAGGGGCGTCCCTCCAAGACGAGAGAGGGATCGTGTAATTGGTTAGGGAGACTGGAAATTGGTTTGGGCGGCAGTGGGTCTACCCAATTGGGTTTGGGTCTTAATCCATTTAATTTAATCGGGGCAGTTAGTTGGACTAGGATGAAAACAAACTTAACGCGGAGGAGGCTTTTTGTAATTTGTTTAGTTATTTAGTGGCGCAGTTAGGTTTAACAAACGTGAGCCGTGGAGATTGAAAACGAACGGTTAAGATCGGCCAAGGTACCCGTACCCGGCTTTTTCCCTGGGCACCGTAGAAGTCACCATATATATATATATATATATATATATGACAAAGGCTAGCGTACGTCAGGCATACGCTGTACGTCTGTGGTCACACTTGGTTTTTGCACTTCAATATATTTTATTGAATCAGAACCGTCAGTTATTATTTTTTGGGTTAATACCTTATTTTGGCCTGAACTATGACCATATAATCAACTTTGGTCGTGGTTTCAGAAATTAACATCCTGGCCTCAACTATGTAACATATAGACTCAATAGACCCGACACATAGTTTGACCATCAATTTGGATGGTCAACACCATTGACCGTTAGTCAACACGCCATGTCATTTCCTTGTCACCTTAAAAATTACTAAAAAATTCAAATTCAAATTATTTTTCTAATTTTTATTATTTATTATTAAATTAACCAAAAATAATGTATAAAAACCATTCAAAAAATAAAACCATTATTTTTGTGTAATTTGAAAATGATAAATTTTATAAATTAACAAAAAATTATCAAATTATTTTATATTTATAACATTATCCAAAAATAAAATAAATAATTTATATAATATTTTGAAATTTATAAAATTCAATTTGATAATTTTGGTTAATTTATAGAATTTATCATTTTCAAATATCCCAAAAAATAAATATAAATTTTATTTATTTTTTAAAATTTATTTTTTTGAATTATTTAAAAATGATAAATAATAGAAATTAGGAAAATAATTTGAATTTGAATTTTTTTAATGATTTGTAGGCTGACGTGGCAATAGCATGGCGTGTTGACCATCCAAATTGACGGTCAAACCATTTGTTGGACCAATTGAATCTACTTGCTCCATAGTTGAAGTCAGGATGTTAATTTCTGAAACCACGCGCCAAAGTTGATTATATGGTGATAATTCGGGCCAAAATAAGGTATTAACCCTTATTTTTTAGATTAAATGAATCTTGTGGCTTAGGTTAGAGAATTAGGGACTGGGGTTCACCCATTAGAGGTTAGGGTATAGTATCATGCCCAAATTTTCGGTTAATTCGTGCTCTAGATTATAGGTGTCAAAACATAGCACGACCGGATAAACCCGCCTGATCAACCCGACCCGCAACCCGATCGCAACCCTTATTGACTAAAAGTCAACAACCCGTAACCGCCCGACCCGCAACCCAACTAACCTGCAACTCGATTAACCCGAACCCGATTGACCCGCAATCCGACTGACCTGCAACCCGATTAACCCGAACCTGATTGACCCAAATTCGACTAACCCGTAACCTGACCGACTCAACCCGAACTTTATCTAATCCACTTGAATAATTATTATAATATACAATACATAGTTTTTCAAAATAAAGTTTTGCATTCTAAACTTAAGTAAAATTATTTTTTCATTTCGTATAGAGAATTTAAAAAATATGAACCTCACTTTATATTATGTATTTTAAGAAAATAACAAAAATTGAAACATGAAGGCCACTTGAACACTAAGTTCTTTAACAAAATTAAAAAAAGTAAATATAAAATCAACATAATGTCAATATTAATAATGAAGAATTAATAACTGAGATCATGAATAATATTAATATAATATATAAATTAAAATTTTGGTTAATTTAACTATTCAATAAAATTATTAATTAAATATAAATAAAGTAAAGTAATGTATTTGGTAATTTGATATTTTTAAAAGAAGAGGAAAATTTTGGTGTATTCAACTAACTTTTTGGGAAGAGAAAGAAGAGGGAAATTTGGTTCTTTGAATTTTTTAGAAAAGAAACAAGTGAGAATTTTGGTGGTTTTTATTTGTGAGAAGAGAAAGAAGTGAGAAAGTTTGGTTCTTTTGATTATGAAAGAGAAATAAGGAGGAAAATTTTGAATTTTCAACTTTTTGTAGAAGAAAGGAAGGAAGAGGAAAATTTGGTTCTTTCAATTTTATGGAAGAGAAAGAGGAGGGAAAAGAGTGTTTCTAATTTATGGAAGGAGAAAGAAGGGGGGAAATTTTAGTATTTTTTTGTGAAAAGAAAGAAGGAAACAAATTTGGTGTTTTTAATTTTTTGATTTTTCAAAATTTTAGTCTTTGAAATATGAATCTTTAACTTTTATATGGAGGGCATGACTAGTTAAATTTATTCTTATATATTTTGAAGGCTAATATATATACGTATGTAATTGTTTATGGGCTAATAAATAAATTAACCATTAGTTACAAAAATTATACTAAACTTGATAAGTAATCTTTGACGGTTCGTTGTTTAGGGTATAAAGTATATGGTTAGGGTATAGGGTATAAGGTACAGATGGTTTAGGGTGTATATGGTTAGTGTATAAGATATTGATGGTTTGGATGGTTCTAAGTTTTTTATTAACATATGTTCACTTGAAGTCATTTGAAGTCTTTAACGACAGGAGATCCCTTTTCAATTTATGTTTATGGTACGTGGTTTATGGTACAAGGTATGTGGTGTAAAGTATAGGATATATGGTTAGGGTATAACAATTAGCAAATATCATTTTTATCTATGTTTTGAAAATCAAAGTATGAATTTCACTTTTAAATTAACTATACTAGCAAAATCACAACTCAAGGACATATGGTTAGGGTATATGGTATAGGGTATGTGGTTAGTGTATAATGTATTGATGGTTTAGGGTAGGCGTGTACATGGGTCGGGTGGTCCGGGTTTAGGCATTTTAATCACCCGACCCATGCACTACGGTTTGGGAAATATTAAACCCAAACCCACCCAAAAAATCTAAACCCTACGGTTTGTTTCTAATTGGGTTGGGTCGGGTTGGCGGTATTTTTAAGTAAAAACCCAACCCAACACAAAATATGTAATTATTCTACATCATAAAAATATTTTATAACAAATTAAAAATTCAAACGAGTAAACCGAGATGAAAGGTATCAAAATTCACAAATATTGTTTGAATTTTAATAAAACTTGATTTACTTCAACTTATGTCTAGTTTTTCTCACGACATTTATTAAAATAGGCTAAAAATGTTACAAATGAACGCATCCATAATATGATATTCTTTTAAAATTGTACACAAGAAAAAAAAATTATGTGAATCATAGCTATATTAAATATATGTATAAACTTTAAGTCGAAGAATGCATTAGATTAGTGAGACTTTAAGAGAAAAACATGGCGAAATATATTAATTTTCTCATAAGTATGACTATATACGACATAAATTTTTTTTTTTATACGAACTCATACCAATAATTGGAACACGGGTTGGGTCGGGTTCTACGGGTTGTGTAATCCAAAATCCAAACCCAACCCAAAAGAGGCGGGTTGTACAAAAGAAAACCCTTACCCAACCCAAAACCTTCGGTTTAGGGATAAATACGGGTGGGTTGAGTCGGATTGGACGGGTGGGTCGGTTTCCGGGTGTGTTTGTTCACCCCTAGTTTAGGGTATACAATCAACAACATATACTAACTTAATATTGTTGATTGAGGGTAAGGCTAAGTGTATAGGATATATGTTATCGAGTAAGTTATGATTAAAGTTACAATAAATTTTACTAAATTTGATAGTTAATCTTTAATGGTTCAATTTTTAGGATAATTCGAACAATTTTACAAATAACTCGTTTGGCAACAGTTTACTGAGGGGTCGTTTGGATGAATTTATTGATCATGTGGTATTTGTGAGATGAAATAACTCATTATTTGACAATTAGATATTTGTGTGGTATTTAAGTGGTAATTGGATTAAAATGTCTTGTTTGGCTCAAAGAGTTAATTGTGGTGTGTTATTCTATAATATTCAGTTAAAATACAAACATACCCTTCTTCCCTACCCTTCTATTGAAAGACAACGAACAAAGATGCTTGCTACAAACCAATGAAGAAAATTGGGGGAACAGAACCAACATCAATTCCACACCAGTCCACTGCTATTGCTTCTGCTGTTGGTGACGGAGAAAAAGGACCCTCTGACCCATCTAATCGCCGATGCTCACTAACGGACGACCACTCCAATGAACCTCTTCCATCGCCGATGCTCACTAACGAACGACCACTCCAATGAACCTCTTCCATCGCCGCCAGCAGAAGAAGAAATCATCGCCAAAGAAGTTGTACCGTCACCGCCGCCTAGGGTTTCGCCTACTCAATCAGATCTGCATAGAGAGAGAATTTTAAAATTAGTGGAGGAATTGATTTTGCAGCAGTCGATTTTGCCTCCGGAGAGAAAATCGAACGAGAGAAGAATCGAACGAGAAGAAAGGAGGAAGAAGGAGTGGGCCAGTGGGGGGAGAGAGAGGGGCAGAAAGGGGCACAGAAAATCCCACTACGCGTTATTTACAAATAACACTGGGATGGGTGGTATTTAGAATACCGCAATTCGCGTTAATTATAAATAACTCGACCCCCAAATACCGCAACTCAATTTTGTGAACCCAAACGAGTTATTTCGGTCCAAATAACTCATTGTGAGTTATTTGGGACGAAATAACTCATTGAAATACCCTATCCAAACGACCCCTGAAGTTATTTGGGCAATGAGTTATTTCGAAATAACTACTTTTATCACTCTGTTTTTGCCAAATACCACACGCCAAATACCAGATTTGCATGGTTATACTAATCGAGATACTTTAATCCAATTACTACTGAATTAATACTAAAATATCAAATAAATAATTAATGGTGTCTTTTGGTTACAAATATTGATATCACCATTACTATTAGCTAGTGTACTTTCCAATTATGATTAACTAGTTCTCATTGCCCGCGCTCCGTGTTGGGATATGTGTAACATATGATTATAATTGTTTAATTATGCAAATAAAACCAAGGAAATATTGTACGTGATCATTCGAATACACAATCTACTGATCACGTTTTCAATTAAGGCAAGTCCAACAGAAAATCAAATTTCTACATTTGAATTACAGTTTTATATGAATTCTGAATGAGAAAATGCGTATGGCAAATAATATATTACAATTATCATTTGGACTCTCCAGGACCTTAGAGGGGAACATTTCAACATTTACCTCAAGAAATCACCTATATCTATTAAAGAAGTCACCATGTGGGTCACAATCCAAAAGACTTTCTAGAGAGGAGCAAATCACCAAATGTGAAATTGTTGATAATGAAACAACTAAAAGCTTTCCTGACTTTCTTAAACTAATTGAAGAGACTTGGAAGTAGTTTTGGCAATCTACGAATCAAACATCACAGCAAAATGTTACCACAGGCACAATCCATCTGCTGACAACAACTGCATATAAGGCAAGAGAAGGAAACAGAGTCAGAAACATAATTAGGCATAGGATAAAAGTAAACCTTTGGGGCTTCCCAAACCAAACCTTTACCTCCTGTAATTTCTACATTTTGAGGCACCACATGATATCCATCTAGAGATTCTAAAGTTGAAGAAACCATGTTGTAAACTGAATACTCATAATAATTGGAAGTTTATTAACAAAGACCGAGGAGAAAAGCAAAAGAGATTTTTTTTTTTACGAAAGGACAAAACTTAATTCTGCAAATCACTAAACAAATTGAACTCGAAAACAATCGTTTACCCAAAATTTCATTGTGCGATGCTCAGAAAATCACCCCTTCGCATAAGGAAAATAAGTAGCCACCAAAGCTCTCGACTTTCACGACTCAGAAGTTTGAAAGCAGCTCATCAATTTTTGAAAAATCGTATCATTTGGCACAACAAAGGGCGAATGAAATAATCAAAAAGAGATCAACAAAATAAGACACAGAATGAGAGAGAAGTCAAAAATAAGTAACCACAAAACTTGTTTAGTACCCATGATAACTGTAGGGTCCCCTCTAACATATACACCATGATCGAATCAACCCCTACTATTTTCTAAGATCTAGGCCTAGTTTCAAAAAGTACAGGACAACAAAATCATTAGGATTTGGAAACAAAACATACACGGAACCTGAAACTTAGCAAAGACTTCAAAGGTTTCTACTCCATATAATCGCGGTTCCAATTTTCAACACCAGTTTCTATCAAAAGAAAAATATGATCAATCAAGAGGAAAATCCAAAAAATGAAGGAGTAGAAACACAGCCATGATCGTTGATATTTTGGCCCTACCGAAGATGCATTCACCACTGCGGCAAACCCATTTCGAATCACGAATTGCCATCCAGGGAACTAATGCTTCTGGCAGCTTCTCCCTAGAAATTGACGACGACTTTCTTGTAAACTCGATGATGGCCATTTGTTCAAAAGCTACGAAACAGATACCCAAAATGAGATAGATATGGAGAGAACAAATCAACTAAAGTCAGAGATGAGAAATCACCTCCAACAAAACCCAGCAAATCCGGGTATCATAATCCTTTCGGGATCGCACAAAACTCGCATTTGGTTGCTCTAAGTTCCGTCGGTATCTGAAAATAGAAAGGGGAAATGCGTTAAAACCCAAATATTTGTTTATCTAAGAATTGAGAATATAAAAACAAAGCTCCAAGAACAGAATCATGATGAGAGCTAACCGAGAATCAGAGCTCATCTGAGTTGGGAAGGTTGTCGATAGATCATGAATCTCATCCGAAAAATTGATTGTCTGACCATACGAACTGCCAAGAGTCTTCATAGATGAGAATCCTTGTGAATACAGAATAGGGGGAAAAATTGGAGCAGGACTTAGAAACAGAGTGCAGAGGGAACAAAAGACAGAAGAAGGAAAGTGACGTTGGTTCACAATGGCGATGTATCGATGATGCTCTTCCCTTTGTCTCGAGACGGCGCCGTTCCACTCGGTTTACTTGTAGCTTTCCCAGAAACGATGTCGCTCCAAGTGGCCTGTGTACTAACCGTTGCATTTGAATTGAAATTTTGGGGATTTTCATCTGATAACCAGCGTTAAAAGAATACACAACTAAGGATCGCAGAAAAGAGAGACGAAGCAAAACCATCAAATTCTTCCCTTAAACCATCAGGGTTAACAATCTGGTTCCCATCGATCGCTCTCGTCTCCCCGTCGTGCGTCCTCTCCAACGTGGATCTGAAGTCCAAATCATGGATCATTAGACTGCGGTCTTCGTGCTGGAACTCAATGGCTCGCTGGCTGTGAACCCAGTGCAGATCCCTCCTCTGAAAGGTGATAAAAAAACCATGTTGAGAAAGACAGAGAGATCGCACTCATCCAAGCAAAGAGAAAAATCATCAAAACAGAGAAAACATACCTTTAAGATTTGGGTCTCCTCCGTTTCCTCTCTCGGTCTCTAAAATTCTCCTTCTTTAGTCGATCGCTCCAAGTTACAGATTTCCGGAAAGGGATTGTAAGAAACAAAGTAGAGAGAATTGTGAGAATGAGAGTGGAGAGAGGAAGATATAGAGATTATAAATACTCTCCCGGGTTTTATACTTCTTCTTCCTCTTGTGGGTCAATGCACTCCTGATATGATCGTTTTCTGTGTCTCTTTGTTCATCAAAAAATGAAATCAAAGGGGAAAAGAAAGCAGATGGGCAGGTTAAACGAATGTGCAAAATGAAAGCTACGTGGCTCTTAAATCTGCCACACAAATCACAAAATATCCATGCTTTCCATTGACGAGTACACGTTTCGGCCACCTAGGACATTAAGCTATTTTCCATTATTATTATTGTTATTGTTAATTTAGGATATTCTTTTAGTTATTTAGGATTATTATTTCTTGTTAAGGAAGTAATCGGTTAGGAGTTGGTCTAGGATTAGTTTACCTTGTTTGGTAGGGAAAGGGTTTGTAGGATTATTCCTATAAATATGTACTTTGTCTCTACGTTTTATTCAGTCAAAGAAGAATAAACCAGTATTTTCAGTTTAATTTAGTTTAGTTGTTACGATTACGCGATGGACGAACCGATCGTCCATCAATTGGTATCAGAGCCTGGTTCGACGGAACCGAGCTCTTACCAACTCCCAGGGCAGACATCGTCGACGTTCAACCACCAACGTCGGGAAGAGGTCCTGCGCGCAACCACGATCCGCAACGACAAGGTGGATGGATCGCCTACCGAGGCGCCACCAACAAAGAAGCTAACCGTAGCTTCGCCATTCGAGATCCACGAACCGCCTGACGCCGAGATCTCGGTCACGGGTCTTACGGGAGTTTACAATGCTGCCATCATTCGCCTTGACGCCACCATCCATAAAAAACCTATGGCTGCCCTAGCCGGTAGATCTTCGACCCACAATTTCATCAATACCGACATTGCTAAGGGTTTAGGCTTGCAAGCTAAACCAATCTCTCCGTTCAAGGTCAAGGTACGGACTGGGGAAATCTTGGTATGTGACCGATTTTACAAGGCCGTCCCGATTGACATACAAGGGGTACAGTTTGATGTAGACTTGTATGAATTGCCAGATTGCGGAACTGAAGTCGTCCTCGGCGTGCAGTTGTTTCGGCAACTAAGATATGCATGGATATATGGGGACAAGTCGATCGTGAGTTTCATGAATGAAGAGGTCGAGGTCAAGTTGCAGGGCTCTCCCATGAAGAGGGTTAAGGACTTTGGAAGGGCCCACCGAGAACAGGACTGGTTGAATCACCAAGAAAACTCAGTGAAGACCACGTCACCGGCGACCATGGCCGCCAAGGAAGACTTCAATCGTGAAGCCTTTGTTGACGAGAAGCTAGCTCCAGCGCCTCCACCAGCGACAATTGCGGAAGAGGATACCGCCTTCTCATGCCGCAAGCCAGAGGTACCAGCCGCCCTATCATTTGCTAGTCATGGCTTGGTTGATGCCGCGTCCCACATCGAAGACGTTGCCGCCATCCGTCTTGAAGGGGGGAGGCGTTTCCTTCGAGGGAAGAATGAGGAAACTGAAGTTGGAGGAGTTAAAGGATTCGTTCACGTCCCTGAGCCCAATTGGAAACGTCGTAAAAGAACAGTCCCTATCTTGGTTGTCGACAACAAGTGGGAAAGCTTCTTCGTCATCGATCCGGGCTGAGACATTGCTTGAACTTCGGGGACGAAGTTCTTCGAAGGGGGGAGGTTTGATGAGTACACGTTTCGGCCACCTAGGACATTAAGCTATTTTCCATTATTATTATTATTATTATTGTTGTTGTTAATTTAGGATATTTTTTTGGTTATTTAGGATTATTATTTCTTGTTAAGGAAGTAATCAGTTAGGAGTTGGTCTAGGATTAGTTTACCTTGTTTGGGAGGGAAAAGGTTTGTAGGATTATTCCTATAAATATGTACTTTGTCTCTACGTTTTATTCAGTCAAAGAAGAATAAATCAGTATTTCAGTTTATTTTAGTTTTAGTTCGTACGATTATGCGATGGACGAACCGATCGTCCGTCATCCATAGCCTGAAATATGGTGGAAATCTATACCCTTTCTTCCTCTCTTCTATGAGGCACAACCTCCCAAAAACCTCATAAAAAACCCGAAGAGGCAAGGGAAAAATTAAAAACAAAAATTGGATGCTTTCTCGGTCTCCATTTGCAGCCCTTCTTTCCTCTCGCAATCTCTGCAACAAAGTAAGAAATCAGCAACTGGTCTCCATCATCAACCCACCGTCCTCTCCCAATCTCTGTAGCAAAGTCTCTCACCTGACGTCAAATCGCCCAGAAAGCACCAGATGCAGGAAAGACTCCCTGTGACCAACGCAAAGGGAATTGAGCTCCAATCCGCAGTAAATCTTTTTCACTCAGTGTCCTCCAATCCCATCAAACAACCCATCACTGGCCCACAATGCCTTGAAGACTCTCTAGTCTCTAAGAACAACAGAGAGAGGCAAACCAACCCCACTCAGTTTCTCTAGCTCCGCACAGTAAAGTGTCAGATGAATAGGAAATTCAGGTCTAAATGAGCAGTAAAACGTATCTATGTGCACAGTAAATTGTATGTGCGTCCACAGTGTCTAGTGTTTTGCGCTATTATACTTTCAATTACATAACAAGTTTGCAAGTCATACAAATTGATTTAACATTTTGACTAGTTTTTTTCAAAAAAACTAAGTATATATATACGAGGTAGAAATAAATTGGTTAAAAAGTTGAGAAAATATTTTAAATTAGTGTAATAAAATGTGTAAGTTGGTAACGAGTAATGAGTAAGTTACTAGATCCGCTGGCCTGAACAACCTGAAACCCGATCCGCCCGCAACTCGCCCGACCCAAAACATGATGAACCCGCAACCCGTTTGAACCCGAACCCGCCCGATTGACACCTATACTCTAGATAGTAAAACTCGACGGGCGTACAATGCACGACTGATGTACGCTAGCCTGAACCATATATATATATATATATATATATATATATATATATATATATATATATATATATATATATATATATGTGGGGAGTATAAGGTACCCAGTGTGAAATCCGGGGTACCGCATACCTTGAGTAAGAAAATGCTATCCAGAACTTGAATTGACTGATCTTTCGGACATGATACTATACTCTAACCCTTAATGATCAAAATCTAGGTCTTAATTCTCTAAATCTTACACACCAAGATCAATTTAATTATAAAAAATAATCGACGGTTATGATTCGGCCAAATATAGGCAAAAAAATCAATGCATCATCTTAGGGTTTATAGTTTATGATTTAGAAAATTAGGACCTAGGGTTCACTCATTAAGGGTTAGAGTATAGTATCATACCCAAAAATTCTGCTGATTCGAGGTCTAGATAGTGTTTTCATACTCAAGGTATGCGGTATCCTGGATTTCACCCGTGGTACCGTAGAAGGCACCATGTATATAGTGAATTCTATCGTACACTAGAAATATATTGAGGTATTTCGTACACCAGCAATCTCCACCGTCCATGTCCATCTTAACGGTTAGCATTAATGTGGGTTATTTTTTAGTGGGATTAAAAAATAAATTACCTCATTTATGTCGGCCGTTGAGATGGACGCGGACGATGCAAATTATTTGGTATACGACATACACAAGGTTTTGTCTAGTGTACGGTAGAACCATCTATCTACATAGGTTCTCCATATCCATAAATATGCTTTTCTTTTCCTCCATATCGTAGTCGCCACCAATGTCGACTCAAATGAATATAGTCGACAAAGATTCACCATTTTTTGTCTTCAAGCTTCGATACTAGGAGATTAAGTAGATTAGATATTGGCAACAACATATGACCAAGTAGCTGAGCTGGAAATCTAGCAGAGGTGAGTACTGGTGTTTTGCACTTTCGCTAGAGATTAATTTTGTAGCTAAAGGGAAAATAGGACTTAGAGAGGCATATGATTGAGAGATTCAATCCAACTATTGATAAACATGCGACCGAAAAATGGCAAAGCAGCTTTAATGGGCGGTAATTGTTTGGAGAGAGAATGAGGATGCTAGAAAGATAATAAGCCTTTTTCTGAAATGAGGTGAATGAATAAGCGAAAAAGGAGCTCGATTACCTACTCTAGCTAGCACCATAATAGTGAAGTTAGCATTTCGGAGAGAAACATCTTCAATGAGCGAAGTGAACCCTATAGAGATAAAAATAACTTAACAAGCTCTCTTAGGCATGCATGCATGTTGTGAATCTCCCTATAAGAGTTAACGAGATGAGTGTTCTTTTGTCATCTATTGGTCTTGTCAAAACATACATTCCTCTTCCTTGTGTTGATATATTTGGGTCTTGTTAAGCAATTCAATTATAATGCTGACATGAGAAAGTGGGAGAATCTCCCGAATCTGTTAGATCATGGGCTGCCGATCCAACGAAGAGAAAGGGCGCAACCTTGTTCAAGGCTCCAGCTCCTGCTTATTTAGATGCTATTGTTTAGGAGTATGTATCACATACCTTAAGATTCTTTTGACAGCTATCAAATCAAATGATATTGTTTAGGGTTTGCATGAAATCTAGAACATAAACATACACTAAACATGATGTCAGGTTGAATGGTACTATGGTAGTGACTAGTGAGGTATAACAAGGAACCAATGATTCATTGATACATTTTCTCATTAACAAAACTACCATATTCATAAGCATCTAGTTGAGTAGAGTAGGTTGCATGAGTTTTGGCAAGTTCGGATGGGTTCATTCGATATTTTGTGACCAAGTTTTTGACATACTTAATTGGTTTGATGAATCATGATCCTTTTGGGAGTTTGATTATTTGTAGTACAAGGAAGAAGGTGAATTCTGTCATTATACTCATTTCGAATGCACCTTGCATAAAAGCACATAACTCAGAGCGGATGTTTTCATTTGTTGCCAAATGACAAAATTTATGTTTTATACCCTCAATTCGTGGCATGTTTTACATGATTTCTACATATTTATTTTCATATTAACTTGGATTTTCTTGGTAATTGCTCACAGGTGTGTTTGTAGTCTCTGGGGATGTTTTTATACTTTTAATGCCCTACAGGTAGTGTTATATTTTCAAGGGAAAGTAGCCTAGTGGACGATCTTGTACGACCTGGAGATATCAAGATCCAACTACTGGAAGTTAGAAACAGAGATGGAATCCAAGCCCCGGAACAGCGACCCAAATTGTCGACCAAAAGCCAAATTTGAACTAAAGGCGCCATTTTCCATAAATTCCAAATAAGCTCGGATTCACTTGGATATTCCTTCCTTGGAGGTTAAGATAAAGATATACAAGGAGAAGTGTGTCCACCCTTAACAATTCTCAAAATTCTTGACGGAAAGGGCTATAAATAGATCCCCTCGACCACCTGTTGAAGGCACATCTTTACAGGAAGTTACTCTGTTGACAGAACAACTCACAAAAACCAAAAGTGACCAGCAGGCTCAGTGGGAAGAATGGCAGATATGGCACCATTTCCTCTCTTAGGTCACCATTTCAGCAAATATGGGGCGTAATAAACATCTTGAATCCGAATGGTCCATTGAATCTCTCTTTGCTAATACCATAATAGAACCATCTAAATTTCATTGTTCCTAGAATGTAACAAAGTATATGTTCAACTACATCCCAATGTCATCAAATGAAGGTAAAAAATGTATCTTGCTAATATATAACACCAAAATTATATGTGAGATGATGTTTGGCTAGCAGGATACATTAGTTCCCTAATATCATCCACATACGGTACTTGAGGACCTAAATAATACACTTTTTCCCCCTTATCATGGACTAAATAGATCTTTGTTCACTTCCTTATGATCCTTATACTACTTAATGGTTGTGATTTGAACACACAACTATTGTCTTTGTGCTTTTTGAACATTACCTTCCCAATCACCTGCTTTGGGAGCTCTTATGGACTTTTACTAATATTCATATATTATCAACCTGATATGAGATCATTATGACATCATTTCTTCATGCAAAAAATTATTGCATGCCACCAAAGACACAAAAAAAAAAATCATACAAAGAACACATACACAACAAACCACAATCATAAATCATAACTCATACGTTAAAATAGAGCTACAAATTCAAATCTCATTGCTTATATGACCAACCCAAGTACACATGCGCAACACAAAATGCTCCAATGCTCTATATCCGAATTTTAATCTTTAAAGGCTCATTCAATCCTCTTATATTAGATATACACTCAGACGAGTATTTCACATTCGGACATGTTATCTCAATCCATACAAGGAATTTTCTCAGTCGGTCGACATATGTTCTTGAGAACTTTACCTGTTTTCTATTGGCAAATTAATCCTTAAGGATGTTTCATATAGATATCATATTCACGGAATTTGTGCAAATAGGCTATCACAACATCTTTCAAATGTTGATTCAAATCACGATTTAGCAGACTTGTTTTTTAAACGTAGTGTATCCACCAAATGGAAATATGTCTTCTCTTGAATAATGATAGGTCTCTTCGAGAAACAAATTGCAAAACATTATGCTTTATCTCTCACAAATTTACACTTACCATTACGTGTTCGTACAATAAAATTCACTTGTATCACACTAGTTTTATATCTTTAATTATTAGAATTTCTGGTTCTTAAACTTTATGCTTCACAAGTTTCATTATTTCTTTCTATATTGGCCAATAACATCATCTTGTACATACATCGATATAGTTTTACTCATGAACCTCATTTGTATATATCATATTAAGTACTGAAGTATAACAAAAATTATCATCAAAGTTGAATTTACCGTGATTTGCATGCTTCCATGCAAAACATAATTAATTAATATATCTTCACTTTTACAACTTTCACCTACTTGTGGTCTTCTAAAACCACAATTTTAGTTATGCTTATTTACTCTTATTGTGTTTACATATCTTCGAATTGACTATTCTAATGTATGGCTCCTTTTCTTTCTCGATGATGTTTTTCTTTAGAACCACTTGGTCTTTCACGCTCCATGCATTTCTAAGACTCATCCTCAATATAAGATTATCTAATCGGGATATCAACTTTCAATGGAACATTTACACCGGGTACATATGACTTTGTTACTTTTGTGTCCTTAAAGGAATATAACAGCTGGTATGAATTTTCTCTACGAATTACCTGATGAACATCGGGTTCTTGTTTCTTGGATCGATGATCAAAATTAAATAATAATAATTAGTGTTAATATCTTATTTTGCCCGAATTATGACCATATAATCAATTTTGGGCCGTAGTTTTAGAAATTAACATCCTGACCTCAACTATGTAGCATATAGTCTCAATTGGCCCGAAACATGACTTGACCGTCAATTTGGACGGTCAACACCATTGACCATTAGTCAACACGACATGTTATTGTCTCGTCAGCCTAAAAATTATTAAAAAATTCAAATTCAACTTATGTTCCTAATTTCTATTATTTATTATTATCTAATTAACCAAAATATAAAATTTATAAAAATATGTCATTTTCAAATTACCCAAAAAATAAAAAATATTATATATTTTTTATAATTTTATAATTTTGTTAATTTGATAATGATAAATAATATAAATTAGGAAAATAATTTGAATTTAAATTTTTTAATGATTTTTAGGCTGACAAGGCAATGACATGGCGTTTGGCTAATGATCAACGGTGTTGACCGTCTAAATTGACAGTCAAACCATGTGTCGAGTCAAATGAGTCTATATGTTGCATAGTTGAGGTCAAGATGTTAATTTCTGAAATCATGGGCCAAAGTAGATTATATGGTCATAGTTCAGCCCAAAATACCTAATAAATATTCTAACTTATCTCTTTTCTCAACTGTTTATTCTTTTCCACTTAATGTTGGAAAATAGATTAATAAAAATGATGATCAACAAAAAGATCCGCAAATGAATGTCCCATTTTGAATGAGATTCCTATCCAATCAAATTCTCAGTTTCTAGTTAAAACTAGGGTTGGGAAAATAGACCTGATCGTTTGAAAAACTATGGACCAAATCAGACTGCACAGTTTGGTCCGGACCGTAGACCGTAAAGAATGGCCTGGTCCATGGTCTGTATTATATGATGTTTTGATCTCTTGGTCTGGTCTAAAACGCGGTTTATCGGACCAAACTCTGGATCTAGCCGACTTCCCAATACATGTTAGTATCCCACTCGACCACTCTCCTAACTCCCTCAACGAGACTCAAGTCTCAACCTTAATTTTGAGAATCTCGTCCCTACCTTCACTGAGAACCACATTTCACTAGAGAATAGAGACACTCGTGTCTCCATATTGTTAGAGAGTGGTATAAGATCCAGCATAACCATCTCCCAACAACTCGAGTTATTGGGACCAACTGGTTTATGACATGGTATCAGAGCCTAGAACCGAAAGGTCATGTGTTCGGATCTCCACGACCCCTAATATTAATAGTTGATTAAAAAAACACAAGGTATGGTGGGCCTGTGCAAACTTCAAGCCCATGGGTTGGCTTTTGTTTGAGGGGGCGTGTTAGAGAGTGGTATAAGATCCAACATAACCTTCTCCCAACAACTCGAGTTATTGGGACCAACTGGTTTATGACTCATCATATGACATTATGTTAATGTTTGTGACGTTATGGTGCGAGTTGGGATTCTTCGACTTTGTGTCTTTGTTATTTACTAAAATTTAGGGAGTCAAAATTATTCATGCATGTTGGATTTTATGTTTTAAGGCAAAAAATAATTTTTTCCTCAGTTATTGGTTCAATTTTTAGTGTGGTTGACTTAACAAAGTGTTCATTTTTTGTTCAATGTAGTCTGTCTGGACCAGACCGCACAGGTGTGGTCTGGTCTGGACCGTATAGTATGTGGTCTGGTCTTTGGTCTATACTTTAGTATCTCGGTCTGGATCATAAACCGTCTATAGATCAGACCGTCCCGTTTCCCAGCCATAGTTAAAATTCAATTTGGCGTGTTGTGGTGAAGAAATTGAAATGTATGCAAACATCAAAATATTCTCTGACGAGAACTGGTAGGTTTCTGAAAAAATATCATTTGTAACGGTCCATATCCCAAACCTCATGATTCTCCGCCATCCAAATTTTCCAGCCACCAAACCCTCTCCAAAAGTCACGAGCCGCACATACACTGAAAGAACTCAAACAACACACGAGATTTACGTGGTATCCTCGTTCGTAAGAACGAGACTAATCCACGGAAGACTCACAAAGGAGTCTTCGGCTATACTCTTATTAGGGTTTTACTTCTCCCTGTTACACCACAGCCGATCGGCTCACATCAACATATATAGGTTTACATAATTCCTTTTCAACACTCAACAAGGAATGCAAACTACTAAAAGGTCCTCACATAAATGTAAATGGACACATGAGGCCACTCGGTCTAGTACGTACGCCCCCTGTCCCGTACGTACCCTCACAACACGCCCCCTCAAGTTGAGGCGTTAATGTCATGAAGGCCCAGCTTGGAGGTGAGAAACGCGAATTGCTCCGCGCCTAACCCTTTGGTAAACATATCAGCAACCTGCTGTTGAGAAGCAACCTTCTGTGGAGCAATCTCGCCTGACATAACTCGTTCACGAACGAAATGACAGTCCATCTCAACGTGCTTCGTTCGTTCGTGAAAAACCCGGGTTGGCAGCAATGTGTAACGCTGCCTAATTGTCACAAAACAATGGAGTAGATGAAGTATTGGCCACCTCCAACTCACTAAGAAGCCAACGAAGCCAGATAAGTTCACTTACTGTACTGGCCATAGCACGATACTCTGCTTCAGCTGAGGACCGAGCTTCAACTGACTGTTTCTTGGTTCGCCAAGATATAGGGCTCTGACCCAGTCGAATGAAGTAACCGGTTGTGGAACGACGAGTGCGCTGACAACCGCCCCAGTCGGCATCACAGTGTGCTGTCAAACTAAGTTGTCCTTGAGTGGGAAAGCGGAGGCCACGGCCTGGGGCACCTTTGAGATACCGAAGTACACAATAGGCAGCATCTTCATGTTCCTGACAGGGAGAGTGAACAGCTTGACTTAAAATATTAACAGCATAAACAATATTGGGTCGAGTTACCGTCAGGTACTGCAGACGGCCTACAAGACGCTGAAAACCAGACGGATCCTTGGCAACAGGGCCCTCGATCCGCGTAAGATGGTGGTTTTGCTCGATGGGGAACGGACAAGGCTTCGCAGCAAGAGCTCCATCATCCTTTAAGATATCCAAGGTGTATTTCCTCTGCGACAATACTAAACCATTCCGTGAACGAGCTACCTCAATCCCCAAAAAATATTTTAGGACTCCCAAGTCCTTAATACTGAACTGATCATGAAGAAAAGACTTGACACGCTGGATAGTGTCCAAGTCATCACCACCCAGGATAAGATCATCAACATAAATCAACGCAAACACGAATACCCCACCACGTCGATAAAGAAATAGAGAATGATCAGCCTTGGACTGTTGAAAAACAAACTGTTGAAGCGACGTGGTGAACTTCATATACCAGTTTCTCGACGCCTGCTTCAAGCCGTATAGATATTTGCGAAGACGACAAACCCGAGTGTCCCTCGTTCGAGCAAATCCCTGCGGCAACTACATATACACCTCCTCATGCAAATCACCATGAAGGAAGGCATTATTGACATCCAATTGATGGAGATGCCAATTCCAGTGAGCAGCAACGGCGAGAACACAGCGGACTGTGACGAGTTTGGCAACGGGAGCGAAAGTGTCGTGATAATCAACACCTTCGACCTGGGTAAATCCCTTTGCCACGAGACGCGCCTTATACCGTTCCACGCTATCATCAGGACGAAACTTAATTTTGTAGACCCATTTTGAAGCAATGGCCTTTTTGTTGGGAGGCAATTCTTCCAAGACACATGTACCATTAGCTTCCAAGGCATCAATCTCATGCTGCATAGCCTCTCGCCATTTGGCGTGACGAACAACATCATGGAAGAATTGAGGCTCAACCAGAGTGTCCACCGCTGACAGAAAAACACGATGGTTAGCGGATAAACGAGTAAAGGTGACATATGCTGACAAAAGATATTTGGCAGCAGAAACAGTGTGAGAGGAGGGTAAATAAGTGTCATAACCTCGCAAACAAACGGAAGGCTGGCGAGCACGCAAGCTACGACGAGGGGCAGGCACTGCGGAAGAAGCTTCCTCGGCAGGAGGAGAGGAAGGCGCTGCGGGCTCCGCCGGCTGGGCTGAAGGAGGAGTACTCGGCACCCTCGGAGTTGGCGAAGTAGGAGCAGGGGAAGGACAGTTCGTGGCGGGAGAGGGCGCGGTGGCATCAACCATGTCGGACAGGGCGGGAGACGAAGCAGGAGCAGCGGAGTCGATGATTGGAACTGCATCATCATCATATAAATGTAAATGGACACATGAGGCCAGTCGGTCTAGTACGTACGCCCCCTGTCCCGTACGTACGCTCGCAACATACACATTGCAAACCAATCCTTTTCGTAATTGCAAACCAAAGAGACAAAGGAAGCAAAGTACTCTATAGAGAGAGATATAGCAAATGCGACCTTCGTTTCATCTTCCTCACCGATGTCATCGTCATTAATGGGATGGCTCGAGGAGAGAGAGAGAGTGTGATGGAGAAAGAGGCTAGGAGCTGCAAAGTGGAGAAGCAGTCAAGTATGTAAAAACGGTTTATACCATTACGTCGGTATATCAAGTGGTATGCTTTGACCGAGATATAATTGGTTTATGGTGGTTCATGTTGATTTAACAAAATATGTAGAAATGTGAAAAATTATTAACATCAAATGAATTTAAGCATATGTAAAATATATTCGAAGACAATCTACTTATGTTTACATTCCCATTTAAATAAAATTCAAAGTTCCAAACAAAATAATAATTATTTGTATTTAACTACAACATTTATCGTCAACACTGTTGATACTTGAATCCAACAAATAACATCAATTTTTAACTTTCAAATTCGTGAAAGAAAGCATAAATTAATTCTTTTGTTAAATAAATTCACTAAAATGACTTTATTTTGTATTTTTGTTTAGAGACAAAAATCAATCATTCAAATCATATCGGTGGCATAAGCATTCTAGTTGATTATTTGAGATAGGAGTGTGCAACGGTTCGGTCTAGACGAACCAAACTCATGAGAGATCGCAAATCATTAGTAAAAAGCATCTTAGAACCATAGATAAGATCAAAAGCATCTCACCACCACTCACTCTACAATGCTCTGGCCCTAATTTTTTCCTCAATCGAGAGTGTCGCCATAGATAAACGACGCCCTTCATCAACAACAATCATTGCTCGCCTTTTCCGGGAAAAAAATCCAAAACTACCACTGTTTAAAAAAAAATTACAAAATTACCACACATTCCCAACAATTTCCAAAAATACCACCCTTCCATACAAAACGCGCCTCCAAGGCGCGGTTTGACTCTACCTGGCTGTCAAAGCGCGTTGCCACGTGGCGGTACATGCAACCGCCAGATGGAGGAGCGATCCGACGGACAAACCGCGCGCCAGCGGGGCGATCCGCGTCGATCAGTCAAACCTCTCCCCAGAAGCGCGGTTTGACTGTTGGGAAAATGCTAACCGCGCTGGAGGCACGGTTTTAGGAGGGGTAAAAGGACGAAACCGCCCCTCCCTCACGCGGTTTTGTCACTATATAACCCCCCCTTCCCATTTTCTGCACACCAACACACATTCTCCCCTCTCTCCCTCTAACTCCTCACTCTACCCACCCCCCTCCCCACCCAAAAACCTTAGAATTAGTTATTTTGTTGGTTGCGGCTAAGTCTGATCTGTTTTCAAACAACTTTTTCTTCGGTTTTCACTAAAAAACCGTCGAATCTCTGTCCGGATTCGGAAAAAATGGCCGATTTCATCCAAGAAGAGGGCATTTTCTATGATGATTATCAAGCGGTACATACTCATTTTACCCAATTGTTGTTGTTGTTATAATGATTTATTTAATTTATATACTAATTGATTTATGTTGTTGTTATGCTATCATAGGTTGGGCCGGATGTTGATATTTACAATCAACGATATTATGTTGATCAAGTACCGATTGATCCGACTGTTTTATATGATCAAGCTAATTATCGTTCAAGAGACGTTTGGAACGACCACAAGGTACATATTATTTATCATCACTTGTAATTTGTATTTTGTTAAAGTAATTTATTTGTTTGTACAATTATTTACTTAATTGTTAATCGTATTGATATAACCATAACGACTAGAAATGTCGGCGATGATGGTTTTCACCTTAAGGCCGGGCTCCTTCTCAATTAGATGTTTGATAGCCGCGGCAACCACCCTTGATTTCAACTGTCGATGGCCTTGGGATGTTATTGATGACACACATGTGTGTGTGTTCACCGCACGGGATATGACCCAATGGCCGACTCTCTTGCTCTTGATGGCCCGGACCCTAGCTTTGCATCCCTCATTTTCATTTTTGCATCGAACCATCAACCTCTTTGTGACGGAATGGGTTGTTTGCCATTAAAAACTCCGAGTCATTGCTTCAGTGGCAATAGCATGCCGGACCTCATTCTTCGTTCCAAATTGTTGGCCCTTCATAAAGCCAGTGAGTGGACCCCATACTAGCACCTCTGGCGGGTCCATGTCGGCATCAACATACCAATCTTCATTTTGAATGTGATTGTAGTATGGAATAGGTACACGGTCGCGAGGTACCTCATCACCGTCTATGTCTGAATTTGGCCGGAATCATTAGCACCTTCCAGCGGATCGGAGCTGTCTGCACTAACTTCGCCTTCCTCTTCTTCAATCTCAGGGTCACTAACTGGACTTGGATTGACCTCTTCTTCCATCTAATTATCATCATGAAAGACACCTTCACCTTCACCAGCTCCGTAATGGTAGTTGTGGTAACTAACACCGCTTTGATAGAAGTTGTACTCGGGTGGGTACTGGTAGCCTGCTTGTTGGTTGTGATCTGCCTGTTGAGCTTCTTCTTCATATGACGGGAAGGATTGATGATGACCTCCAGTTCCATGATGATACTCCTGCCTCCAGTTCGAGTCTTGGAAATCCTGGTGGGGATGATCTTCGTATAATACACTCCCACCGTGGATACCAGATGTTTGGCCATCTCCAGAATGACCTACACCGCCTTCAACGACCTCGGTGTAAACGAACATCTTCGCTTGCTTAATTTTATTGATGGTCAAAAATTGGACCATGGCATCAACGTCCTCCTTAGTGGTAAGGAGGAATTCCTCATTCCACAGCGACCCGTCATGTCTGTTTGGATATCGATACACCATTTGATCAACTCTTCTAGTGTCATCCATGCAGGTAATCTGAGTGCACATTTGATAGAGCTCTTCAAGCATCGGTCTCGTGCGGACCTTCATTTTATAAAAATTGCCACCGACGTAACTTACAACATTTTCGGTCTCTTCCGTGTAACCATTCCACCGCAACCCAAGCGTGAACCTTTGGAATGTCATCTGCAATAAAAATGTAATTAAGTTGCTAACATAAAATCACAAAGGACAATGAAAAGTCATACAAGAGGGACATGACAATGAAAAGTAATTAAGTTACTAACATAAAATCACAAAGGACAATGAAAAGTAATACAAAACAAACTTACGAATTAACGTTAATCACAAAAACTAAATAATTTAAAGGGGCAAAACTGAAATTTGAAGAAGGAAGAGGAGGAGTGTGAAGAATTTGAGTTCTCTGAATCAGCCTTTTATAGGCGAATTTTGCACCACAAACCGCGGGTGGGGGGAGCGGTTTTAGGTCTGCCATGCAGTCCCACTCCTTGCATGCCGACATGTCTGCTTTCGGGTGACCAGGCACAAACCGCGCCTTGGGGCAGCGTTTTATGTCTGCTGTCGACCACAAACCGCACCTTTAGGCAGCGGTTAATGTCTGGAGAAGGTAAACCGCGCCCTGGAAGGGTGGTTTATCATGCCGACACTTAAACGATTCCTCTTCAAGCGTTTTGTGGTAGGGTTTGCATATAAACCGCTCCTTAGAGGAGCGGTTTTAGCTGAAAAATAAAAACGCGGGCTGACGAGGCGGTTATAATGTAAACCGCTGCCAGGAGGCGCGGTTTGTATATTAACCGCCACTTAGGGGAGCGGTTTTTAATAAAGGGTGGTATTTTTGGAAATTGTTGGGAATGAGTGGTATTTTTGTAATTTTTTTTAAATAGTGGTAGTTTTGGATTTTTTTCCCCTTTTCCGGGAGTGCCCACATCTTCATCCACTACCTTTCCGCTACGCAAGCCCAGCCCTTTACACAATCTTAGGCCTCAGCTTTCACTAACCATTGAGAGATTCAATTTTTTCTCCTTTCCTATTTCACAATCTAGGGTTTCGATCACATCAAAATAGAGACTAGGGCTTTGCTTGTTGCAAAGTTTTTTACATTGATAATATGGTAGGGGTTCTTATGGTTTTCCAGGACTAATGACCTTTGCAAGGAATCCAAGAGGCAAACTATATATATTTAGTAAGGATTTGGTTTATAGAGGGGAAACAAAAGAAATGCGAGACAAATTTGTGTTGGGTTTGTATTTTTATAGGATATAGTTTTTGGGTGGGTTGAGTGTGGTTATGTCAGGTTTGATTTATTGATTTTTTTATTAATATTTTATGGCATGACATGTTGACTGGACTGAACTAATGGATTTTCAGATGGAGATGGACAGAATGACTGCTTTGTTAATCATCCAAATGTGTTTCATTGAAACATGCAAAATTAAACTTTGATGATCATTTTGTACTAAATGATAGGTTGTGTGACCATTTATAATAATTACCCACGAAAGCAGTGCACAGTTGATTTAAAGAATTGTTTCTCCTTTGACCAAACTACTCTTCGTATCCCGCTATATATATCTTAATCAAATAACCAATGTTTTCAACCCGGTTTAGCCCGTTGACCCGATCAAGTAAGAGTGGTGAGGGTTAATGGTCAAACAGTTGTAGCCCGAATATATGAAAAGGTCATTATATTGTTCGTATATTTATAAATTATATCAAATGTCATCTAACATATGAGTAATAACATATAAAATTACACCAAAATAACATGTCGTACTTTGATCCAACATATAGTGAAAATTCATACTTATATACACTTATATAACATCAAAATTCAAATGTTCAGTTTAGTGTTAGACGAAGAGGAAAACAGAAAAATAGGTACATTTCACAAACCAAATGAAAAATGACAGTGTAACCTCCAAAGTCCAACCTGATAACGTTGCAGTGAGTCGACCTGACGGGTGTGTGACACCTGTTTTTCTTAGCAGGCCAAGGGCTAATTTTATATGTAAATAACCCGACAGGTCGACACATGGGTTGAAAACCTTGCTTATGACCCACATTAATCTTGACAGTTGCCAAAAAGTGAGACATTTTTCAATTTTCATACTACCTATCATCTTTGATCGCCGCTCGGGGGGATTTTGACACTGTGTAGCTAGCGATCCAAGTGGTGGTCCTGAATTTCGAAGCAGGCGTTGAGGATTGCTTCTCCTATTGTTTCTGAGATATGTAAGAAGGCACAAGTGGCCATTCAGAGCACCAACATTGACAACCCAGACTGTAATTATTGTGGCCAAGAAGGTTTGTTAATTGCAATTTCAAGCTTTCCATTTTTCGAACTTCCTACTTTTTTTTACCATTGTAATGGGGGTTGTTTGTTTGGGTGGAAATGGGGATATGAGGAGATTTGTTACCTCTATTCAAGGACTGCTTGTTCTTTCATATTGTTAAATTCATGAATGTGACCCTAGTCGGCCTCATCACTTTGATAATTATACTGTGGTATTTTGATGATTGAATACTGCAGACTCTGCTTCTTGATGTAGTTGATTTATTATTCTAATCTAAGTTAGCTTATAGATTCTGTTCCCTTTGCTAGGGATTAAGAAAATAATGGAATCAGGAGATGGATCATTGCTAGCAACCTCATTGGAAGAATCAATCACAACTTTCTTACATCAGCTCCACCTTTAAAAGAGAGGGATAGTTTTAGCGACAGAGCGAAGGAGTTTGTCAAACTCAACTCCACAAATGTAGCAGGCAAGTCTAAATGAGACTGTAGCTAGGGTCTGTTTACTTTCATTTTCGTTTCCTGTTTTCTGTTTTCATGTCATAAATTTGACAGCCGAAACGAGAAAATTTGTTCACTTTTTATTCCGTTTTCTATTCGTTTCCAACTATGAAAACATAAAGTGGCAACTTCCTGCTGTTTTTGGAAACGACAAAATGTTGTTTTCACCTGTTTTCAACATCTGTTTTCTCAAAAACAGGAAACGGAAATGAATATAAACAGGCCCTAAAAGTATTGGGAGCTGCAAACTTATTTTTCTCTCTTTTCTGAATGCCAAAATTTGGCTGCAGGAGATGGATGACCCAGGAAGGTTATCTGTGTGACATCTGGCGACACAACAGTTCCTTTGAAGCAACGTTGTGTTACTTGTGTACGATACATTGATAATTTCAATTCAGGCCATCGAGGAGCAACATCAACAGAGTATGTCGTAAAGAGTCACATCACATGTAATTCTCCTGTTGTGATAATGCTTTCCAATTTGATTTGCTCTCTTCATGGTGTGACCATTTCTTTTACTAATGTCTTTGGGCGCTTCATTAATGCTATTTACGCAGTTGTATTTCTATATAGGAGGTGAGAGTTAGTTTCTTATACTGATTTCTTTCTCTTGATTGCACGTGTAAAATTATCTCTGGCAAATAATCCAGAATTATGTATGTGATGTGAATCTGTGCATTTAGGGGAACCATCACGCCATATACATGTTCTCTCCCAGAGAATATCTGGTTGTAAGCTTAGTATAGATTTTTTGCTCTATAAACCCTTCTCATAAAAAGGATATATGATCAAATCTTCTTCTTAGATTACTTATACTATGCCTCGAGTGGAAAAGACATTCATTTGGTTATAATGGGTGTAGAATGTAAATATGTTTTCTTTAATTGTGGATAGTTCATCTTCTGCAATGGTTGTTAATAATATTATCATAATATTCTAAATATGGTTGTCAAACTTTAACAATTGATGATATGACCCAGTTTTCTATAACATTTCAGTACGAAAATCATGTTCAGACGTAGTGAAGACTGAAGAAGTCAATTAGTGATCATCATGCTGTATGCATCATTGACCTCTTATATCTTTAGTCATATAGTATTCTTTTTCATATCGCTGCAACAAAGCTAGAGTTTTAAGTTAACATATGATTGAGCCACTTTTCACTCTTTTCAATCAATTTTTCTCACCGGCTGTGGCAGGAAACCTACTATGAAAACTTCTTATTCGAGCCTAAATGTACATGTTTTACCCCGTTTTCCTTAGGCGTTTGTGACAATTTCGCTCTTAAAAGGGTTGTTTTATGCTAGGTTTCTCGTGTTTTAGCATGTTTTAGGATTTAACAGGTAAAACCAGCCCCAGAGTCGAAAGTTGGACGAAAAGGAGCGAAAATCGGGAGAAGAGGTGAAAAGAAGGCAGTTCACGGCTTTCCTTGGATGTTCACAGTCTTGTATGACCGTGAAGAAGAGCTGTTGCCCGTGAACGTCGAGGCGTTCAGAGCATTTCCAGAAGTTACTGACGCTAGGCGAGTTCACGGTCACTAAGACCGTGAAGTGGAGTTGTTGCCCGTGAACCCGTGCAAGCGAAGCAGTGCGTTTCGACGCCCATCTTGAGTTCACGGACGCGTTTCAATGTTCACGGCCGTCCAACCCTTGAGTCGAGTGAGGGAGTAAGTCAACCACCGATTGCCTAAACTGAAAGGGCCGAGTGACACGGCCTATAATGTTTACCTCGGTTCAGCAATTGAGATTGTGGTCTACGACCATATTTGCATCCCTCTGCGTAAAGAGATTTCAAAACCATTCACCTTTGCCTTAGTTTATTTTAATTAGCAAACTTTTCAACCAAAACTTTGTTGCTAGATAATGATTCAAATGACTGAAGTAGGGGTACACGGACCGACCCGGGTTGATATTTAAACATACTTATCCTATACTGCACCCGACTAAGGTTTATACTTGCACCTTAGGCGGGAAATTATTGTGGTATTTTGGACGAGTCAAGTTTTTGGCGCTGTTGCCGGGGTACCGCGGTCCATTATCTTGAAAGGTCATTTAGTGTTACTCTAGCATTTTTTAATATTTTCTTGTGTTTTGTTTTTGTGTTTCATCTTTGTGTGATGCAGAGTTGAGCCATGGATCCCGATAGCTTCTCCTACCCGTGGGGGTATCCACCAACACCCGATTGGTGTTACCCCGAGCCGACATGGGGCTATCAAGAAGAAGATGAGTACGGATCTGGGATCGACTACCAACTACCTTTCCATGATGAGCAATCATATCAACCAGATGTTCAAGAGTTCAATCCCTACCATGAAGGTTACCCTCCACAACAAGAAGGGAAGAGTCAATTGGAGCTATTGGTGGAGAAGTTTGTATCGAACAATAAGAGATCATATTCTGAACCGGCCTTTCCAACCATGGATCCACTTCACTCGGATTTCCTCTATGAAGCGGAGGAAACATGCAAGCGCATGGAGAAGCTAAACTCGATGGTCGAGGAAGCTTGTGCACAGTTCACCCAAGACTGACTCTTGGCAGTTGGTGAGGAAAAGGAAGATGAAGAGGAAATCCTCGAGGATGAGTTGGAACGGTCGGAAGTTGTTACGGATGGGCACCGTGATGCTCAAGACTTGGAATGTCCTCTTGAGGTATCCACCACTCTTCCACATTTCATCCCAAGCATTGAAGAGGAAGTCTTCAATAAGGAGATGAGTGCCGAGTCAATCGAAGACATAGCCTAGAGACTCACTATTCAACGCTTGCTTGTGGAAGAGCGAGGAAAGATGAGGAAAGAAGAAGTTGTGGAGGAGGAGGAAGAAATAAAAGAAGAGGAATTTCTTGAGGATTCCCGAGAAGAGGAATTTGAAGAAGGGAAGGAGTTGGATGAAGCGATTGGATCTCGTGCTAAGGAGGAAGACTCGATGGAAGAGGCTTGCATCGGCCATGTGATTATCGAGAAATCTCCACCGAACTTCGAAGAGTTACTTAGCAAGGATCCTTTTGCGGTCACTCTTTGCTCGAACGATGTCAAACCATCGGCGATCAATCGGTGTTCCACTACATGATTCGGGGCAAAGAGAAAAGAGAAAAAGAGAAGGAGAGATCTCAAGGGTGGGGGCTTCATCTCACTCGAGTTCATGAGTCGTCATCAAATATTAATCCATTTGCTCATGACTTGAGGCTCCACCTAAATGATGAGAACCTCAACTTCAAGGAGGTGCTAGCATGGACCGAAGTTTAAGGAAAAACCGTCTAGCTTATGACGTAAAAGTAGCGCTTGTTGGGAGGCATCCCAACGTAGGTTTGTGTTTATTGTTATGCTAAGTATTAATATGGTGAAATAACCTTGCCTTGTGCGAGAATGTGTTTGTGTTTTTGTCTTTGTTCCCATGTGAAGCTCTCTCCTTTTCATCTCCGGCCCAATTATGTTCCAACGTTCACTCACCAAGCCCAAACGGTAACATCATTCTACCCCTATCTTACGTCATTGAGGGCAATGTCGAGCTTAAGTGTGTGTGTGAGGGGGGGGGGGGGTAGTTTACTATTATGCTTGTGTGAGTGTGATTGATGCTTGGAGCCTTGATATATGCCCAAATTTCAAAAATTTGAGGGCTCCAAGCAATGTTTGCATGATCAAAGTAGCTGGTGTATGGGAAAATCTCGTGTGTTAGAACACCCCCAAATTTTTGGGTTAGATTCGACCGGTAATAGAAGAATCGGGTCGGTTCAATATTGGGTAAGGTAGGAGCCACTACTAATTGGAAATTTATTTTAATTAATTTATATTGATTAATTTGAAGAATTAATAGATTTAAATTAAATTAAATTAAATTAAAAACCCACCCGACGTAACCCCAACCCCATTTCCCGTTACCCCTTGTAACGTTCCCCACTCCCCCATATAATTCACTCCGTCACCCTAATAAACTGACACCATTTTCATTCCATCACCACAGCCTACCACTCCCCCATATAATTCACTCCATCACCCTAATAAACTGACACCATTTTCATTCCATCACCACAGCCTACATCGTTACAATCGGGAGGAGAAGGTGGAAAGATCAGAAGAAAGAGAAGAAGAGACGGCCAGAAATAGATCGAGCAGCCGCAACGACGAGACTTACCTTTGACAACCCAACAGTTCGATCAACGGGGCACTTAGAGGGACTCGCTCTCTGCGTAGAAAAATCAAGGTAGATGGGTGCGGTGGCGGCCTCGGGAGTCGGGAACCAATCGATCTCAAAGGTAAGGATCGAGTTCCCTTGAATATAATATAGTCGATGGTGATATTGATGCCGGATTGGGATTGGATTAAGTAGTGCTTGCTTGATCGATTTCCCCTTGGCTTTGAAGAAGGGTTATGTTGATTTGGGTGCCGACATTAATAACGCGAGTAAAAAAAAATGGTTGGATACTGATACGAGAGCTCGACGTATATTCTGGTGCTTCGTCGGTCTTTGTTCGATGCAGAGAGCAAGCAAGAAAGTTACGGGTGGTGGTGGTTGTTCTTTTCAAAACCGGGCAGCGAGGATAGATTGCGATAAAAAGGTGAGGAATTTAACTCCTATAGGTTAATATTACTGAAATCCTATTTAACTCCCTAACTTTTTAAAATTTAACGCCCTAACCTTACCAAACAGACCATACTACCCCCAATCCCTAAATTTGCCCCATCGCCCTAGCTCCCGTGATCCGCTCCGCCCGTCGAAGAACAAAAAGAAAGAAAGAATCCCGCCGCACACTACCCAATCCCTAATTTTGCCCCACCGCCCCAGTCCCCTTGATCAGCTCCGCCCGTCGAAGAAGATAAGAATCCCCGCCGGCCACTGTCCTCCCACTGCCGCCGAAAGAATCTCTGCCGGCCCCGCCATCGCCGGGAACACGAGGAAGAAGATTGGATTCGACGATGCACACCTCCTCTGCCATCACACTGGCGGCGCCGTGAACTCGAGGATGAAGAAGGTATTCGACGCTGCCCACCTCCTACGCCATCGACGACCCTTGCCATTGCTCTGCCTCCATCGCCCTAACCCTTGCTCTGCTCCGCCTGTCGACGACGCCGAGGATTTTGCTACTGTTGAGTTGAACCTTGATTGATCGAGAAGGCAGTTGCGGCGGCGACGGCAACTCCCAGGACGAACGGCGGAGACAGGGAAATTCTCAAGGCAAGATTTGGTTAGAGTTGGGAATATTTTGAGGGCAAATACGTCAAATTATCTAAATTATGGCACAAATTTAAAAAAGTTAGGGAGTTAATTAGTAACTCTCATATTAGGCGGTGCAAGATAATGATGCATTGAGTACGTTTTCTAATGATTATATCGCAGTTTTGGACTATTATGCATGGGAGGAGAAACGTAAATGCATGTGTCCTTTAGGAATAATGGGATAATGAGAAAAGGGAATTAACACAAGGAGAAGAAGATTCGAAGGTCAAAGTCTTGAGTGATGGATCTTTGGTTGGTGGTTATATCAAGTTAGACAACAATTAATCTATAAGGTGAGTGTAAAGGGGGTAAATCTACATCTTACGGTATTTCAGTTTTTGAGATTGATTGCTGTGTGTCGTATTGCCTTTGTATGCTTATATGATGTCATATGATTTGTGTGAGTTATGCTTTCAGTTTTATGTTGTTGTGTGCTTTACTTACAAGTAAGTTTAAGTTTAAGAAACAAGTTTCTTTTAAGAAGTTCTTCACCTTCAAGAAGGTGAAATCGTTTTAAGAGTTTGTAGTCACTAGCGTCAGTTCATTGCCATTTGAGATTTTGAGATAGAGCAGCAGTTATGCTCTTGAGACTTTTAAGTTGAGTAGCAGTTATTCTCTTGGGATATTTTAAGTTGAGCAGCAGTTATGTTCTTGAGAATCGTGGAAGAAGAGTCTTCCATGATAAGTTTAAGTTTAAGGAAAGCCGTGATGGCTTCTCATACGTATGAGTTGAGCAACCGGACTAGCTAGTGAGGGATCCCCGTGTCAGTCAAGAATTTAAGTGGAGATTTGAGCTTTAAGAATACAGTTTTAAGAGTTAGTGGAAGTACAAAACAACTTCCACTAAGTTATGTAAAGTGATCAAGTATTAATAAAATGTTAAACGTAAGGGCGTAAAGTGACCCCATCTCACTCACCAGTTTGAAGAGCTAAAGGAGGAGCTAGAGGAGCAGTTAGTGAGCAGCAAGTTCGAGGGTAGTATAAGTGTCACGAAGGATGCTTAGTCAAGGTTTTCAGTAGCAACAACATTTTTTTTTCCGTTGAATCAGTTGCATTTGTATTACCAAATCTATATGCAATGTACATATAGAAACTGATACAACGAAAGGCCAGCTCGATATGAGCAGCCCTGTGGAAAATAAACCTCAACCCCCCCACCCCACATTCCTACACCAGACACACCTCAACCCAAAAAATCAGCTGCACTAAGGTCTGCCTGCAAGCTACTATCCACACTACCCAAATACATTAAATCAGATACTATCAACCGACCAATACCAGCAGCATCCCTGGGAGGTAGCTGGTGTTGTCGGTTGCACCTTTCATGCCACAAATAAGCGATGCACGCACACCAGAACACCCCCGCAACTCTCCCAGCCGGCATCTTCCTTTTGCTCAGAGCAACAACAACATTTACATTTCCCTGCCAACCTGAACTGCAGAACATATGGCCATCTCTCCAGCAAGAAATTACATGCATTGAGTAAGAACACTGAAAGAACAAATGTTCTCTGGTTTCAACCGAGGATCTGCAAAGTAAACAAGCACCATCTGTTATCTTACCCCACTTTAATAGCTTATCTCTAGTGATAATACCATCTAACAATACAAGGCACGCAAGCAGACTGTTGTTAGGCAAATGGCCTTTCCCCCAAACCAGTTTTGCCCAGTCCACCTTCTGATATTCAGTACGCAAAGCATTCCAAACAGTAGACACTTTATAAACAGTCAAACAGGCATCAACTTGCCATCCCAACTAGGAATTGCACCTGACATCGTCATATGAACTTGAATTAGGGGTCTGAGCTTTAGAACCCTTCTCCATGCCCACGAACTACTAGGACTAACACTCATAGTCCAAACACTACCCTGCTTCACCCTATAACTCCACATCCAGGCCACCCAAATAGTTCCACTCTTCATCATTAATAGCCAGATCATTCTGATAGAGCAGACCCTGTTCCAAGCTAAAAGGTCATTGATTCCAAGACCACCCTCCATTTTTGGCCGAGCTAATCGATCCCATCCAATTTTTGCTATACCCTCATTTCCCCCATGCCAAAGAAAGTTCGAGCAAACAGTATACACTTGCTTTAGTACATTCTTAGGCAAGAGAAAGACTTGCATCCAAAACTGCAACAAACCCATGATGATAGAGTTAATCAATTCAAGTCTACCTGCATAACTCAGCTGTTTGGCACTCCAGGTTCCAATTTTTTGAGTAATTTTTGCCACAAGCTTCTCACAATCAGCAGAGGAAAGCTTCCCAGAGAATAATGGGAGCCCCAAGTACCTTACTGGAAGTTTCCCTTCCTGGAATCCAAATAACTGTAAAGCATTACTCTTGAAGAGAGCAGATTGTCCCCCAAAATACACTTCACATTTACTTGGGTTACACTTAAGACCAGATACTAAATAAAACTCATTCAAAAGCTCTTGTACTCTGCATATTGCTTGCGCAGACCCCTCTGTAAAAATTAGAAGGTCATCTGCGAAGCATAAGTGGGTTAACCCTATGTTTTTCACTGTGGATTGTAGACCAATGATTTACTCACTGCAGCTCTGTTAAGTAACGAGGATAAACCCTCCATTGCAATAGTGAACAAATAGGGGGAGAGGGGATCCCCCTTCCTTACCCCCCCTCTTTGCCCCAAAGACACCATAGAGCCCTCCATTGACACAGATACTAAACCGAGAAGTTTTAACGCAGAGCTTTATCCAATACATGAATTTAGTTGGGAATCCCATAGTTTCCATCAGTAAGAATACGTAATCCCAGTTTACCGAGTCAAAAGTCTTCATCAGATCAATTTTTATCGCACAACGGGATGAAAGGTTTTTTCTACTATAACCACTGACCAATTCCTGAGCCATTAGGATATTGTCAACTGTTCTTCTTCCTTCAATAAAAGCTAACTGATTACTACTAATCACAGTTGGGAGAACTTTCTTAAGTCTATTAGACAATAGTTTAAAGTCTTTGAGCTTATAGGCAGAAGTTACCTTGGGAATAAGGGAGACTGCAGTAGAGTTGACACTACTTGGCAGCCTGCCAGAAGAAAAGAAATCCAGAACTCCTTTGGTGATGTCCTCCCCAATAATAGACCATGATTTCTGAAAGAAACCAGCTGAAAACCCATCAGGGCCAGGAGCTCTATGCGGATTCATGTGCATGATCACTACAAGTATTGAGTTTGCCCATGTGTTAGGACGTTGCTTTAAACTACAAGTGTTTGTTTTCAGTATTTTATTTATGAAAATTTTTCCCGCTGCAATTTAAGATTTGTGTATTTTATTTATCAAGAGCATTTTAGTAAAAGTAGTACACGACTGGGTTAGGGTGTTTCATTTTGGTATCAGAGCCGGTCTTCCTCTGTTCCTTGGTCTCCAAGGAATACTAGAATATCGATCTCTGTTTTTAAAGGAAAGAAAATGAGTCAAGGGTTTTCTTTTAATAGTATATAGAATCTCCAATCTACTCTGCTCATAACAAGGTGAATAGCTATGAAGGTACGAAAGGACATAATGGTAGCGCGAGGGTGCGATTTGTTTAAGAATAAGCTAGGGGACGATTTAGTTAACACGTTGTGTGACGTCATATAAGAGGTTGAGGTGGATGGCGATCATTAATATGAATGGAAGGATGCAAAGAACGTGGTCAATTCAAGTAAAATCTCAAGATACGAGGCAAGGAGGAATGAGTAAGAAAATAGAAAGATACCACGAGGTGGTATTCAACTATTTCAATAAATAGGGATAGTAGCGGTCATCGACAAGGGTACGAAAAGATGTTACGAAGTTAGGAGGGGCATGAGAGTTCCTGATGAAGAGGTAGAAATATGGTAAGTGACTAGAGTACAAGGAGCACGCATGGAGGGAGATTTTTAGGAAGGGAAGAAGCAAGGATATGAAGGACGACAAAGAGGTGGTAAGTTCATGGCCAGAAGAACAATATGACCATCAGAGGTTGCCGAGAATTAAAGAGCTCGTCGGTCCAAATTTAGGTGGAAGTGTGACCGTTTAGATATGTCGAAGACATAAAGCTAGTTTAAACGTTCTGTTACGTAAGGTGAAGGGAACATGTAGGAATCGGAGGACTATATCGAGGGCAAGGAGTACCGATCTTGAATTGTTGCATGTGATCGAGTATATCCTAAGATGATGACTTAGAGGTCCATTAGGAAAGTGCAAAAGTTTAGTTCTCATGTGTGCATTAATGAATGGATGCCTTGACTCGATTACTTGTTGATTACAATTGCCATGCATTGAGTTTGTGAATTGGAATAGATGGTTGGGTGACTAGGTAGTCATGTGAGCTTTGAGCCGATCGTTTTTTTCTTATGTGCTAAGATCCCTCTTACCTTGGTGTGTAACATCATAGTTGTAACTAGTGAGTATGATGGATGCATAGGATTAGTCCACGCCCAAATGTTGATTGTCCCGAAATGTGTCATCCCTTAGTCAACCCCTTTGTGACTTCGAGGGTCGTTCTCAATTTAGGAGCTTCTTGCTTGTGAGCTTAATGGTGTTAATAGAACTACCCCCAATCCTTTCTTCGTGTCTAAACATGAGTCGTCCTTCTGTCCCGGAGCTCTCGCTTTTGAGTTTTATTGAGGTTCTACATAGGAGGTTTGTGTGCGGTTCTTGCTATGAATGAAAAATGAAGTGTAATGTTGGAGTGAGTTCCTCAAAAAGAGAGCATTGGTCGTTAATTGCATAGGTGGCAAGTGATTTTACTCTCTAGTACCCCCCTCAAAAAGAAAAGAAAAGAAAAGAAAAGAGAAACGAAAAAGAGGTAATAAAATGGGGTAAATAAAGTAGAGAGTGCCACGAAAAACCAAAGTGTATGCTCTTGGAGGGGTTTCTTGGCACTCAAGCCATTGAGATCCCCACATTGTTTTAGAACTCATTCACTACCAAACCGAAAGATGATAGCAAGAGTAGACCGTGGAAGAGTGCTTCAATGTAGTTCACGATGGGTAATAGTTTGGAAAGGAGAGCTAAGGTTTTTGGTCGATGTTAGTGGCCTTTGGTTGAAGAGAAGGGTTTTAGTCGAAACCATAGAACTTTCGGGTTTAGGTTGAAGATGTAAAACCTCACGTCATGATTGCCACCACCCAAAAAGCCTTTTCCCCATTTCCAAGACAATTGTCAGTCATCTGAACCCGTGTCTAAGACCTCCGGACAAGCTAGTGATGACAACCATTCCGTGAACTCTAGCATTTAGAGGTTGCCGCTTTGGTGTTGAGATGATAGGGTTAAGAGTTAATGATTGTGCACATATTTTGGCACCAAAAAGGTCCTGACCCCACTGGTCTTGAGACTGAGTGATTCATTCTTGTTTTGCATGTCATATCATACCCCAGTGAGGACCTTGGTTTCCTTCCCATTTTTTTCCTTGGACTTGAACTCCATGCATGGTTAGTTGTGGTTGATAAGTGGTTTCGTTGAGACTTGCATTGATCCATGAACAACGTGAGAACTTTTCGTTTGCCCATTTTTGGTGGATTCGAATGTCGTTTGTGGTGGATGTCGGTATTGCATGCAACGGTCCATGTATTAACTTCCAATAGCCATTGAGAATTCCCACTTTGTGCCCTTTGAGATGTCCCCAAAGTATTTGTGTAGGTTGAAATATTACCTTGTGTGAAATGGTTTGCTTGGGGACAAGCAAACGTCTAAGTGTGGGGGAGTGATTCGAGCCTAAATGTACATGTTTTACCCCCGTTTTCCTTAGGCGTTTGTGGCAATTTCGCTCCTAAAAGGCCCATTGTGTGAAAAAAGCCTTCTTCAGATTTCTAGAGAGAGAAACACGAACCAAAGGAGAAGGAGGCTAGGGTTTTGCTCCAAGGTGGATTTTGGGAAGATTTTCTTCTAGAGAAGGTCAACACAAGGGCCATGAAGATTGGAAGCCTCCTCAAAGATGGTTTCTACCTCTTCTCCTTGTGTTTCTCCCACTTCTAACATGGAGTAGATTTCTTTTTCACTTGGGTGTTGTGAAACCCTAACTAGCTACCATGTAGTTTCTTTTATGTGAATTGAATGATTGTCATTGGGTATTGTTTAATTCAATGATTGAGGTATTATTCATGTTGATTGTGCATGCTTGTGCTTAACAATCTAAGGGTTGTGCATGTTTTGTGCTTAGCATCCTTAGGTTTGTGCATGTTGGTGCTTAGCAACCTAAAGATTGTGCATAATTGTGCTTAGCATCCTTTAGATTTGTGCATGTTGGTGCTTAGCACTCTAATTGGCCACTTTAACCTAGATTAGAGAGGAAAATCCTCCTTTCAAGGGAGACTCAATCGAGTTTGTTTTCCTTTAGCTTTTTAAGCCACCTAACTAGGTTAATTTAGGGCAAACCTCGATGTTGAATTAAGCAAATTGGTTAAGCGCGATTAAGCCGTCCAACCCTTGGGTTGAGTGAGGAGTAAGTCAACCACCGATTTCTTAAACCGAGAGGGCCGAGTGACACGGCCTATAATGTTTACCTCAGTTCAACAATTGAGATTGTGGTCTACGACCATATTTTCATCCCTCTGCGGTTCGCGGTTACCTTGCTCATAGCAATCGTTCCAATTCACGTACCATGGTAGTAGTTAGGGGGAAGCGACACCCGAGTGATCCTTCTTGCAAAGAGCTTTCAAAACCATTTTCCTTTTCCTTAGTTTATTTTAATTAGCGAACTTTTCAACCAAAACTTTGTTGCTAGATAATGATTCAAATGACTGAAGTAGGGGTACACGGACCGACCTGGATATTTAAACATACTTATCCTATACTGCACCTGACTAAGGTTTATACTTCGACCTTAGGCGGGAATTTATTGTGGTATTCGGGACGAGTCAACTTCCCTTCACGACTATATTTGAGTAACTTCAGGTGAACTTTTGACACCTTCCTGTTGGCTTCTTTTGCTCTCTGGAACTAGGGACGAAAACCGTCAGGGTCCATAGTGAATAACCGTTAACTCTGTCCAAAATAGTTTGAGTTTACCCATACTTATAGAAATATCGGGTACAAAATATGTCAGTATCCGACCAGACTTTGTGTATTCATTGCTATCAATCCTAAGGAAAAAATGGGCTTCTTTCACTTTCTGTATATCATTCAAGGAATATAGATCAGATCTATAACACTTTGTTGACATCCTTTGAGTATCTTCCATGTCATTGGTGGTCTCTTCTATCTAGAATGACAACTAGCCTTCATCTATTCCTTTTCCCTTGACTCAGTTGGAGACAAACTCAAAAATTCTTTTAGAGAAGGCCGACATGGCTCTCAAAAGGTACAAGATGCATATGGTCATAACGAACGAGCTATTGATACGTAAAGAAGAGGTTACAGTTATTACTCTAGACGCAAAGATTTCAGTACACCGTGAAAAGTCGCAACCTGATTCTGAAATGGAACAACTCCTAACTAAACTCATTATGAACAAGCATTCTACTTATATCAAGAACACTATTAGGTGATATATGTCGAGGAAACAACACATCTATGTACGAACTTGACTCGCTAAAACACAACTCCTTACAATGGCCAACTGTAACCAATGAAAGGGACTGCAGTATAGTGATACAAGTAATAAATATTGAATCCACGGGTCTCTAGAGTTACACTATTACTCAGCTTCAGTTCATTATCTATCAAACTAGATTAAGGATTGATTTACTAAACTACTCTACTAATTACAGGTTGGGAACTCACTTAGGTATGATTCCCCCTATCTCCTCAATTAGGTCCAAGTTGTAATTACTTTTGGTTGTTTTATTGTTGATTAAACTGCGGAAGATCCTAAATTAGCTTGGAATCTCTTAAGCTGACCAAGCCCTCTTAGACAGAATACCCGGCTGGCGACTAGCCTTCACTGGGATAGACTGCTAAGGCGACTAGCCTTCATCGCTCATCCCGTCTTTGATGTTTGGGTCCTTTCTCCCTCATCCGAACTCTGAATCAGTCGCCGTTTGATCCCAGACGCTCGTAGTCTCGTCCTCTTTATTTTAATGCATAGATTGCATGATTCTTTGTTCATAAAATCAGGTATAAATACATTCTTCCTTGGGTCATGCCCGAGTTTCTTCTCCGGAGTCGCCAATTGATCTCCGATTGACTTGAAACTTGCGCTTATGCTTCATTTTACATGATAGGCCATAGTATGACAAATGAACACAACCTAGCATAAAATAGGCCAAAGTATGATAAATACCAAGCTAAACAATCAAGATATGAGGGGTAAAAACATGTGCAAATTTAGTGTTATCAGAAATGTTCACATTCTGTGAACACTAGTTATAGGGTTCCTTCCTTCAACCTGGGAGAGAAATCCTGTGTTGTTGTTGTTTGATCATAGAATACAAATAAAAGAAAAGAGTTGTTCTTTTTGTTTGTCAGAACAAATATTTCAATATGCAAGTGAGTAGTTTCCTCAATTAGTTTCGAGCATGTAATCATTTTTTAAACCCAGATACACATCGAGATTCCAAAGTTAAGAAAAGGTCGTGAGAAACTTGTAGTTTCACTACAAGTCAATTTTATTCATAAAAAACCTGTAGTTTCACTGAAGAATTCGTGTGTACATGGTTAGCTTCTATATGACTAAACCTCAGTCTCTAATTTACTAACTACATTTGAATGTAACGGTAACAAACAAAACTAATTACTGAAGCTAACTAATAAGGTATGTACAAGTTTAAAACGAGAAGAGATTAAGAATGGTTGACCAATCTCTCTAGTCGAGTAACAAACCTATTTAATTCGTCTTCAGACCCTCTTTAAGTTGTGGAGTGTAAATACTGCAAACTCCAAGTTTGACAAGAAGAAAATGTAGGCGATGATGACAGTCCTTTCATATATATATATATATATATATATATATATATATATATATATGGGCTTCTATGGTACCCCGGGTGAAATCCGGAGTACCGTATACCTCGAGTATGTAAACTCTATCTAGACCTCGAATTACCAGGATTTTTGTGTCTGATATTATACCCTAACCCTTAATGAGTGAACCGTAGGTCATAATTTGATAGAAACCCAATTCTTGGGATTTATCATAATAATAATTATTACTATAATTAGGATAATATTAGATATGGTAAAAGTCATTGAGTCATATTAGGATAGTCTATTAGGTTTTTCTAGTCTTTCGCTATAAATATGTAATTGGTCCTTCATTGATAATCAATAAGAAGAATATTAAGAAACAATCTCCTAAAACCCTATTCTCTCAATCCTCTCAATTCTCGTTCTCAATCCCTCTAAAGGCCTAGGCCGATTCCCTATCTTTCTCTTCTCAAATCCCTAATTCTGTTCTTAATCCCTAAATTCCCAATTCCCGATAGAACCCTAATCTAAGGTTCTATCATTTGGTATCAGAGCCATGGTCGAAAATCTGAGTTCGTCACAACCCTCAGTCGGGGACCACTATGGCAGGTTGCACGAGCGCCTTTGCAAGCTGAAAGCCCTCATAGCCGAACAAAATGCAGAACGGGAGCGGCAGAAGGCCGAAAGGGAGCGGCGGAAGGCCGAAGGGGAGCGGCGGAAGGCCGAAGGGGAGCGGTGGGACGCAGAGTTCACACGAATCCTAGCCGGAATTCGCAGAAGGGTCACTGCCGTTGAATCACCACCTGCGGCTGCAGCATCTACTGTCCACGACGGGACGGCTGTGGTAGGTGGAGCTGGCGCCGCTGACAATCCAAACAACATCACCATCGTTGAGCAGCAGGAGCAGGACCGGCAGTCGGTTGGGGACGACGCGGAAGAAGGGCTGGTAGCATCAGCAAGAAAGCCCAATCCGGAAGCCCCTGCCTTTCACGACGAGGTCGTAGAAGCCCCAACTGTCGTGGAGAGCATTGCCGCGACATTGGAGAAGACGCCGAAAGAGTTGCTAGAAACGGGAAAGAAGAAAGAAGGCGGCGGCGACAACTCTCTCTCTTGGCAGGCGCTGCATTCCCTTCCATTCCGCGAAGCCCAATTGAAACGACTTGGAGTGGGTCCGTCGGAGCTGCGAAATGAGCCACCGGACAAGAGAATCGCGCGAGATCAACAAGCCGTGTCGGATTCGCGAATCGAATTGGGGGCTAGTGGTGCGGCTCTTCTCGAAACGACGCGGAGGAGGAAGCTGCATGTGTGGGGTGATGGCGAAACCCAGTCGCCATTGAAGAGGAATCCGCCGAGGATAGAGAAGGATTTGCCGCCGAAGGTGAAACTGGGAGCAGATGGGGCCTTCCGCCTGAGGAGCAGTTCGACGAGCGGGGATCAGGAAACTAGGGCGTTGGGTTCTTGTGCCGCGGATCCGGTCGAGCGATTGAAGTTCGCTCCAATGACCGCTTCGACAACAGAGGAGGCGCGATGGTTGATGGGTTCGTCACTGAGCGGGGAGAAGAAGCAGGAGTCGCCGACATCGGGAACTCGGGGGATGCCGCGATCTACAACAACATCCTTCGGGACGAAGACGAAGACTGTAACTCGCGCGACATCGCTGGAGATGCGGATGACAAAGGACGAGCGGGTGATGGTGACTTTGGAGGAGGGCGGCGACACTTCCTTCTTCCCGGTCGAGCAGGCGGCGTCGGAGGTAGCAGCGGAGCTGCTGGCGAAGGGAGGCGGTGGCGTCGCTCTTCTCTCCAGCACCAGGTCGCCGCCGAGGAAGGAGATGGTGCTGCCGGCGGGGATGGCGACGACAAGGGTAGAGCGTAGCTCGCCTCGTTACCGTGGGAGGAGCTGCTGGCCGCCGGGGAGAGGCGCAACGACGGAGGCGGGAGGCGAGCTAGGGAGGAAGAAGCAGTCGCCGAACTTGGGAGAGGAGAAGGGCGACGGGTTGCCCCCTCTTGCAACCCTAGGTTGCGCCGCGCAACTGCTAGCGGGCCCGACGGGTTGGGTGGTCTGGGCCATAGGTCTGGGTGGGTCAGCGGGAGTGGGCTGGGTCGAAGCCATTAGCCCTGGCCATGCGCTCGTTTTGAAGGAGAAGCCTGGCGGGTCTGCTTTGGACCGAGTGTATCCGCAAAATGGGCTGAGAAAGAAGAAGATCGAGCAGAAGCTGGAGACTGGGCCGCCTCTGCAAGTCTCAAGTGGGCTTCAACATGGTTGTTTATTGGAATCTCTTGATTATGGAATGGGCTTGAAAGAAAAAGAAAAAGAATTGGTGGGCTCAGATGATGGGCTCAAGGGAGAACAACTCTCTCATTCTTACTTAGTAGAGTCTGAAAAGGAGGGTGGAGGGTCATTTGCTCGTGGTTGCGTTATGAGCCACGTGGTTAGAGAAGAAGTAACGAGAGTCGTAGTTGCTGGAGTGGGATTCGTTCGAGTAATGGAGCATGATTGGAAGAAAAGAAAGCGCAAGGAGTGGAGGAGACAAAGCGCGGGATGCACGGGCAATGTGAAGAAATGGGTCCAGTCGGTCAACCTTGAGGACAAGGTTGGTCTGAAGGGGGAGGGGATGATAGAAACCCAATTCTTGGGATTTATCATAATAATAATTATTACTATAATTAGGATAATATTAGATATGGTAAAAGTCATTGAGTCATATTAGGATAGTCTATTAGGTTTTTCTAGTCTTTCGCTATAAATATGTAATTGGTCCTTCATTGATAATCAATAAGAAGAATATTAAGAAACAATCTCCTAAAACCCTATTCTCTCAATCCTCTCAATTCTCGTTCTCAATCCCTCTAAAGGCCTAGGCCGATTCCCTATCTTTCTCTTCTCAAATCCCTAATTCTGTTCTTAATCCCTAAATTCCCAATTCCCGATAGAACCCTAATCTAAGGTTCTATCATAATTATCTAAATCATAATCTATAAACCCTAAGATGGTGCATTCCTTTTTGTGCCTATATTTGGATGAATCATAACCGTCGTTTATTGTTTCTAATTAAATTGATCTTGGAGTATAAGATTGGGAGAGTTAACACATAGATTTTGATCTTTAAGTGTTAGAGTATAGTATCATATCCGAAAGATCGGTCAATTCAAGGTCTAGATAGTGTTTTCATACTCAAGGTATGCGGTACCCCGGATGTCACCCAGGGTACCGTAGAACTCGCCATATATATATATATATATATATATATATATATATATTCTATGGTACCCCGGGTGAAATCCAGGGTACCGCATACCTCGAGTATGGAAACTCTATCTAGACCTTGAATTACCAGGATTTTTGTGTCTAATATTATACCCTAACCCTTAATGAGTGAACCGTAGGTCATAATTATCTAAATCATAATCTATAAACCCTAAGATGGTGCATTCCTTTTTGTGTCTATATTTGGATGAATCATAATCGTCGATTATTGTTTCTAATTAAATTAATCTTGGAGTATAAGATTGGGAGAGTTAACACCTAGATTTTGATCTTTAAGTGTTAGAGTATAGTATCATGTCCGAAAGATCGGTCAATTCAAGGTCTAGATAGTGTTTTCATACTCAAGGTATGCGGTACCCCGGATTTCACCCAGGGTACCGTAGAACTCGCCATATATATGTAAGTTGTAGTTCTGTACAAACATGAGAACAATGACAATTTTGATGACAATGTACTGACAAATCAGGTGACAATCCACCTCAATATGTTTAGTTCTTTCATGAAAAACAAGATTTTGTGCAATGTGAATGGCTAACTCATTATCATAGCATGAGTGTATTGGTGCAGAGTGATCAACATCTAACTCAAACAGCAACCAAACCATTTCAAAAGAGAGCTGAGCAAGAGACAAGAATTCTAGTTCAGAAATGATCTTGATATGGTTTGTTATTTCTTCATTTCCAAGTGATAAGAGAAGCACCCAAAAAATGTGTAGTAACATGATGAAAACCTTATTGCATTTGGACATACTGCCCAATCAACATCGGAATAACCTCTGAGTTGTAAATTAATTGGTGTTGGAATCAAATAAAAGACCTTCTGACTTCGAGATACGTAAACACATGATGAACTGCTTAAAGTTGTTAATTGGTAGGTTGTAACTAATATTGACATAGTTTTTGTACTGCATAGCTGATATCAGGTTCGGTAGCAATTGTGTATTGAAGCTTACCAACCAACCTTTTATACACGAAAGGATCAGGTAAAAGGTTGCTCTTGGGCTAACGAGATAGCTACCTATAACTATACGGAGGCCCACATAAGCAGAATCGTCTTATTAAGAAGATAAGCCCATTAAAGATCGAAGAGAACAGGAGGCGTAGGCCAAGTTTGTACAGTTCAGATGGAGCATCACATTTAATGAGCCCATAGGCGAAAACCATGGTAAATCACACTTGACATGGCAGAACAGTAATGGCCATGCCGTTACTGACACGACATTAAATGCTACCATATGCGTAGTACTGAAGAAGTGACATCTCTCATACGCACTGCAGAACATTAAATGTTCCATATATTGGCTATTAGCTATAAATAGAGAATCACTATATCTTTTATTGGTAACGGACCTACCCCAACTCTCTCTACTTTCTTTCTCTAAAATCACTTACTTGACCATTGGAGAGTATCTAAGGCTCCCGATTTCGGATCCCTTTTGCAAGAGTGGTTTCCCTACCCGCACCCAAGGAGAAGGCATGTTCTCAACAAGCAGCCTCAATCCCGCCTAGTACTTTCTGGGCTTAAACAATTTGGCGCCCACCATGGGCCGCATTTAAAGAGATCACAACTTTCTCTAGTGATGGTAGAAGATTCCACAACTCCTTTGAAGGAAGCTATCAAGCCTCGGATAGTGCGCAGATTGTCCCCAGAGGTGGAAAATGAGATGGAGTTGGAAGACAGAGTTAGGGGCCATAGGGAACGAATCTTTGAAATGCAGGGGAATATCAGCCATATACTTTCTCGATCTCATAAAAGAAGGAAATGAAAGAGCGAAGCCTCCTAGGGGCGTCTGATGCACGCAAAGACAAAGGAAAGAAAAAGATGGTGATAGTGGTGGACAACCTCGACGACGAGGAAATGGAAGACGAACAACCAAAGGCGGATCATAGCTTCTTGGAGGAACACTTGCAACCCAGCTTTGGAAGAGGAAGCGAGAAAGGAAAAGGACCTAACATCCTGCACAATCCGTTAGCGAAATAGTTATTCAGGAATCCGGTTCTACCAATTTTTCACCACTCGGACTCCCCACTTACAACGAAATCACTTATCCTAGTGATCACCTTAGAGCGTTCACCTTGAAGATGCAGATGATCAACGCCACAGATATCGACTTGTGCAAAGCATTCATAATAACTTTTGGAGGGTGGTGCCGGACTTGGTACACATCACTTCAGAGGGAATCATTGACAACTTTGAGCAGTTTGCCACGTTATTCTCGTCTAAAGTCGCCTCCCAGATTCGCCGCAAGCTGACACTCTCTACTCTCATCAACTATAGACAACGAGAAAAGGAGACATTGACCGACTTCTATGACACGTGGAACACCATCGCCTTCAAAATTTAAGGAGTTTCCCCCAATGTTATGGCAGGAAATCTGAGGATGTCAACTTTGAGCAAAGAGCTTCAAAGAGCCCTGATAAAAAAGAGCATTGTCTGAACACATGGCTAGAGCTAGACAACCTAGTCCGACGTGCAATAACCTTGGAAGAAACCCTAACCCCGAGGAACAATCTATAACAATGAACAATAGGGACGATAGGGAAAACAATGGGAAAAAAGAAAGGAAATCGGATCCCGCTACAGAAAGGACGATCTCCAGAACGACAAAACTACAAAACAAAAGTGCATAGAGGGGAAGGCCATAAAGAAGTATATACCACTGCCAGAGAAAGAGGGATAGAGCCCGCCAACCGGCCGCGAGATGATAGGGGTCGTGCCGAGGACCCAAGGCGGCCAGAAGTGCCAGTTTTCAGAAGATGGTGCGATTAGCACCAAAAACTATGCATAATATTGCATATTGCGAACATCGTAAGAGAGCGCCCATCGCATCCAAATGAAACCCTAGGTCAAGGTAGCTTTCTCGTCTGTGATTTAAGTTTCAGCTGCCAGAATCCAAGGTTTTTCCCGCTTGGGGGCAATCATTGGGCTAACGAGATAGCTACCTATACCTATACGGTGTCCCACATAAGCAGAACCGACCCATTAAAAAGGTAGGCCCATTAAAGACTGAAGCGAACAGGAGGCGTAGGCCAAGTTGGTACGGTTTGGACGAGACATAACATTTAATGAGCCCAGAGGCAAGAAACCAAGGTAAAGCACACTTGACAAGACAAAACAGTAATGGCCATGCCGTTATTGACACGACATTAAATGCAACCATAGGTGTAGTAGTGAAGAAGTTACACCTCTCATACGCACTGCATAACATTAAATGCTCCATACATTGGATGTTATCTATTGGTAATTGACCTACCCCAACTCCCTCTATACTTTCTTTCTCTAAATCAATGACTTGACCATTGGAGAGTATATGAGGCTCTTGCATCTGTATCCCTTTTGCCAGAGTGGTTTTCCTACCCGCACCCAAGGAGAAGGCTTGGTCTCAACAAGCGCGGCCTCAATCCCGCCTAGTACTTTCTGGGCTTAAACAATTACCTACTCCAGCAGATAGTCTGACCTTGATTTCCATAGGTGGTACGGCAGATTTACAGCTGAGAAATCCTACTTCTTTAACATGCCCATGCAGTACTTATTTTGGCAAATAAAATATTCACTTGAAGCTTCTGGCAATTTCCAATTCAAGTGTTTTCAAGTGTCAAATATCCCCGTAAGTGTTAACTCTACACTTTTAGCCCTAATACCTAAAGTTCATAGTCCAGAAGAAATGAAGTTTTTTAGACCTATAGCTTGCTGCAACATTCTCTATAAGTGCATAGCTAAGATACTTGCAACTAGATTAAGTGCAGTCATGCCTTGTGTCATCAGTGAATCCCAAACTGCTTTTGTCAAGGGTCGAATCATTGGGGAAAATATTCTATTGGCCCATGAACTTGTTCAGAAGTGTGGCAGGAAGAACATCTCTTCAAGATCCTTAGTTAAAGTTGATTTAATGAAAGCCTTTGACTCTGTATATTGGATTTTTCTGTTTAGAGTACTTGAGGCTATGGGTTTTCCAAATAAATTCCTTGACTGGTTGAGAATGTGTGTTACTACACCTAAGTTCAGCATTGGATTTAATGGTGGGTCAGTTGGTTTCTTTCCAGCAAAGAAAGGTTTGAGGCAGGGGGATCCCCTTTCCCCATACCTCTTTGCTGTGGCAATGGAGGTTTTCACTTGCTTGATGCACAAGGCTGTTATTCAAAATGTCATGCCCTTTCACCCCATGTGCAAGAGATTAAAGATCACCCATTTAATGTTTGCGGATGATCTCTTATTATTTTCTGATGGCTCTAATTTTGGAATTCAGTGTATTAAGAAGGTATTGGATGAGTTTAGATACATGTCTGGATTGAAATCAAACCCTTCTAAATGTGAATTGTACTGTGGAGGTATTGATGTTCAATGGCAGGAGCTGATGTCTCAGCATTCAAGGTATAAGCTAGGGTCACTTCCAGTTCGATATTTAGGACTTCCCTTGCTCCCTGGTAAACTTTCCATCAAGGCTTGTAAGCCTCTTATAGATAAAGTCATGAGCAGAATCAGTAGTTGGAAGTCTAAAACTCTTTCTTATGCTGGCAAGCTTCAACTGGTGATGGCTGTGCTATATAGCCTTGCTCATTTCTGGATGTCAATTCTTATTTTGCCTAAGGCTATCATTAAGGCTATAGAGAAAATGTGCAATGATTTTTTATGGGGAGTAGGTGAGGGTGCCAGGAGAAAAGCAGTGGTGGCTTGGTCTCGGATTATTTATCCTAAACATGAAGGGGGGCTTGGTCTTAAATATTTGCATACTTGGAACCTTGCTTGTGTTGTTAGGCATATCTGGGCTGTTTTGATTAGACAAGGGTCGTTATGGATTGCTTGGCTATGGGAGTATCGTATAAAAGGGGGAAATTTCTGGACTCTTACCTCTAAAGCAGGGTCTTGGTTATGGCAGAAGGTCTTGAAAATCATAGACAAACTTAGGGGATCGCTTTCTGTTGCTGCTGATGGAGTTTATTGGAAGGGGGTTCTTCTGGAAAAATTCTGCATAAGGAAGATTTGGGAGGAGCTACGTCCAAAGAAGGGTAAAGTTTCTTGGGGGAAATTGGTTTGGAAAGGTGCTAGCATCCCAAAGAACCAATTCCTGGTTTGGTTGGTTATCACTGATTGTATCACTACTGGAGAGAAGGTTCAAAGGTGGGGGGACCTGGTGACATTGGATGTGCTTTCTGCCCTTGTAACCTGGAAATAAGGTCTCATCTTTTTGCTGAATGTTCTCTGTTTAAGCAGCTATTTGCAGCCTTGTTTGGTAATTTTGCAGATCGAGTCCCTGGGGATCAATGGGAGGGTGAGCTTCAGTGGGCCTTAACTGCTTTCAAAGGCTCCACTGTCTTAGCACAAGCAGGAAAGCTGATTTGGCATGCTCTGATTGCGTCAATATGGAGAGAAAGATGCTTGATTAAGTTTGCAGGGAAGCAACCTGATTTTCATGCTTTGGTTCAGAGGGTTCAAGGAGATATTAGAGTTGTTGTTGAATCTTCAGTTGTGTGTTTGTTCTTTTGAGTGATTAGATTGGTTTTTTGAGTGTTCAGGGGCCTGTTTTCCCCGTTGCTCAGCTGGCAGAGATGTTGCCATCATTGTACTTGGTTCCTTTTTGATTAAATGAAATCCCAACCGCTTCATCAAAAAAATTCCAATTCAAAGAAATACCTCATAATACCCAAGTATTTAGTTTTGAACTCTTAGGACAAAAACGGTTTTGCCTGATTGATATGTGTCATGTAATTTCCGACAAGTATTATGTTATCGACATATAAGAACTAAGATAGACTCTCCAGCCATACATATGAAAATTGGGTAATATGCTTGGGATTGTTTACATCCAAATTGAATCAAAGAAGCAGTAAGCTTGACAAACCATTGCATATTTTCCTACTTTAAACCATAGATAGATTTTTTGAGTAGACAATCTTGATGATGTTTTGATTTTTCAACTTGCAAATATGCGAGAATCTATATTAATAACTTCATCCAAATCTCCTTGTAAAAATGCACTGTTACATCTATCTTATGTAAGTGCATATGCTTAGCTACTGCAACAACCAAAAGAGTTTTCTTTGTGTTGATTTTAGCTAAAAGATAGTAAGTATCCAAGAAATCAACTTTGTGAAATTGTTAACATCTTAACAAATCTGACCTTATACCTTTCCACACTACCATATGAGTTCAATTTGATCTTAAATACTCGACCACTTCCCAACTCTCTTCACGTACTACAGTATTTTGACAACAAGGATGTTGTATTGTCTGTCAAAATGTTTTTGGTTAAGTAAGGATTAGGAAATTAGGAGCAAATGTTTGGCATGTTGGAGAACGACTTGCGTCAATAATGTTCGGGTGTTGTGTTCGCGACAATACAGTCAAAAGCGTGATTCTACCTAGAAGCGGAAAAGAGATAAAATCGTAAAGCGTAGAATCAAAGCGTCAAAAGCGTAAGTTTTTTACGCATACTGAAAAATAACTAAAAATCTATTAAGTAGGACATATGCTATGCAAAATATGAATGCACAAATAAGTTAATAAATACATGCGATTCATGCCTAAAGTAGAACAACTTATAGAATCTTAATAATAAGTTCGTAAACATAAATTTTAACAATAAGCCACTTTTCCCTCTATGCTAATGAATTTGGGGAAAAGCCTAGCTAGTGAATTAGATTACTCTATTGAAGTTGAATGCATCCAAGTACCTGATATGTATCTTCTAATCTCAAATGTATCATATTGTTGGTGATTTACTTTTAAAATATACTTTTTATAATTAATTTCATGAAAAGAATACTCATTTAGTGAACTAAAAGCGTAAAAACATAAAGCATTTTGGTGAACTAGAACCGTAAAATCGTAAGCTTTTAAGCTTTAAAGTGCGATTTAGTCCAATTTTATACACTTAAGTTTTTATATGGAAACGAAAGCGTTTTGGTGACCTAAAAGCGTAAAATCGTAAGTTTTTAAGGGGTCGTTTGGAAGTTGCGATAGTTTTGTTGAGATTATCATTATGCATGTATTGTTTACAATGCATCGTTTTTTTGTTTTTTTAGGAGAAACAATACATGGATTGTTTCTGTGATGTGACAGAAACTATCACTCATTTTGAGTGATTTTTATATCTCAACTTTTAGTTGTGATTGTTGAGATAGTTGAGTTGAGATTGTTTTGTCTCGGCTTTTAGCTAATGCGACATACATAATCACACATACCAAACGTTGTATTCTACAATGCATCAAATTCGACAATACATGTATAATATTATACATGCATTTTCAACAATACATCTATTTAACAATCGCAACTTCCAAACGACCCCTAAGTTTTAAAGCGCGATTTTGACTGTATTGGTTCGCGGGGAGAATGAGAAGTTTATTCTGCCGCCGCTATAAACGTCTTAGGAGAGTGGGAGACTGAAACTATAGAAGCATTGGCGCTGAGTTGGGTGCCTAATTGGCAAACCAATTTGCCTGTGACCGGATTATGCTAGAGTCTGACTGCCTAACACTCATCCAAAAGCTGTAGATAGCAAACAAGATACAAACTGAGGTTGGCATGATATGAAGAAGTATTAGACATAGCTTACGCAGTATGATAGTGATACTTGGTGGCATATCCTCCGAGAAGGTAACATGGCAGCCCACGTGATGGCACACACATAAACTTGCTGTAATCAAAATATTGTACGACTTGATAGATATCTAATTTTCCTAGTTGATACATTGTTGTTGGACAATGTAATCTCAATCCTAGTTGATACGTTGTTCATAAGGTTCTCTATAAAAAATTGCTAATAGTGGATTGATAACAACAACATTGATATTATTTACCCTACATATCGATGTAAGATTTGTGTCAATTCATGTGCTTAAATTCTTAAACATCGCCAAATACATCCCTATTGCGTTCCTATTTGATTTCGATGCGATTTTAGGGTGTATTAGTTAATATGTGTGAATTAGGTACAAAACAAGGTCACAAGTGTAGAAAAGGGGCAAGATTGAAGATCGTGGCCTAGAACCTGAAGATCACGGCCGGGATCACAAGCCGCAAAGTCAAGTTGAAGATCGCGGCCCAGAAGCCATAGATCGCGACCGTGATCTTGGAGGCTCAGGGCGCAAACTTCGTGAGGAAGGAGCATTGGAGAAGCATAGAGTCTCCTCACTCAAGTCACGACCAACATTCACATTGCCCGCGAGGAAGATCGCGGCGGCGACTCGAGGATCGCGACTGCGAAGTCAGTCCGCAATCTTCCCCTTCCCGAAGGCCTTGACGACTGCGTTTTGAGATCACGGCCCAGAGACCAAAGATCTCGCCCGCGGTCTCCTTGACTCAGGCCGCAAACTTCTCCGAATCCAGAATGCCTAAAAATAGAAGACCAATTTTCCCCTTGGGTAAGTCGCCCTAATCGCCCTCTTAGCCTACTTTATGCTACCGCGTTGGGTATGGATTTCTAGGGTTAGACGGGTATGCGCCATCTGGAAATCTTGGAGGCTGAGGATACTTCGCGAGGAAGGAGCCTTGGAGAAGCAGAGAGTCTTCTTAGTCAAGTCATGGCCAACGTTCACATTGCCCGCGAGGAAGATCGCGACTGAAACTCTGGTATCGCGACCGTGAAGTCAACTCGTGATCTTCCCCTTCCCGAAGGCCTCGACGACTGAGTTTTGAGATCACAGTCCAGAGACCAAAGATCCCGCCCACGATCTCCTTGCCTCACGCCGCGAACTTCCCTGAATCCAGAATGCCTATAAATACAAGAACCTTTTCCCCTTTTGAAGGGAGCTGATTTTGAGAGAAATTTTTAGGCTCTAGAGAGAAGAGAGAGAAGCTGAATGAAGGAGAAGAGAAGGAGCTAGGAACAAGGAGACATCTTATTCAACCCCAAGTCTTCGTATATTTCTTCCATGTATCTTCTTCCCTCCTTTATGGAGTAGTCCTCTAAGGTAATATGAGTTCTAAACCCCAAACCCTAGTTTTAGGGTTTACTATGTATGTATGGATTTTTTAGGGTTTGAATGAATGTGTTTCTCTAGTTGATTTTAATGCCACTATTTCCTAAATGATGATGCTTGGGTAAGTCGCCCTAATCTTCCCACTTAGCCTACTTTATGCTACCGCGTTGGGTATGAAGTTCTAGGGTTAGACGGGTATGCCCCATCTGGCGAGTTTAGGATAGATGTGTGATTGGGGGCCTATAGTCGTCGAGGCCAAAGCAGTTGAAATCGGGATTTTACCTAAAATCGAAAACAGGCGTAAAATCGGAATCGTAGAATCGTAGGATTTTAAGTACCATATAGAAATTAACATATGATAATATTAATAAGGTAAATAATTAATAACACAAAGACTTATAACATTTAAAGTGATAACTTTCAAGATTAATGTTCCAAAATCATCGTTTTAATTGTTATTTAATGTTTAACTCAAAATAATTTGTGAGGAAGGGATAGAGCTCATGGGGTTTGGCTCTTGTTTTTCATGTTGTGTCTAGGTAGTTTAACTCAAAGTAGTATTCCGACATCGTCTACTAAGCATTATTTAAAACTAAGAATAATTGAAATCCAATAAAATAATTAATGTAATTGGTTTGGTAGAAATATATTCATTAATAAAATAATTTGTTAATAATGATGTTAATTCTTACGCACTAACAATATTCTGACAATTGTTTTACCGATGAGTTAAACAAGGAGAAGGGAAAGAGGTTGACCGAACCTTATTTAGTTTTTTTTCTTCTTTTCAAATGTTCTTTTAATAGGAAAAATATATGAGACGATCCCCGTCATTGCACTGAAACAATTCTGCTTCATTTGAATTGGCTCAAGCTCCCTATTTTGTTCACATAGGATCAAAATCCCGATTTTGGTACGATTTTACGATTTTAACGATTTTAATCCCGATTTTAGAATGACAACCCCATGATGTTCATTTGTTTTACTTGATGGCCAAATCCCGTATAGGTCAGACTCATTCAACTCTTATATTTTATGGTTAGCGGTTAGCCCATTAGAATCCATGCATTAGTTTATTATTAAATTTTTTCAATTTAGCAATAAAAGTAGTATTATTTTTGCCCTTTCATATATATATTTACCAACACCGAGAATAAAAGGGCTTACAGAAAAAAATTGACACTCCTGGGCCCATTTAAATCTGCGTGTGTACTATAAGTTGGCCCGTTCCAGAGAGAAAAGATAAAACAATTGACACTCCCTATTCTACCATTCCTACAAATGCTCATGGAGCAGGGAATTTGAAATGGGGGAAGGGTTTTTACCTCCCTGCTACTATATGTTTTTAATTTCAAAAAGATACAACAAATGTACTTAGTGTGATTGTTTATGATCCTTGCTTTTCTTAAAATTGGACTAATTGGGTTGGTCGATGTTGAACCATTTAATAACTTTAAAATACATTATATTTTAGCCACTAAGATATAAAATAACAGCATAATATATATTATGCTAGAGAAAATAGCTTGTTTTAGAATGACAACCCCATGATGTTCATTTGTTTTACTTGATGGCCAAATCCCGTATAGGTCAGACTCATTCAACTCTTATATTTTATGGTTAGCGGTTAGCCCATTAGAATCCATGCATTAGTTTATTGTTAAATTTTTTCAATTTAGCAATAAAAGTAGTATTATTTTTGCCCTTTCATATATATTTTACCAACACCGAGAATAAAAGGGCTTACAGAAAAAAATTGACACTCCTGGGCCCGTTTAAATCCGCGTGTGTACTGTAAGTTGGCCCGTTCCAGAGAGAAAAGATAAAACAATTGACACTCCCTATTCTACCATTCCTACAAATGCTCATGGAGCAGAGAATTTGAAATGGGGGAAGGGTTTTTACCTCCCTGCTATTATATGTTTTTAATTTCAAAAAGATACAACAAATGTACTTAGTGTAATTGTTTATGATCCTTGCTTTTCTTAAAAGTGATCATGGTTCCTTCCTGCTATTATATATTGTGTAGATTTGAGTAAAATATGTTTGAAAACTGATATTACATGCATTTCCAAAGGTTAGTAGTGAATAAGAGAGTATATATATTAGAGGAGTATATTATATCTATAACCCATTAAGAATATACCGTAAATTTGTTTAGTCTAATTTAATTTCTTATGACCAAGGCTGTCACTCGATTTCCACCAATGACTTATTTAAACAAGTGGGTTAAGAATTAATGGCCGAATTAGATCAACTTGGTTTAGCCTAGCTTTACCGATGTATATGAAATTTTTTATTGGTTCGGCATGTGTTATGCTTAGATATTTATGAAATTTCTATAATAAATTTAGATACTATGATGATTTAATAACTTATTCCTTGGGATTGAGTTTTTTTATACCTTTTTCTCCCTTGGAAATTACGCTTTAATTCTAAGTTTCTTCCCTTTTTATCTTTTTTCCATTTCATTTTTTAGTTTTTTCTTTCCTTCTTTGCAATGCATATCATATTCCATTCTCAATTTTTTTTACTCTTCTTCTCCAATTCAATTTCAAGTGTATATACAAATGAGGATATTTGTCTATGTTAATCACACAAAGTCTCAATCCAAATACATGTTTGTCTAATCTTTTTTGTTTATTCTTTGTATGAGATGTGGTTCATTGGCGCTGTGAGGTCGTGACCTTGCAGCTGGAAGGAAAATGGAATTGACTATTCAGGAACTATGTTAGCTTTTGAGATAGTTGAGGTTTGTATTGTTGTCTGTCGATACTAAAGGAGGAAAAAGATCTTATGGGATGACCGAACACGAGTGGCTGATGTACGCTACTACATGGGTCTATGATAAAGAAAAGGCCGACATGTCAACATTGCTAGTGATTAGATTTGTTGAAAATGATGTCGGTTTGAAGTGACTCAGTGCTTGTATGAGTTAGTTGAATCGATTTGATTTCCTAATTTGATTGGGTTTCCTGGTTCGACCAAGTTTGGGTTGATAACCAACTCGGCCTCAAGCGTCCTAACAGATACTCAGTTTGGGCTAAACTTATTCGATCAATGGGTTGAAAATCATGCTTATAATTCTTGTCTTCTCTTTTAAGATACATTGTTTAAAATTCCAATACTTGTCTATTGTCTATAAAGAAATAAATTTTATAATTGTGAAGGAAATATGTCATTCATATTTTGGATCTCGTTGTAGGAATTTAAAATTGGATAATACTTTTCTTATTCCAATCTTATATATATATTGTATTGTGTGTAGATGTTAAGACTCAGACATATGTCATTGCCCTAGAAATTCATTAACATGTCAAAAAATGGTGAAATGAACCAATAATTAAACTCAATATCATACAATGATCATTGGATCTAATCATGCCGAATTAGGAACATGTTTAAAACTTAGTGGTTAACCCAGCTTAAACGTTAAAAACCCCTTTCATATAGTCTACACAACAATATGATTTCTTCATAGTAATTTTAAAAATTAATACTAAAATAAAATTTTGACATTGCTTCGACCTACTTAATACTCCAATTTGATATGCAACCAAGTTATATTTGGGTTGCAATTTTAAAGTTAACCACTATTTATAATATACATAGAAACGCAAATTAAGTATTAAATTACAATTAAAATAATCAAAATATTATTAATCAAAGTATCAAATCACCAAATAAGTACTTATGGGAGATTTAGTGGCTAACTAACCATTGTAAAAGTCCTATGATTTTTCAAATGTTAGGTTTGTGTATGTTTTTGGGTTAATATTTTCGTATGACCTGAACTTTGACCAAAATAAACATCCTGACCAATCTTTTCGATCTATAACATCCTAGCCCGAACTATACACCAAAATAAACAATTTGGCCAGATCCGACTTTTGACCGTTAACTTGGACGGTCAAACGCGTTGACCGTTAGTCAACGCGCCATGTCACTGCCAAGTCAGCATAAAATATTTAAAATATTCACATTTTCCACACATTCCCTAATTTTAAATTATTATAAATTAAAAAAAAATCATCTATTACCTTAGTTAAACCAAAAATGAAAAATGAAAAATATTAAATATTTATCAGACCTTCTGACTTGGCAGTGACGTGGCGCGTTGACCGTTAGTCAACGCGTTTGACCGTCCAAGTTAATGGTCAAACATCGGATTTGGCCAAATTGTTTATTTTGGTGTATAGTTCGGGTCAGAATGTTATAGATCGAAAAGATTGGTCAGGATGTTTATTTTGGTCAAAGTTACGGTCAACGCGTTTGACCATCCAAGTTAATGGTCAAACATCGGATTTGGCCAAATTGTTTATTTTGGTGTATAGTTCGGGCCAGAATGTTATAGATCGAAAAGATTGATGAGGATGTTTATTTTGGTCAAAGTTCAGGCCATACGAAAATATTAACCCTATATTTTTCTTTTAAAAGATACAACAAATATGGGGGTTAACTGCATGGTTGGTCACCGAGATTACAAAAAACGTTCACGTTTGGTCACTGAAAATATTTAAATCCAATCTTGGTCACTCAAATTATTTAAATGGTTCAAGTTTGGTCACTCTCCGTCCATTTCCGTTAACTCTAGCTTACGTGGCAGTCAACTTTCATAGTTGACCGTTAAATATGTGACGTGGCAATTAAAAAATTATTAAAAATAAAAAAATAATCTTTTACATTTTCCATCTCATTATTACATTAATTAAAAAAAAAAAAAATTGTCTGTAACTTGCGCCCCAGCGAGCCGCCCGACTCGCCCGATTGGAACTAGGTCTTTGCGCTCCCCTGCAACAGGCCTGACTCGGCGAGCACGACGCTGGAAATCTCTGTTTGGGACGCTCCGACGGAGCAATTTCTCGGCGGTATTTGTTTCGACCTTTCTGATGTCCCCGTCCGCGATCTGCCGGACAGCCCGCTCGCTCCTCAGTGGTACCGTCTCGAAGGCGGTGAGCAAAATTCCTGCAGAGTCTCCGGCGACGTCCAGCTCTCCGTCTGGATCGGGACTCAAGCGGACGACGCGTTCCCGGAGGCGTGGAGCTCCGACGCGCCGTACGTCGCTCACACCCGTTCAAAGGTCTACCAATCCCCAAAACTGTGGTACTTGCGAGTCACAATCATTGAAGCTCAAGATCTGAACATTGCGCCCAATCTTCCTCCGCTAACAGCGCCGGAGATCCGAATCAAAGGCCAATTAGGTTTCCAATTCGTCAGATCCCGACGCGGCTCGATGAACAATCACAGCGCGTCGTTTCACTAGAGTGAATCAGTTTCGTCGCCGGCGAGCCGCTGGAGGACTCGCTCGTCTTGCTGGTGGAGGCTGAGGCAGCGACAGAGGTGAATCGGCTGATGCCTCGAGGACGGCGAGCTGACGACGACGGAGAGGACCACGGGAGCCGCCTCTCTCTTTTTCGTTCCCTTCTCTGTTCGGATTTCCTCACTCTCCCTTTATTTTCCCCTTCTTCTTCTCTTGAACTGTCTTTGATTTCATCACTATCGTTGTTGCCTCCTTCTTGGTAGGGATTTCTGGGGATTGGAATGGAAATGGTTGGAGAAGGGTTAATGGTGGGGGGGAACTGGGAAGAGAGCTCGGAAAAGAGTGGTGGGGGAAGAGTACGGAGGTTGGGAATTTTTTCTCTTCTTTCTATCAGTGGACAAAATATTTTTGTTTTTGTTTTTTAATTAATGTAATAATGAGGTGGAAAATGTAAAAGATTATTTTTTTTATTTTTAATAATTTTTTAATTGCCACGTCACGTATTTAACGGTCAACTATGAAAGTTGACTGCCACGTAAGCTAGAGTTAACGGAAATGGACGGAGAGTGACCAAACTTGAACCATTTAAATAATTTGAGTGACCAAGATTGGATTTAAATATTTCCAGTGACTAAACGTGAACGTTTTTTGTAATCTCAGTGACCAACCATGTAATTAACCCAACAAATATGTGTAGTGTGATTAGTTGCAGCTCTTCACTCGCTTTAAAATGATTATGGTTCAAATCACCATAATTTGAAAACAAAGTACCCTTTAAAAAAACCGGGATTGGAGTCCGGTCGATACCAATTACCATTTACCAAGTTAGCAACAGTAATATAGACATCAGTGATCAGTCGGATTGGCTGAAGGAACCAAAAGTCCAAAAGAAGCGCCGTCGCCCCCAAAAGGTTTAGCACCTCTTTCCGCCTCCGTCAGCCGGTGGTCTTCCGGGGACTTGCTAGTTTGGAGTTCTTATGGCACCCTTTCATAAACCCTAGAAAGCTCATGAATTCTTTCTTTCCTCTCGACTGAATAACATTTAGGATCCGAATTAACGACCAAATATGGTTCGACCCGAGCCCTGCGTCTTGTTCTCCCAGACCTTCGTCCACCCTCAACTCGACGAGTACGTTGACGAGGTTAGTGTTCCCGTTTTCTGCCATTGTCGACTCCTCACTGTTGTGGAATCATACTCTGGTTGTGCTTTCAGGAATTCGGGCTCGGAGTTCGAACTGTTGAAGTTACTTGCAGCATGAGACCAATCTGTTACTGTGTCTTAGCATCATGGATTTTGTTGTTCGAAATCTTGGGCTGAAGGCAGTTCAATGACGAAGTTTTTGCTTTCTTTATGCTGCAGGTGTTGTTCGGCGAGCCAGTTGTGATTACAGCTTGCGAGTTCCTCGAACAGAACGCACCTTCTGGCTCCCAAGTGGTGTCACTGGTTGGGTACGTTTCTGTTGATGCCTTCTAATCTTTCTATGTGTGTTCTACGTAACGGAGGGAATCCATTGGGGCTGAATGGACATCATTGTTTGATTGCATTGGTTTGCCCCATCGCAATCTCTACTTTGTGTCATCTCTTGTAACAGGAGGATTGCGTAATGGCTTTTGTGTGTAATTCTTGACTAAAGCGTTATCATTATGTTGCAGGGCTACTGCGCCTCCTTCATTTGCTTTGGAGGTATTTGTACAATCCGAGGGGGAGACGAGATTTAGGCGTTTGTGCCACCCCTTCCTCTATTCTCATTCGTCGTCAAATGTTTTGGAAGTGGAGGTAACTGCACTATCTATATTAGTATGCGTACCAGTGCTGCATTTGCTTCTAGTTTGCATAATTCTTTCTATGGTGAGCCATAAACCTATTCTTTTGCACACATTGCTCGTCCGTCATTCTTAAATATCTTCTCCCTTCACTGGAGCTGACATTCTTTTCTTTGAATGTCTGATGTTCTGTCCTCCTGTGTCAAGACCTCAAGTCCTTTGCGGGCTGGATATAATATACTCAAAATTTGAAACTTTATCTGAAAATAGTCACACTGATAAAATGCAGGCTGTTGTAACTAACCATCTAGTTGTAAGAGGCAGCTACCACAGTCTGAGTTTGGTCATATATGGAAACACGGCAGAGGATCTAGGTCAGTTTAATATTGAGTTTGATGATAACTCTTTGACTAATCTTGTCACTTCTGCCGAGGGAAAGCTAGAAGATCTGCCTCTGGCATTTCATTCAAGTTCAAGAGTCATAACAGAATCATTAATTTCTCTGAAAGTATTATCTCTTCCTGTCGCCGCTCTGGATTTGCGTATGGAAGTCAAAAAGTTCTTACACCTCATCTCCAAGATGCTAGAGATGCCTCTCATTGAGGGATCTGTGTACAAAGTTGTAAGTACCATAGTCAAAGCTGTTTGTTCCCGAGTCACTCATGATTCGTGTCACAAGGTAACTGAAGGAGGTGGATCCAAGGAGCTGGAAGAGTTTTCCCATGTTATTGATGAGGCTACGAACGAGCTTATTGGAGTCCTTCAGGGTTGTTCAGAGAATGATGCAGCCCAGTCATTGACGGATGGCAGTTTTCTTGAATCTGAAGGTGATATGGCTACTTCCAAACAATTGGTGGACATGTTGGGCTTGTGCCTTTGTTTTGGCAAGAACTCTTCTCATCCACAGGAGCTTTTAAAGGTGATTATCTTACAGAAGCACCTCTTAGCTATTATCTACTGTCTTCGATTTGGAACTTTAGGATAAGAAGAGATCTCTTAGTCTCTTTCGTTCAATCTCATTATCTACTGTCTTCCTCATATTGTGTGTCAGGAGTATATTTCTTACTCTTGTTTGCAATATATCCATATTTTAATTTTTGGTGCTGAAAGAATCTTATGGGTTTCTTCTTTCAAATTTTTGTTTCAGAGGAAGAACTTTTTGGGCCTGTGTGTGGCCTTTTTACTGTGCTCTAGCAGAGAAAGTTGCTTTCACTTTGTGAATCATGGGGGAATTGAGCAACTTGCCCACTTTTTCTCTCATGACATACAGAATTCTTCCGCAGTTGTCTTACTCTTACTCGCAGTTATAGAGCGGGCTACACGTCATCCAATTGGGTGTGAAGGAATCTTAGGCTGGTGGCCAAGGGAAGATGAAAATGTGCCTTCTGGGTTTAGCAAAGGGTATAGCCAGTTGTTGAAGCTGTTCCTGGAAAAACCACGCCATGATGTTGCTTCCCTTTCGTCTTACATCCTTCATCGTTTAAGATTCTATGAAGTTGCTTCAAGATACGAGGTACCACGCAGTTGCCAAATGCATCTGTCATATATATTCAATCATTGTAATTTGTATTTTTCTTTTTCAGTCTGCTGTTCTATGTGTGTTGGCCGGTCTGCCTGCTGACGGAAGAGTAACAAATCTAAGGGAAAGCATGCTTGGGAGTGTTCTATTTCAACTAAAAAAACTCTTGGTCAGTTCTCTACTACCTTTTCCATTTATAGTATCTCGATCTGTCATTAAGATATTAACCTTGTAATCGGCTTGCAGAAATTGCTCAACTCAATTGGTCCACTTGAAGATCCTTCTCTGGTGGCTCAAGCAAGTCGATCATTGATTCTTGGTCGAACAGAAGGGCTATTGTCTTATGAATCAACCAGGGGGTTGATTGGTTCCTCTGATTGCTCTTTTTTCAACCGTGATCTTGACCCCCATTTGCTGGGACTTCTCAAGGTATAACTCCCTCTGAGTTTGTCTCGTGTAAGTATATAGGGTGTAGTCTTCATCAATATGGTGTGCTAAGCAAAGTGCTTCTGTGGTTGCTCTCACATCTTGTCATTAGGAGTGGACAAGATCAATAAGTTCAAAACTATGAATTTCTCATCATCTCATTGGTTCAAGAGAATATAATCTGCTCCAAATTTGTCTTAAAGGTGGAATTCTGGGAGTTTAAAGTTCACTGCATCCATGGCCACCAATGCTGTTATGTATATAGTTTTGTGATTGATGAAGTGATAATTTTTAAAATGTTTGAAGACATTGGAAGCTATTTTAGCTCATTTTGATCTAAGTTAGCCATCTGACAAGCTAAACTTAGAAAAAATGACAAGACTGTTGGCTAATTTGGCAATCCAAAGGTGTTTTTCTTTTCTCTGGCCTGGACACTTTGGAATAGGGCATTTATATATTCAACTTTTGCCCTTTATAACCTTTTTGTTTTTGTTTTCTGTCACTATAATTATGTTTTTAAAGATCAGGAAGCTTGGCTTTTGTCAGAAGTGACTCAATTTACAAAATTATTGTAATTAATACAAGAAGGGAGCTTGTGTTCAACTAACCAATAACTCCAATAATTGTAGTTTGAGGGACTTGAATATGGTTTTCTTCAGAGATGGAATGTTTTTGTTAATTGGTTGTCGTTTGGTGGATACAGGAGAGAGGCTTTCTTCCATTATCAGCTGCACTTTTGGCATCGCCTATTTTGCGCTCAGAAGTCGGAGATACCATGGGCACATTTGTTGAGATTGCATCAACTATTGGGGCCATACTTCTCGCTCTTCTTATGCGTCGCTCAGGTTTACCCCGAAAGCCGTTCATGCAAAGTTTCCCCCTTAGATATGGGCTTGAATGTCTTCATTTGTTATCTTTGCTTCCCAGGTTTACTTTTCCTTTCAAGCCACCCGGAACTTTCAAATACCATAATTGATGCTTTGAGGAATGCAACTGACACGAGAATGGAAGAATGCCTTCCACTCAGATATGCATCTATTTTAACGGCGAAGGGTTTTGTTTGTGGTCCTCGGGAAGTGGCAATGATTATTGAGATGCATTTGAGAGTGGTCAGTCAATTCAAATAATGTGAATTGTTTTCGTTTTGTTTGAGTTACTTGTTTAAAGCTAAATATTTGTCCTGTTGTGTCAGGTGAATGCTATCGACAGATTGCTTTTACTAACTCAACATACGGAAGAATTCTTGTGGGTGTTGTGGGAGCTCTGTGGTCTCTCCAGGTTGAACTTACTGACTGTTCTTTTCCATCTATTTTTAGATCTAGATTCAGAGGGATTGACCCTTGTTGGGTACTTGGTTTGCAGATCTGATTGTGGTCGCCAAGCTTTGTTGGCACTGGGGTGTTTTCCTGAGGTAAGCGATGCTCAGGTTATTTATATCCTCAGGGATATAGGAATCGCCAAGTCACTTTCTTGTGCTTGCACAAACTTTGGAGTGCAGGCTGTTAGAACATCTATCTTGCTTTTTGGCCCTGATTTTTATTTATAAGATACAGTTCATTATAACTTTGGAAAGTTTAGTGTGAAAGATGTTCTGAGGCTCGATAGGAATGGTATGGTATCATATACATCTGATGCTATCTTTAGTTGTGCCTCCTGTATGATCTATATAATTATTTTCACGTAGCATACTTTCTTTATTTTGCTTCATGGTGTCATACTTTTTTTTTTCATTTATCCATCTATATTTGTTAGGTTATATCAACTTTGATTGAAGCCTTATATGCGGTAAAGGAAACCGAGCCAGATGTCAGAAGTGGTGGTAACTCAGTGCTGAACTTATATAAAGATATTATTGTTAGGTCATCTTAATCATAGATATGAATTGCATTGAACCACTTATGGACATGAATCTTTAAATGCAGGAGCTTCCCCTGTAGACGTGGCGATTTTTCACTCAGCCGCGGAGATATTTGAAGTCATTATTACTGACACAACTGCATCCTCCTTGAATTCTTGGATTGGACATGTGATGGACCTCTATAAAGCCTTACATTCTTCTTCCCCTGGCTCTAATAGGAAAGATGCTCCAACACGGCTGTTGGATTGGATAGATGCTGGAGTTGTTTACCACAAAAACGGGGCTATTGGTCTTCTTAAGTATTCTGCTGTGTTAGCATCTGGAGGGGATACACATCTAACGTCTGCCAGCACCCTAGTTTCAGATTTAACAGATGTTGAGAATGTGGTGGGAGATGCTTCAGGTAGTTCTGATGTACATGTCATGGAAAATCTGGCAAAAATTGTCTCCGAGAAGACATTTGATGGTGTTACACTTCGTGACTCTGCAATAGCGCAGCTGACAACAGCCATTCGAATTTTGGCCTTCATTTCAGAAAATTCAGTATGTAGACTGCACTCGTACTGACATACCATGGTGATTATTCTCGCTTGGGCTCACTTTACTTCTATTCATGCAGACTGTTGCGGCAAGTTTGTACGATGAAGGTGCTCTGACAGTTATCTATGCTATTGTTGTGAACTGCAGCTTTATGATGGAGAAGTCATCAAATATCTACGGTTAGTTTCACGATATAAATTGTCTTCATGATACTTTTTTACCCGAGAAAGGAGCATATATAGATGTACATTAGTTTGTGTTTATATATATTTAGAAGTGAATCTTGACCCCCAAGGATTGGAAGTAGGCTAGGGATAGGACCATATAGTAACCGGCAAAGCCTTCTGTATGATTAGACCGGAGAATGTGCTTTCTAAGCTTTTATGAAGAAGCACTTTTTGCTCAAGTATATAATTGTTACCCAAGTCCTAGCCTGCATTGTTATATGCCAAAACGGGTACATACAAGATGCAAAGGTTACGTATTCTATCTGTCATCTTTGACCTACTTTTTTAGTTCTTATTTTAGTTCCAGTGACTCTAAAATCTTCTCTTAACATCTACCCACCCAAAAACTAAAAGCTTGCATGTGGTGTATTACTCGTTCACTGGGGACAGTAAGTTTGAAGCTCATAATGGTACCTCTTAAGTTGTCAATAGTCATGTGTTGTTATTACCAATGGTTTCCTGGTCGTTGTTAATTATTATCCAATATCCACCGAATTACTTGCTTTTTGATTCCTGGTAAAATGATCATGAAAGGGGAAAAAGAGTCCTGGGAAAATGTAGTGCTGGAGTTTCGGTTGACTATTTTTGTAGGTTGTATCTCTATCCGAATATGAATTTTATTCTGTTACTATGTGAAACTATTTTTGCAGCAGACTTTTTTCATAGTTTTAGGCCATCTGGACTCTTTCTTGACTTGCTTACTTTTTATTGTTATACACTGATTGCATTTTCTTGAACAGATTATCTTGTCGATGAGGGGGCAGAAAGCAATTCGACATCTGATTTGTTATTGGAGCGTAACCGCGAGCAAAGCTTAGTCGATCTTTTGGTTCCTTCTCTGGTATTGCTGATTGCACTTCTTCAGAAGTTGCAGGTATGGTGCATTTTGTTGGGAGTCTCTTGATCATAGTTGTTACTTGTATTTTTTTAGTGGATAACATTTAACTGATGCAGTGAGATAGGTAACTGTATTTCAGGTGTCTGGTTGGTCTATAGATGTGACATCCTTGCACGTTTGTTATTTCTATTGAGTATGTTGATGAGATTGAAATTATAGGTAATATCAAATGAAGCTTGCCCCACACCATTGTGAGCCATTTGGAAAGCATTTTTTTCTATCTCCACTCTTCCTTTTCTTCCATATTTTATACATTTGGAAAGCATTTATTTATGAATTGACGAATTGTTAAGGTTTCTAATCTAACTCTGCTGAAGGTTTTATTGCATACTAGGTATTTTATTCAGAGTGGTTAATCGGTATACCAAAATGTATGAACAGAAAGTTAAGTTTAGCTTGCTTACCTCTTTTGCCTCCTGAAAACTACCATGGACATAGATGCCTGGTGGTGCTTCACCTCAGATCTACCTTCTTCCCCTTCTCTTCTTTTCCACTTGTCATTCCCCTATAAAGACATCTAAGGGTACATGACAACTGGTGTAGAAAAACTGTTTTGATCTGTCTGGATTCATGAATACCAATTGTGGCATTGGGAATGATATAGCTGCTATATAAAGCTCATTTAGTAATTGGAACTGTTTGCTTTGCTGCTTGTTCTTCACGAAATATGAACAGACTTCGGTATTTTTCGTGGTTGCAGGAAGCAAAAGAACAGCATAGGAACACAAAGTTGATGAATGCGCTTCTCCGCCTTCACCGAGAAGTCAGGTATATTACATATTTTTTCTTGTGTCTGACTATTTGTTTCTGTGCTTTGTAGCTTTCATAATAATACCAGATACCTGAACTTGCAGCCCGAAGCTTGCTGCATGCACAGCAGATTTATCATCTTCTTATCCTGATTCAGCACTTGGTTTTGGAGCTGTCTGCCATCTGACTGTGTCAGCTCTTAGCTTCTGGCCGGTGGCTGGATGGACACCTGGTCTTTTCCACTCCCTCCTTGCAAATGTTCAATCAACTTCACTGCTGGGTTTGGGCCCAAAGGAAACATGTAGCTTGCTTTGTCTATTGGTATGCGAACTCCAGGTTTTATCTCCCACTTGGATGCGATGGCTTATTCTTGAAACAGAGAGTGCATGCATATGATTCTATTTCTGGCTAGGCTTGCCATTTTCTTCAGGCAGTGATGCTTCTTACTTTGCTGAACTAGGTATCTGTTAGTAATGGCCATAAATTGGTTGAATGGGTTGATGTGGAGGTTTATTTTGTTTGCTATTTTTGTTTATCGGTACTTAATGCTTCATTCTCTGTAATTGCAAGAATTATCTGTTCCCTGAAGAAGGTGTTTGGCTTTGGAAGAACGGAATGCCCTTGTTAAGTGCTGTAAGAACGCTGGCTGTGGGAACACTGTTAGGTCCACATAAGGAAAGACATATCAACTGGTATCTTGAGCCTTCCCACCGGGAGAAATTGCTCAACCAGTTGACCCCACAACTTGATAAAATCGCCCTGATTATCAGACACTATGCCATCTCCGTACGTGCTTACTCATCATTGTTTCGTGCGGACTTCCATCTCTAGATTGTAGTTGGAATTGCACTCTACTAGTCATCTAGAACTGTTTTCATTTTATAATTTCTTTTTCCTATATTCAGAGATTGGTTGTCATCCAAGACATGCTCCGGGTCTTCATAATTCGCATTACTTGCCAAAAACCGATCAATGCTTCTGTTCTTATCAAGCCTTTGTTATCATCTGTTCGTGACCATCTCTCTGACTGTTCTTCTCTGTCACAGAAAGATGTTTACAAGGTAAATACATTTCTTCTCTGTTTTTAATTAATGGACTTGAAATTGTTTATGGTCATGGACTCATTGTCCTTTGCCTTTGTTTTGTGAATATTTGATATCCTCTTTTTCTCACTTCAGGTTTATAGGTATCTTGCATTTCTTGCTAGTGTACTGGAGCATCCACGTGCCAAGGTATGTTTGTCTTTGTTTTATCATATGTTTCTGCAGCTGGATCGGATCTTCTTCATGTACATTTCCTTGATTTAGGTGCTGTTATTGGAGGAAGGCATTGCTGACCTTTTAATTGAGACTCTAGAGAGGTGTTTTAATGCCATTGATTCAGATGGAATTCATCTCTCAGAGAGCAAAAGTCTTGCAAAATCTGGTGTCACTCTGAGCATGTGCTGCCTTCCTGCGTTCAAGTCCATCGCTTTGCTTTGTGGTTCTCAAACGTCTTTACCGTACTCTGGACATTGTGACTTGTACGTATACATATATTGGAAAAGTTTAGTTTCCCTATGCTGTCAGGTTACTTTGGTTAATGGACTAATCATTTCTTAAATCCACTGTAGCCATGCTGTAAGCTTTAGTTCTCAGGACTGCGCATCGATTCTACCCCATCTCTTGAATTTCTGCCAGGTTACTTCCTGTTCTTTCATTTTCAATTTAACTCTGAAAGGGTTTTTTTAATAAACACCCTTATTTTTTCCAGGCCTTGCCAGTTGGAAGAGAATTGCTTTCCTGTCTAATCAGTCTTAAGGAAATGGGTAGTTGCAGTGAAGGTCGGAGTGCTTTGTTGACCTCTTCGAGCAGTGTTGTCAATGGAACACTTATGGAGGTAGAATCACACAAAGGTGATGAAAGGAATGGAAATCGTGGTGGTGATGTTTACGAATGGAGCAATAACCCTCCTTTGTTGCATTGCTGGATGAAATTGCTCAAGTTTGTTGATCACTCGGATGGACTATCAACTTGGGCAGTGGAGGCTATCAATGCATTGTCAGCTGGGTCTTTGAGTTTCTGCGTCAATGAAAAGAGGTCAGTTGGCATGTTAATACCATTTGGAAGTAAATTTGGTTGTTTTACTTAATTTATATATTTTATCTAAGGGGTAGTTGGGTTGTAGGAGCATTGCATCAGTTGTACAGGTGAAGTAGAGGTTCATCTTAGATCATCACGGACTAATATATTAAATCAGCACCATAAAATATTATGTGGGTGATATAACTTTACTCTTGTGAGCCCTCTTTTCGTGCTTTCATCTGTCTTGAATTATTTCGGAGTTATTCGGATGTAGGATTTTGAAAAGTGATGGATTGTGCAAAATCAATGGATTGAAAATTGTTGAATTTTGACATTTATGGATTTCAAAATTTTGTTGTTTCCAATTTTATTGGATGTCCCGGAAGGAACAAAATTTTGTAGTTTGTATGTGTCATTGTAGTAGTGGATTGACTTTACAACTAAAAATGACCATCATGCCCTAACCATTATAATTCTCTCCATTCCTCTTCCATGGAATTGACAAAAAGATAAAGGCACAAATAGACAGTACTAGTGAAAGATTTCACAGACCCTTCCTTTGGGATTGGTTTTTGAAATCGTTTCGCCCACGGAGTTGGCACCCTGATGGTTTTCCTCCATGTACTTGCCACCTATTTTTCGCTCCACCACACAAGGGTCTTGGAAGAAACCCTCCACTCATGTATGTTGTACTAAAATTCATGAGTTAAGTCCTACATCCAAACAACCTCTTTGTTTATGTTACATGGTCCGTAATTTGCTTCAGAGCCCTCGTCTGAAGCCTTTTTTCCCATTATGATATCTCTAAAGATATTTCATTTATAGGGTAGCTTGTTGGGGCACTTTGAATGCTTGTATCAGTGCTGCCATGCTGTGATCAATAAACTTGAAAAAGGCTGACTAACCATGAGGCACATTTGTTTGTCTGTCAGTTTGAACTGGAATGCAGTGGCTGCCATAAAATACCTTTACGGGATCCCAAATGACATGAATGAGACAGACAGCCCTTCGGAAGCCTTATCCTCCATAGAGGAAATGACTACAGTGCTGAATTCAAAGATCACAAACAACTACCATGTCGCTGTGCAAGCCACTCTGTATCAGGTAAAGACATATAGGAGAGGGCCTGTGTGACCTATTTTGTAATGATAGCATATTTTTCTCTCTGACACTCATCCACTGCCTTTTGATTTGCAGGCTCTAGAATCTGCCAACGCATTGATGTTACTGTTTCAAAAACCCAGAGGTTCTGTGACACTAGATGAAATTGGATTTAGTAGGGATGCTTTGCTCTCTACTGATATTCTTGCTTCTTCAAATGCAAATCGTGAGATGGATGATGACTGTGTTCTGCTTGGGGGCCTTGCAGACAACTTCTTATGGGAATGTCCAGAGATAATGCCTGACAGATTATCACAAAACCTTCCTGCAAAACGGAAGTTATCATCTGTGGACAGTTCTGGCAAGCGAGTGAAGGGTGAAAGTTCAGTGGCCGAAATAACAGGACAGAATTCATTTGGTCGGGGAATGGGCCCAACTACTGCCTCTACTGGTCCTATCCGCAGAGACTCCTTCAGACAGAGAAAACCAAACACTAGCAGGCCTCCATCCATGCATGTCGATGACTATGTTGCTAGAGAGAGAAGCGTCGATGGGGTGGGGAATAATTCAAATGTTATTTCTGTCCAACGATTAGGGTCTGGTGGCGGAAGACCTCCTTCAATTCACGTGGATGAATTCATGGCTAGAGAAAGACAAAGACAGAATCCAATGGCTGCTGGTGTAGTTGGAGAGCCATCATCATCACAAGTTAAACTGGCTGCTGCTGTTGTTAACAATGATGTTGATAAAGAGAAAGCCAACAAGTCTAAGCAGCTAAAAATTGATATAGATGATGATCTCCATGGTATAGATATAGTGTTTGATGCTGAGGAGTCCGAGACTGATGACAAGTTGCTATTTCCTCAGCCAGATGACAATCTTCAGCAACCTGCTCCTGTTGTCATGCTTGAACAAAGCTCTCCTCAATCAATTGTTGAGGACACACAGAGTGATACTCCACTGGCATCATCCGATGCTGATGAAAATGCACAGAGCGAGTTCTCTTCACGGATGTCGGCTGCCACTAGACCTGAAATGCCACTAACTCGAGAGCATAGTGTTCCTTCAGATAAGAAGCTCTATGAGCAATCTGATGATTCGAAGAGCATATTTCGGGGTATAACCTCTGTGGGGGATGATTATGGCGCTGGTGGTGGAACTTACTACAATAGTGGGCCAGGTTCTTCGTCTTTGCATGTACCAATGAATGCCAGAACAACTCCGAATGTCTATATGAAGAACAGCCCTCGTAGTGCAACGGGATCTCGAGGAAGTTATGAGCATAGGATTGGTATTCATCAACCGCCTTTGCCTCCAATACCACCTCCATCATCGTCTGTCTCGCCTGGAATCATACCTCAGGGTCTTGATCCTGGCTCAAGTCTGTCATCCCCCTTCTTGAAGTCTTTTGCAGAGGTACAGCTGTCAAATTCATTCTTTCCATGGGCAGAATTACGTCTCTTCATAATTGCCCTTGTATAACCTTGGCTATGCTTGTTTGAGCTTGAAAAATTGTTTCTTAAAAAGTGAACTTTATAGCTGAAACAACCTCGCTCCTTAAATTAACTTCTTTAAAAAACTATTCATTAAAAGCCAAGTCACCGTACTATTTTGCTTTGAAATGAAAGTACATTCTTTTAAGTTATGGCCAAATAGTGATTTCCAGAATCAGTTAATTTTGTTAGTATTGAATACGCTACTATCCTGTCATCCAAATACAATTTTATTGCTTAAACCTATCTCATACCATTTCAATTCAATTAAAATCTATTTTAGCAAAAGCGAAACATACCCATCATTCATGTTTGTTCAGGTTCTTCATCATCATTTACACTGTTTGCAGGCTCAATCAGAATATCCTCCTGCTTTTGTAAACAGTCCTGCACGTCTACCATCCTCCCATTCTTTAGCAGATTCCAAATATTCTTCAAGGAGTTCTAACGTCTCTTCTCCGAGTGGGTCAGCCGGAACTCATCCACCGCTTCCTCCAACACCGCCACCTCCTTTCTCAGCTGGCCCTTACCATTTGCCTTCTGGAAAGCCCGCTTCAACTCCACAGTCATCGGGATATACCGAGTTTCCTATGGTGGCTGGCCTAACTTCCTACCCGCATCCTCCACTGATGCAACCATTGGTCTTCAGCCGGCCGCCTTATGTAAACACAGGAGCAACTCAGCAACCAGGTGGCGACACCCCGAGCATGCTGCAGAATATCCCCATCGCTCAGTCAATGCATCAGTTGCAGCCTCTACAGCCACCACTGCAACGTCCTTCACAAGCCCATCTCTGGCCTCCTTTGCAGCCATCTTCTCATCAGCAGCAGCTGGAACAACAAGGTTTGCCGCCTTTGCAAAATCCGTTTCAGGTTCCAGTCCATCAAGTGCAAATGATGCAACAGCCTCAAATGGTTGCCATGCATGCTCAATATCAAGGTCAACAGCAAGAGATCCCTCAGTTGAGACAGCAGCAGCAAGTTGAACAACTTCATGAGCAAGGCCTGCAGCATTCTCAAGGAGATGGTTCTTCATCCCAGCAACAGCAGGATCTTTCGTTGCACGAGTACTTCAGAGATCCCCAAGCAATTACGGTATTTGCAATCCATCCCCCTGAACTACAGGATGTGCTTTTATTAGGCTATAGTGTTTTAAAATCTTGGATTGAAGAAGTGTCTGTATTAGTTTAAAAGTGAATTATTTTTGCGGAAACAAACACACCCTTAGTGTTGCTTTGGTGTGTGGTTTAGCTGAATTTGGTTCTCTGATACTGCAATCGCGTTTTTGTTTCATAACAGGCACTGTTGAGTAACAAGGATGAGCTATGCCGGCTCTTGGAGCAACACCCAAGGTTGATGCAGATGCTTCAGGTTACTACTAACTCTGTATCTTACAAGATCATATTATTGCGCCATGACTTTGTCTCTTACCGCCTGTTTGGATACAATTCTGGAAGAAATGGAAATAGAATTTAATTTTTTATTTTTATAGAATTTAATTTTTAATTTTAGTGTTTGGTATAATTTCTATAACTATGGAAATGAATTGCACTTTTAACCATAATAAATAATGTAATATGTTTGTTTTATTTTGAGAAATAAAATATGAATGAGAGAGAAAGAGAGTAAAATGATAGTGGGTCAATAAAATAATAAAAAGTATTGATGGGTCCTAATTTCATCTTCATTCTCTCAATTTCTATCACTTTTGATAGGAATTGTAATTCCTAAATTTTTTAGACCTAATGGAATTCAATTCTTAACCTTTTTATTATTCCAAACATAATATATGGAAATGGATTCCCATGTAATTACAGGAGAGATTGGGGCAGCAATAGCGAAGCTGTGAAGATACCAGTATCAATGCCCTACTTACCGTGAGTGTAAGGCTTCCGTGTGGGCGCTGTGAAGCTCTCCCAAAAGTGGATTTTGTTCATTTTCTTTCCCCAACTTTTGGTCTCAAGTTTTCACCTTTATAGTCCATGTAAGGATTGTGTATATGTAACTTTCACGGCTGATGATAATTTTGTCTGATTCGGTGATTTTGTTTTAGCTCTGGTTCCATCCCGCACTCCAACTAAGGATTTTTGTGTGTGTTGAACTTGACGAAATATTTAAAGGGGTCCAAGATACGACCACGGTAGGCTGTGGATGGTGATCCATAATATTCAAAGAATACGGGGATACCTATTGAAAGATTAAAAAAAGAAAATACAAGTGAATGATGAGATTGAAGGAGATACCTAAAAATAAAGGGTTAATTGTAAGGTTGGTCAATGGGTTTATTAAAAATGTTCAAGTTCGATCACTACATACTTAATTTCATTTGGGGTCATTAAGATTAATTCAATAGTTTAAATTTGGTCACTTTGTTAGTCTCAGTTAACTTTTATTCATGTGACAGTCAACTCTTATAATTGATCGTTATAATTGATTAAGGTTGTGGCAAGTGATTTACATATCCATGTAATGTATTGTTTTCTCTTTTTGATTTCTTTATTTCGGGATTTGGTTAGGCAGCTAGCTCGGTTTTGGTGGGGTGTCAAGCATGGGGAACGCAGTATTCATTGGATTGCTTGGAAAGCTATGTGTTTGGGAAAGCATGAGGGGAGATTAGGTTTTCGGTTATTCGAGGACTTTAATCTTGCCCTTCCTGCTAAACTAGCATGGCGGATCTTAATGGAACCAGAGTCTCTGTTGGCCAGGATATACAAGGGGAAGTATCTTGCGTAATCGTCTTTCCTGGATGCTGGTCCGGGTTCTTTACTATCCTAGGGATGGGAAGGAATACTGCGGGGAAGGCAGCTACTTCAGCAAGAGTTGCGTTGGCAGGTGGGCTCAAGTACTCAGATTCGGGTTGGACAGGATAGCTCGGTGCCACACTGGCATCCGTTCCCTCCTCGTCCTTTTTTCGGGGGTTGGTGGATAGTGATTCCTTGGTGTCTTCTCTTATCCATCCTCAGGTTAGTCTTGGGAACAGAGATAGACTGCACCAACTGTTCCTAGAAGACATGGTTCGGGCAATTAAGGAGATTCCGTTGTCGGTGACTTCTATTCCTGATCGGCTGGTGTGGCACTTTGAGGCTTCAGGTGTTTATTCGATTCGTTCTGGGTATCATCTTGCCGCGGAGCTCCGTAGAACGCGTGAGCCACGGTTTGAGGCAGCAGCAGCTTCGTTTTTGGATAAAGGGTTATGGTCGGTAGTTTGGGCTCTGCCTATTTCGCCTAAACTTCGATTTTTCCTATGGCAGCTCTTGCATCAGGTTCTGTCGATGGGGGAGGCCCTTGCATCCAGGGGGATGTCGAGGTTGTTTAGGTGTCCTGTCTGTAGGGAGGACGGCGAGGAGTCGCTGGAGCATCATATCTTTGATTGCTATACAACGCATATGCTTTGGGAGAAAACTGGTTTTGTTCATGATTCCTTAACTATGATTAATGTTGTTTTATTTTGGCGTAGGTTTCTCGAACAGCATGCGGTGGGGCGGGAACATGATATGAGTTTGGTATCTTTGTTCTGGCATTTGAAAGTCTTGTAATTGGGTGGTGTTTGAGCATACGCAGTTCTCCTTTGTTACATTGGCTATGCAGTACTCTTTGCAGGTGGGTGAGTGGCAATCACAGGTGCAGGCTCGGCCGGAGATGCGTGGACCGACTTCCCAAGGTCTGCCGGAAGGTGTGGTGGAGCTAGCTTCAGTGTCCCTAGATCATGTGAGTGTGTTTGTTGATGGGGCGGTTCGGCTTGGGTCTCATGGAGCTGGGGGATTGATCATGCAGGATTCGCAGGGGATGCTGTTGGCAGTGGAAGGACGGTTGTTTGATGGGGTTGTGGATCCATTCTTGGTTGAGTTGCTCACGTAAAGAGAGGCGTGGTATTAGACGTTTGTGGTGGAGCCATTTTAGCTGACATCAATGTAGTTAAAAGCGAGTTTCTACGTAGAAATGTTTTGGTGATCTAGAAGCGTAAAATCGTAAGTATTTAAGTTTTAAAGCGGAGTTTTTAACTACATAAGTTATAAAAACTGAGATTTTGTGTAGTAGCGTTTTAGTGACCTAGAAACGTAAAATCTTAAGTTTTTAAGTTTTAAACCGCGATTTTGACTACATTGGCTGACATAGTTGTGCGTGGAGAGTATTTACAGAGCTGGAATGTCTACTTTATTGGTCGGGTTAGAAATAGGGCTTCTCATTTTGGTGGCGAAAAAATGCCATTTCTTTGTTCCCCAGTTTAGTGGGGTTTGATTTTACGTCCTGGTTTTGGACGATGTATTCACTTTGATATGTTTTCTTTCCTTGGCGATACGAGTGAGTTAATGATAAAAAAAAAACTAGGTTACTAAACATATTCGCTCCCTTTGAATACCTCACAAATATTCATTAGTATCTTTCAAATATTCCAAATTCATATGATAACTAATCAAATTTTAAGTATTCATCCTAGTTTTTTATAAAGATTTTAACGTAGTTGCAAAGCGATCATTCTAAAATCTCTAAACAATTGAATCTGGTTATAACAAATGCTGGACGACCAAGCCTCAATAGTAACTACAAATTTATATGCTATAGCCTATACATGCTTAAGTAATTATCATCATATTGTTTTGAAAGAAATTTTTTTTTCCACTAATCTTTGAAAAAAGGAACTTGGAGTTTAAGATGGCCTTAATTACATGGAGGAGTTTTGAGCCTTCAACAACGGCTCCAAAGCATCGGGCGAGAACTTGCGAGCGAAAAGGTAACAAACAGACGTGACGTTCCCATCCCGAACACACCTGGACCCATGTTTGATCCGGTTCAATAACCCGTCGGTTACATCGGCCCGCCCAAACCGCCTCGGATGGGCCCCGCTCCGCGACCAGTCGACCCAAGTCACGCTCCGGTTCCAGCTCCTCTCGGCCCACAACATGTTCACCATCGTCGGAATATAGTGTTCGTCCATGTAGCACCGCCGTCTGCAGTGCTCCTCAAACACCCTGTAGTACTTCCGGTCCGACACGATCCTCAGGGCCAGGTCTCGATCGAGCTCGAACCACTGCGACCCTTTCCTCCAATGGGTGGCGTTGATGGCCGGCTGCATCCTGGGGTTGTAGCGGCCGCGCCCGGCACTTCGTGGATCGTCGTAGGAGCTGAGGAAGCTCCGGCTCGAGCCCATGAGGTAACGATACGTGGTGGCGAAGTCGAACAGCGGGACGCACGACTCGGAGAGCAGGACGAACCTCCGGTTGGACGGGTCGAGGAGGGCGCTGGCCAAGAGGCGTCTCTCCGCGTCGACCATGGTGCTGCTTCCCCAGTGGACGACCTTGCTAGGGATTCTGGTACCGTAAAATGGGGAAATTTGAGGCCACGAGTCGAGGTGGGAAGGGTGCGGGTGCACGTAAATGGAGTAAAGGCCGGTGGAACCACGGAAGAAGGTCTCCCACAATGGGGAAAAGGGCAATGGGCCGTGAGTCAGGAACAAGAAAGCCAGTTTGGGGGTTTGTTCTCCTTGTGGTGATGCTTCTCCTGCACTATTGGTTGCTTTTGCTAGCAACTCCTCGTCACTCATGTTATGCAAAAGGCACGGTGGAGGCCGCGGCCGCGGCGGCGAGGTTAGTTCTTGGAGTGGCAGGGAAGATGAGGAAGAGACATGGTACATGGTGATGGTGGCACTCAACGTGGTAGTGAAGCTCTTGAGGTACAAACAAGCGACCGTTCCAAGTGAGATGCCAATGACAAAAGAGATGAGGTGGAAGAGGTGGCTTAGCCTTACATAGTAACACTGGACTCGACAAATTTGGGAGCGTATTTCTGCAGAAGCCATTGGGTATTGGAGAAGAGATCTTTGTGGAATGATGAGGGGGGAATTAATTCGTATTAATAGACTTAGAAGCATGAAGTATATATGGGCAGGTTTCAATTTGATACATGCATATGTGGGGTGGTGGAAGTACCTAATGAAGTGAATTCATTAACCCAATTGGTGGGTTTGATTAATTGATGATTGAAACGTTCATTACTGAACAATGGCAAGCTACGAAATGTAGTTTTGCTCAATGGTTTCTTGCTCTAGTAGCTTTGCTCTTTAATTTGGGAAAAAGGCATAGTTCAATACGACTATGTGTTAGAAGACAAGTAGAGATTTGAATTCAGTTTTTGTTTTTAATGGAACTGAATTAAATACGGCATGCTTTATTATTCTTGTGGTTGCAACCGAGAGAGCGGATCAGGTCAGTAATTTTATGGTGAGTAACAATCAGTAACCTGTCCACATCAGCATGATATCAGCATCCCCGATCTCCTGGAAAGTCTAATATCTTTTCCCCTTTAATCTTTAACGGACGATTTCTCTCTCGTTTTAAGTCGAAATTTAATTTTTTTTGCACAGATAAATCACATTAAATGTGCTCTTTAAAATGATATCCACTTTGATATATTTTTAGTACAAAAAAAATTGAATAATTTTTTACCAGTCATTACCATATGGCATTGGCGGATCCAGGGGGTGGCCACCCCAGGCCCCGACCCATCCCTCCTCTGGATCCGGTATTAGTATAGTCCTTATAAAATTTCGATTTTAGGCACTCGGTCTAGTGTTATTTTAAAATAAGATTGTGTATAACTACAAAAATGATTCAGATGAACATATTTAGAAATTCTTGCCCCAAAGATTGTGCGTCTAAAAAAAACAATGAAACTTAAAAGTCTAAAACGTAATAGACTAAAATAAATATGAGGTTTGTTCCCTTGAAAATTTACTGTGCTGTTGGTGGATATAAGGATGGACACACAATGCAAATTGATTAGTCGATTGATTTGTCTAGTGTTGACGCTGCTCGTTTCAACAGCTACTACGAAGGGAACCTTTTCAACAATGAAACATGTGAAAAATGATTTGTGCAAAAAATAAGCGATGAATTTCTTGCCGATTGCTCAAGTATTTTTATTTGAAACAGTGTATACTATTGGTATAGATGTGCACTCCATTATTGATGCATTCGCTAAATTAAAATACCGTCGTGTACAATTGACATTGTAAAAACAAAACTATAATCATTAGATTTGTTTTACGGTTCTAATTTTCTAATAAAATGCGGCCCAATGCTCTTTTGTGTTCTGGATCCGCCGCTGCCATATGGTATGCTCATATTTAATACCAATATGGTAAGAAGGTTGAATACATGATAGTAGGAGTATACTAAATGTCATTTACGACTTTCATCATTGTTTACCACAAGTTACCACCCACATACTGACACGCTAAAACACAACACCTAACAATGGCCAAGTGTAACCAATGAAAGGGACTGCATTATAGGCAAGTTTAATTATCAACCCGGGGTCTAGATCTACTGCTTACTCCGTGATTCTCTATTATCTAGCAAACTAAGTCGAGTGATTGTTGTGAAAAGTAAAAGCAACAAGAAAGCAGTAAATTGTTCGGTTTCTAAAGCAGGCAAGAGTCACTCGGGATTGAGTCCCCCTAGCCCCTTAGTTAGGTTCAATTGCAATTCCCTGGGTTGATTTACTGTTGATTAGACTGCGGAAGATCCGACAGTAGCTTGGAATCTCTTAAGCTGACCAAGCCCTCTCAGTCTAACTACCCGGCAGACGACTAGTCTTCACCGGGATAGAAAGCTGAGGCTATGAACACAGAACTCCACTACTGGCGCCAAGAACACCAGTACAAAGCAGTCAACTGGCTAACTCTCGTATAGCCAATCTCCTGCTATCGAATGAAGAGGCTCTAACAACCTAATCAGATTCTATCTATCTCAGGTTGAAGCAGAAATTGAGAAAAGCTGATCAGACTCAAATTAATTCAATAAACATGCGTCATTCGATTAAAATCAAACAGTAATATCATCCCAAGTCATTACAATCAAATCCCTAACACAAGGAACTAGGGTTCTTCATACCCAAGTGAGAGAAGGGTTCTACTCCATAGAGAAAGAAGAGAAAACAAGAATCGGATTAGTCATACTCATAACGATGAGGATAATCTGCTCCGGGACGATGATTTTCACTCCTATGACGATCTCCAGGCTCGATTCGATGAAATCCAGCTCTAGGACAGCTTCTAGGATGTGTTCTTCGCACTTTCTCTCTCTAGGGCTCTGTTTTTGCTCTCAAAACGCGATTCCCCCACTTCTGGCTCGGATTAGGCTTTAAAACCGGCTTTCCCGAGTTGCACGGCCAGGTGCACGGCCGTGCACATCACCATTCTGGCCGTGCACTCCAAAACGCGCCGTATCATTAAGTCTTCCTCAGGCCTGGGTGCACGGCCAGGTGCACGGCCGTGCGTGGCCACGCACAATCCCGTGCGTGCCCACGCAAAATCCCGCACGGCCAGGATTATATGTTGCACGGCCGTGCGGATTTCTGCTCTGCCCGTGCGTGCCCACGCACAATCCCGCACGGCCAAACTGGTCACTTGCACGGCCGTGCGTGGCCACGCACAATCCCGTGCGTGCCCACGCACAATCCCTTGCGTGTCCACGCGACTTCCTCAGAACCTCGCCATGCGTCCGATCCTTGTCCAATCGACGTCAAACTCGCTCTCAAGCCTCCATTCACGTACTAGGACCTGAAATATCATAAACAAGCACAACCTAGCGTGAAATCGGCCTAAAACACGAGAATCAATACCTCAAACGGAGTAAGAACAGGGGTGAAAACATGTGTAAATAACGGTCTATCAAACTCCCCCACACTTAACCGTTTGCTTGTCCCCAAGCAAACCAAGTCAGACACTAGGTAAGCTTACATATTTCAATCAACCAACATTGGGGACAAGTCATAAAGGCACAAAACACGTGAATCGCACTGGTTTTCAAACATCAACACATGCACAACCTCAATAACAACCTGGACAACCACCACAAAGGACATTCGAGTGCAGCAAATCGAGCAAAGGAAGAGTCTCCCTTCTGTTCACTGGCCAACCTAGACTTGATTCAACCACTCACTCAAAACAGTCAACTCATGCATCCAACTCAAGACATCAGAATAGAGACCGAGCAATCTAGGTCCTCACCGGGGTACAAGAGCATATAGAAAATGAAAATGGATCACTCACTCTCAACTAGTGGGGTCAGGACAATTTGATGCGAAAGATGCGCATGCTATTTCTCTCAATACCTATCATCTCTTCACCATGATGGCAGCCTCTAAATGCTAGAGTTCACATATGGGGTGTCACCACTAACTAATCAGGAGGTCTTAGACACAGGTTCAAATGACTGGCTAGGGTCTTGGACATGGGGAAAAGGCCTTTTAGGTGGTGGAAGTATTCATAGCAAAAGGTTCCACATTTTCCAAACACACAATCACAGTCAAACAACCCGGTATTTTCTTTCTGCTATTCTGCATTCTCAATATCTTAAGATCACAAGAGCGAAGGAGGCATAAACATCAGCATTTCCAAGCCAGACTGCTAAGAAACACTACTTACTGGGCATTATTCAGATTTTTGGTAGTGGCTCTCTTTTGCTTTCAATTTTTTCTTTGTTTTTCTTTCATTTTTCTTTTCATTTCCTAAGAGAGCCACCACTTATGCATAAATTTCAAACACCTGCCCAACTTTTAAGCACTACCTCCAACACTCACATAGACTTTAGCAGAAACAGCAGAGAATATGTAAAAACCACTCTGTGGAACCTTCTAAAAGATGCAACAAGGGTGATTTTTTCCATTATAGACCAAAAGAAGGAATAACACACGGCTCAAAGGGGCTGACTAGGGGATATGACACACCAGAACAGTCAGTTTTGGGCGTGGGCTAATCCTATGCCCCCATCATCTTAGCTAGTGACAACGTGAATGCTACACATCATGGAAGAGGGATCTATCGCACAAGAAAGAAACGAGCAGGCTCAAATCTCACATGGCTACCTATATGCTCTATCTCACATTCCGATACCCTGAACTAGATGCATAAACGACCGTCAAGAACAAGTAATCAGATCAAGTCAGATCAAGTCACAGTTGGCAAGCAAACAGTTGAAAAACTGAACCCCTACATCGTTCTACTGCACATCTCAGTCCTCATCATAGGTTGTCCTAGTCGCAAACAAGTTGTCATGCATTAATCCGAAAACCAATCAATTCATCCATCAAAACACAGTGCCAATATGATCAAACAGCAGTACTTGGAGCCCTCAAATCGTAAGATTCGGACAGCGGACTAGGCTCCAAGCACCATCATAAATATTCCAACCGATACAAAGCATCCCCCCACACTTAAGCACGACATTGCCCTCAATGGAGTAGAGGGAAAGATAAGGGGAACGATGTTACCGGGTAAGAACACTGCTGGGGGACTGGAAGTGGACCAGTCAGCGGGCTAGCATCAGCAAAACACACTGGGTGATAGAAACCATAGTTCCAAGTGGACAAACCGACAAAAACAAACGAAAGAAAAACAAACCTTGGTGGGGTTGCCTCCCCACAAGCGCTTCTTTACCGTCCTTTAGCTGGACGCCAGTATGGATGCTCAGGGAAGTGTAGGATCAGGTGCCTTCAAGAGCGGATCCACATCGCTCTTGAGGTACAGCTTCAACTGGTGGCCATGGACGCGACGAATGTGGCCACCTGCATTTGCCAGCTCGACTTGGCCATCCGGCAGGATGCAAGCGAGTGAATACTCGGATGGCCAAGGTGGGGGCGGGACCAGCTCATAGTGGTCTCCGGCTTTCTTTCGAGCGGGCTTAGCTGCCTGCAGTTTCGGCCGCCACTCCTCCTTGATATGTTCTTTGGGTGACGGAGTGGTCCGGAGTGGCGGCGAAGGTGGGGGAGGCGGGTCCTGCAAAATAGGCAGCACAGAAGGATACACGACAGACTCGTGCTCCTGGTGAGATACAGCATGCAGAGGTAACGAAGCAGGTATAGTGTTAGAGGCACAGTATAAGAGGCACTTCTATGTCCTCACTGATGTCCAGGATAACAAAATCCACAGGATATGTGAATTTGCCAACCTTGACCAGAAGGTCTTCCACTATACCCCTAGGATGCACTACCGATCTGTCAGCTAATTGAAGGGTCATCCTAGTAGCACGGGGTTCACCTAGGCCTAGTTTCATGAACAATTTGTATGGAATAACATTGATACTGGCACCTAAATCCGCTAAGGACTTCTCTACATGCAATTTACCAATAGAGCACGGGATAGTGAAACTACCTGGGTCCTTTTTCTTCTGCGGAAGCTTGTTCTGCAGAATAGCCGAGCACTCCTCGCTGAGCTCCACAGTGGCCAGCTCACTCAGCTTCTGCTTCTTTGAGAGAAGCTCTTTCAGAAACTTCGCATACTTCGGCATTTGCGATAGTGCCTCCAGGAAGGGCACTTGGACATTCAGCTTCTTGAGCATGGCCATGAAGTTCTCGAACTCTGTCTCCAGCCTGTCTTTGTGCAACCGAGTAGGGAAAGGGAGTTTAGGGACATACTCCTTCACTAGCGGTTTAGGTGCAGGCACCTCAACCTCCTTCTCAACTTCTTGTTCAACCGCTGGAGATGCTGCAACAGGGCTTTCTCTCTCCCGTTCCCGAGCGGGGGGGTCGACAGTCAGCTTGCCACTCCTGGTCATGATGGCATTACACCACTCATCCGGGGTCTGCGGGTGAGGGATGGTCTGCGCTGGTAGAGTACCAGGCGCCCTTTGAGCCACTTCTTGGGCCACACTCCCCAGCTGGGTCTGGATATCCTGCAAAACAGCCTGTGTGTTCCTCTGGCCAGCTTCAAGAGCCAGGAGTTTCCCCGAGGCCTTCTCCATGAACTGCTCAAAGGTGTTGAACTTCGAGCACTGGTACTGGCGAGAGAACCCACCAAGTCCCGCAGGTCAGCCATCTGATCATTCTGCACTGGAGCAGCTGGGGCTGCGCCTGGCTGCTGGAAAGGTCGCGGCTGTGATTGTGCAGCATGCCCCTGCATGGGCTGATAGAGAGACTGTTGTTGCTGCTGGAATTGCCCCTGTCTGGGCTGATATGGTGGCCGCTGGAAGCCTGGTGGTCCCTGGGGAACTGGTGGTTTGGGATTTGGACCAGCCCAGGAGAAGTTAGGATGCTGGCGCCACCCCTCATTGTACGTGTTGCTGTAGGGGTCATTGCGCCTGGCATTGTTGATGAAGTTCACCTGCTCCTGGGGTGTGGTTGATTCCTTCATCGCCTGGCAGTCCTCCACCGTATGATGGGTGCTTTCGCACCATTGGCAGAGCATCGCCTGCTGCTGTCCGGAACCTGCAATCAAACCAGAACGATCGATAGCTGAAACCAGCTTCGATACCACCTGCACCAAATCAGATGACTGGGTGCCCACAGCATGCACACCCCTTCCAGGTGCTCGTCTCGATCTCCTGGCAGTGCCCCAGTCATAACCATTCTCCGCCATCTCCTCAAAGAGTTAATTCAGCTGTGGCTGGGTTTTGGTCAGCATGTTCCCGCCACAAACAGAATCGATCAGCTGCTTGTCCTCCGGGAAGAGGGCGTGATAGAAGGTGCCCACCTTGAACGCATCATTAAAACCATGATTGGGAAACCTGAGAAAGAGGCTGGTGTACCTCTCCCAAGCATCCCTGATGGTCTCATCCTCATCCTGAGTAAAATGTGTAATCTGCTTCTGGAGATCAGCAGTCTTGGATGGAGGATGGTAGCGGGTGAGGAACTTGTCCGCCAGGTTGGCGAACGTGGTGATGGAGCCTGGAGGTCGAGTGTCTAGCCACTCCTTGGCCTGCCCCTCCAGAGTGAATGGGAAGTACCTCAGCCGGATGGCATCTGCTGGTACCCCATTGATCTTGATTCCATCAATGAGCTCGTGGAATCGCCTGAGATGCGATCGAGGGCACTCTCCCTCCTTACCACGGACCACTACTGAACCGCGCAGCATGGTGATCACGGAGGTGCTCACCTCAAATTTGTTGGCTGGGACCTGAGGGTGTTGAATAGGTGACCTCATGTCCGCAGCCCTAGCGGTCCAGTAGGATCCCATGGTCTGCTCCCCGGGGATCAAATCGTTGTTCTGCGGATCACCCATCTCTCCTTCTTCTTCTTCTCCTAACTGCAGCTGCGTTAGTGCCTCCTCCGCAGCCAGTCGCGCCTTTAGAGCCCGCTTGAAGTTCCTGCAAGTTCGTTCAAGCTCCTGGTCTAACGGTAGTAGATCTCCCGACTGGCTACGGGTCATGCACTACCTGCACACAATCAGCAGAAGCAACCCGTGAAGGCACACAGGTGGAAGAGATAAAATGCAGTAAATAAAAGCTAGAGTAACAAATTCTCACGTTTCCCCAATAATCTAGAGGGGTCCCCGGCAACGGCGCCAAAAACTTGACACGCTAAAACACAACACCTAACAATGGCCAAGTGTAACCAATGAAAGGGACTACAGTATAGGCAAGTTTAATTATCAACCCGGGGTCTAGATCTACTGCTTACTCCGTGATTCTCTATTATCTAGCAAACTAAGTCGAGTGATTGTTGTGAAAAGTAAAAGCAACAAGAAAGCAGTAAATTGTTCGGTTTCTAAAGCAGGCAAGAGTCACTCGGGATTGAGTCCCCCTAGCCCCTTAGTTAGGTTCAATTGCAATTCCCTGGGTTGATTTACTGTTGATTAGACTGCGGAAGATCCGACAGTAGCTTGGAATCTCTTAAGCTGACCAAGCCCTCTCAGTCTAACTACCCGGCAGACGACTAGTCTTCACCGGGATAGAAAGCTGAGGCTATGAACACAGAACTCCACTACTGGCGCCAAGAACACCAGTACAAAGCAGTCAACTGGCTAACTCTCGTATAGCCAATCTCCTGCTATCGAATGAAGAGGCTCTAACAACCTAATCAGATTCTATCTATCTCAGGTTGAAGCAGAAATTGAGAAAAGCTGATCAGACTCAAATCAATTGAATAAACATGCGTCATTCGATTAAAATCAAACAGTAATATCATCCCAAGTCATTACAATCAAATCCCTAACACAAGGAACTAGGGTTCTTCATACCCAAGTGAGAGAAGGGTTCTACTCCATAGAGAGAGAAGAGAAAACAAGAATCGGATTAGTCATACTCATAACAATGAGGATAATCTGCTCCGGGACGATGATTTTCACTCCTATGACGATCTCCAGGCTCGATTCGATGAAATCCAGCTCTAGGACAGCTTCTAGGATGTGTTCTTCGCACTTTCTCTCTCTAGGGCTCTGTTTTTGCTCTCAAAACGCGATTCCCCCACTTCTGGCTCGGATTAGGCTTTAAAACCGGCTTTCCCGAGTTGCACGGCCAGGTGCACGGCCGTGCACATCACCATTCTGGCCGTGCACTCCAAAACACGCCGTATCATTAAGTCTGCCTCAGGCCTGGGTGCACGGCTGTGCGTGGCCACGCACAATCCCGTGCGTGCCCACGCACAATCCCGCACGGCCAGGATTATATGTTGCACGGCCGTGCGGATTTCTGCTCTGCCCGTGCGTGCCCACGCACAATCCCGCACGGCCAAACTGGTCACTTGCACGGCCGTGCGTGGCCACACACAATCCCGTGCGTGCCCACGCGACTTCCTCAGAACCTCGCCATGCGTCCGATCCTTGTCCAATCGACGTCAAACTCGCTCTCAAGCCTCCATTCACGTACTAGGACCTGAAATATCATAAACAAGCACAACCTAGCGTGAAATCGGCCTAAAACACGAGAATCAATACCTCAAACGGAGTAAGAACAGGGGTGAAAACATGTGTAAATAACGGTCTATCACATACCATAGTGGTAAAGTATGGTAATTTTTGGTCGAGTATTTTTTTCACCCAGAAATCTGTAGATCCAATAGATCATGATGAACTCGTTTCTTCTGAGCAAACGTTTTCAAAAACGATTTAAAAACGAAGAAGTTACCATATGGTATGTAGTTGGTAAAAAAAAAGTTTCTAGAAATATATTGAAAATTGATCTCATTTTGTAGATCACAACGAACTCGTTCCATGTGTGCAAAAAATTGAAATTCGAGTTAAAACGAAGAAGATAAGAGCCGATTATGAAAATTAGGGAAAATAAAATGTCTTTAATTGACAATATTTAGATCTGAATTTTCTGGGCCCACTTAGATCTAAAGATCCAGATTTAGTTACTCATAGCCATAGGTCAGTAGCCAATGGTTACTGATCCTATCATAAGCCTGGAGAGGTGACCCAAACGTTTTACTCTTAGCAAATCCAGGAAATAAATTATGATTTATTATTAATTTGCATGAGAGCGTTAACGGAATGGATAAGGTTAGGATGTTAACATTAATTTATTAGTCACATTTTTTAATGATTTTTTATGTTAAAGAAGTCGATCACAATCATAGTTAATTTTTAAAAAAGGAATATACTTGTCATTTTTTAAAATTATAGGAGAACGGGACCAGTTATGGTAACAACACTCCTTGTGTTGTTATTATAACAACACTAGTCTCCAACCAATAGGAATATACGGTTGTGATGACTTTTTATTAGATGAGTTGACCTAGTGTAAAATCAAAGCAGGGGTATAATTGTCATTATGAAAAATATGTTTAAATAATAATAAAAAAATAAAAAATAAATTTTTTTTATTTTTCGGCCCAAAATTTTGGTCGCCGGAAGTCAGCCATCGGTCGCCGGAATCTGGTCGCCGGTCACAGGAATATGCTTTTTTGTCGCCGGAATATGCTATTTTGTCATCGGAATATGCCACCGTCGCCGGAATATGCTCACCGTGGTCGGAATATGCTTACCGGCATCGGAATCTAGTCATCGGGGTCGGAATATGCCTATCGGCGCCGGAATCTACTCACTGACGGTCACCGGAGTTCGGTCAACGAACTTCGTTGACCGGTCAACGGTCTTCGTTGATCGGTCAACGGTCAACGACTACCGGATGTATGGTCTGCATTGTGAGATTTATGGTTTGGTTTCTCATATTTTCATATGCCTTTTGTGGTTTGCTTTATCGCGTTTGTGGTTTGCTTTGAGAAGTTTCTGGTTTGCTTTATCGTGTTTGTGGTTTGCATTGAGAAGTTTCTGGTTTGCTTTAAAAAATTTTGTGGTTTGCATTGAGGGGTTTCTGGTTTGTTTTAATATATTTGTGGTCTGCATTAGGACGTTTATGGTTTGCTTTTTTGTGGTTTGATTTACTGTGTTTGTGGTTTGCATTGGGAGATTTCTAGTGTGCTTTCGCAAATGTTGTGGTTGCTTTGTGAGGTTTGTGGTTTGTTTTAGGAGATTTGTGGTTTGCATTAGAAGGTTTCTGGTTTGCACTAAGAAGTTTTTGGTGTGCTTTCGAAACTTTTGTGGTTTGCTTTGCGAGGTTTCTGGTTTGTTTTAATATATTTGTGGTCTACATTGGAACGTTTATGGTTTGTTTTTGTGGTTTGCTTTTCCGTGTTTGTGGTTTGCATTAGGGTATTTCTGGTGTGTTTTTCAAAATATTTATGGTTTGTTTTGTGAGATTTATGATTTGTTTTATAAAACTTGTGGTTTGCTTTAGAAGGTTTCTGGTATGCTTTTTTGTGGTTTATTTTATGATATTTGTGGTTTGCATTAGGAGGTTTTTGGTATATTTTAGAAATAGTTATGGTCTAGCTTAGACACATCTTGTTCATGAGAAAACCGTGCTTTTTTCTGTCAATTCTTCCAAATCAAGGTTAGCACTGTACGAGAAGTAGTCACCGGATGAAGAAATAGGCGCCGCCTCCATTTTGCCGCCGGTACTTCTGATCGCCGTTCGAAAACTTGATCGGCAAAGAGGACACCCTTGACAAGCTATCACCCCCGCCGCCACCGCTGCCGGATTCTCTGTGGCGATGATTCCAGCACAAAAAATCAAAACTTTGAAAGTTTTGGTCAGCCTTGTAATCTCAGAAACAACAGTTCTCCCTTTTGAAACTCTGTATCTTGTAATTTTGTCTTGTTCAAATACCTTCCTTGGAAGAGAGATTCTCAATATCAATGTCTTACGTTCATTAGTTGGTTGTAAATTCCAATTTGTCCGAAGGAAACAAGGTAGAAATCGTCCTCTATATGATCACCATTGCCGCCTTTTCAATTACAAAACAAAATGGTTTATACATATATACACTACCTAGTCTCAAGGTTAGGACAGAAAAAGGATTAATTGATTCCTGCTGAGTGCCGGATGATCACCATTGCCGCCTATACTATAGAAATTTTTGACCGGAGGTGTGAAGACAGAGGTCAAAGAACAGAGAGAGAAGGGAAATTCATCCTTCCTGCTTCGCCGACCGACCAACAGTATATTTATGATCCGATGATGAATATATACCCTAAACATTCGTTCTTCTCTTCTCTGCTGCTCCTGATGTTTCGAAGCAGTTGAATCTAGTGGCTCCTTCTGCCGGCCGTCGTGGGAGTACCTGCGGAGATAGGGCCGCTGTAAGAGTTCAGAAGCGGGCCGCTTCGGTCGGCGTTGAGATTCTCCCAGACCCGACCGGAAGAGCCCTGACGCCGGAACGAAACGGATGATCACTGCAACATCTGGCTGCTCACCTCCATTGCTGTAAATCCACTTTTGGATAATTGGATGATCGCTGCGGTGGGGCGATGGTGGTGGCGTTGAGATTCAATTTTTAATTTATTATTTTTTGTGAGTTTCCGTTTTTACCCCTGTTGTTATACTAACAACATAAGGAGTGTTGTTATGCTATCCGGCCCCTAGGAGAACACGTATGTGGACTGCAATTATCATAAGTAGACAAAAAACTCTTACCAAAATTACCAAAGGTAAGATAGGCTAACGGTAAACCTGCAGCGACAGTGAAGGCTTGGGAGGTGCAAATCCCAGGTTCGAATCTAAGCGAGGTCCGTTGGTGTTTCCGGAAGTACAAGGCTGCTGGGGGCGAAGCCCCGTTGGCGTCGAATTTGATTGCAGGTGGCCCCCAGATTTAGTAGGACCCACTGTCACAAAGTGACACGTGGGGCTGAGGTTCCTGGGCAATAAAATAAAATAAAAAAACTCTTACCAAAATCACGACAAACCACTTCACAAAAAAACCTAAAATAGCCGAGAAAGCTCATAAAGCTTACTAGAAGCTCAATACAACACAAAACTCATAAAGTAAAGCGAAAAACTCAAATATTATCACAAGTCTCCTATATCATATCAGAAAAACTCATAAAACTGACCACAACTCTCATCAAACTAGACAAGAAAACTTGGACTACTCCACAAATACGACAAACCGCAGAACAAAACTAATAAAGTAGACCACAAAGCTCATAAAGAAGACTAGAAACTCACCACACCATAAAACTCGTAAAGTAGATCGGAAACCTCATTAGCTGACCATAAGTTTCATGAAAGAAACGAGTTCATTTTAAACAATATAATAGCCAAACCTTTTCGAAAACAATCTAATATCCAAATCGTCAACTTTCCGTCCGTTTGACCGTTAGTTGACACTTCAAAAAAGTTCGAAGTACGACACTTCATCAATATCCATCGATATCTTCTCTGAAAACCACCAACATATCGTGGTTCCAAACCCGAGAAGTCCATGACTCCACCATAATGGTATAGAATATCTAAATATTCAGTCATCTGCAATGCCAAAACAAGAAAACAAAGTTGTATTGTGACAATTTCTCCTAAATAAAGCTTTTTTGAAGTGTCAACTAACGGTCAAACGGACGAAAAGTTGACGATTTGGATATTAGATTGTTTTCAAAAAGGTTTGACTATTATATTGTTTAAAATGAAAGGTTTGGATATTAAATTGTATTGAAAAAAAAATCATAAAAACTAACCACATTTATCATAAAACAAACTGGAAAACCCAGACCAATCCAGAGACACAAAAAACTACACCACAAAACTTATAAATCACAATAGAAAATAGGAACAAGTTCTAGAACAGATAACCAGACCTATGAATGCATTTGTTTCGCAGGTATCCAAATTCTAAATATGTAAGGCTGTTTTTTATATTGGGAGTTTTCAGGCTCTTTGATCGAACGACTTCACTGCTTCATTCTTTCAAATTATTTGGGAGGTGGTGGGTCATGATGTAAGTGCATCGGTGCTAAGTTTCTTTCGGTCTAGTCGTTTGCGCCAAAGCTTAAACCACACGTGGTTTTCCGTCCTTCCTAAGGTACCAAACAACGAACAATGTGGCCAAGGGCAGCTACACGTGATTGGGATGTTCCAGGTATTCTACAATATCATTTTGAAAAGATTATCTAATTGTCTTGGGACAATTTTTCATCATGTTGTCAATAGTAACCAAAATGGCTTTGTTAAGGGCATATCGATTATTGATAATATTCTCATAGGTCAAGAGGTTATGCAGTTTTTTAAAACTAAAGTGCATGGCTGTGACAAATGGATGACATTGAAACTTGACATGGAGAAAGCATATGACCAGGTGGAGAGGGCTTTCCTCTTATTGGTTATGCAAGCATTGGGGATCCTTGGTTGCGTTGGATACGTACATGTTTTGAAGGTCAATCTAACTAATTACAATGGATGAACTCACTTAGGTTTTAATTTTTTTTAATCACTGACCAGATTAATGATTGATAATTCTCTAACTTGTTTTACTCTGCATTCATAATGCGAAAAGTCCTTAACAAGTCTTGAATCTCAATTAAAGTAGATAAGACCCTCGTGAATAGACTAATTAGTGGGACGTATCCTCAACTAAGATAGAATATCAGGACAATTAAAAACTAGACTTCCTCTATTAAACAAGACTCTCACCCAATACAAAGAAAAAGAATCGGCTCAATCTCACACAATTGATCTCTTACTTGCAATTTATGGTGCTCTATTGATCTAATTATGTATATCTTGTCATAGAATCAAAGTAGAATCAATGATCTAGATTAAAGCATAATTGAACCATAAACATGCATAGATTGAATATGAACTCAAGTTTAACAAGTAAGAATACTCACACAATCATCGAATCAAACAAATATAAGTAGGGTTCCTCAAAGCCTAAGTGAAGGGAAGTTAATTCATAGAGAAGAGAGAGAATATAGATGCGAAGATGAGAAACTTCATTGTGGTGATTAAATTTTTCTTCCTATCGGTAATCTCCACCTGTGAGCTTGATCCCCTTTCCAATGGCGAAAAAATCCTTCAAAGAGCTCATGGAATGTTTCAAAATAGTTTTCTCTCTCTAGGGTTTGTCCAATGGATGTTGAGGATCCAACCACCAAATTCTCCTTTCAATGTTCGCATAAAACACATTTATACCCGCAATAGAATCCTATCACTGTTGTTAGGGGTGTACATGGGTCGGGTGGTCCGGGTTTAGACATTTTAATCACCGACTCATGCACTACGGTTTGGGAAATATTAAACCCAAACCTATCCAAAAAAATGTAAACCCTACGATTTGTTTCTAATTGGGTTTGGTCGGGTTTGCAATATTAAGTAAAAACCCAACCCAACACAAAATATATAATTATTCTACACCATAAAAATATTTTATAACTAATTAAAAATTCAAACGAATAAACCGAGGCGAAAGGTATCAAAATTCACAAATGTGGTTTGAGTTTTAATAAAATTTGATTTACTTCAACTTATGTCTAGTTTTTTTCACGACCTTTTTTTGAAATAGGCTAAAAAGGTTACAAATGAACGCATCCATAATAAGTTATTCTATCAAAATTGTACACAAGAAAAAGAATTACGTGAATCATAGCTATATTAAATTTATGTCTAAACTTTAAGCCGAAGAATGCATTAGATTAGGGGAGACCATAAGAGAAAAACATGGCGAAATATCTTAATTTTCTCATAAGTATGGCTATATACGACATAAATATTTTTTTGGATATGAACTCATACCAATAATTGAAACACGGTTTGGGTCGGGTTCTACGGGTTGTGTAATCCAAAATCGAAACCCAACCCATAAGAGGCGGGTTGTACAAAAGAAAACCCTCACCCAACCCAAAACCTTCATTTTAGCGATAAATACGGGTGGGTTGGGTAGGGTTGGACGGATGGGTCGGTTTGCGAGTGTGTTTGTTCACCCCTAACTGTTGTGACATTGGAGGTTCAAATCGTGACTTTCGTTGCATTTTGACCTCCAAATGTCTCGACACTCGCTCATGACCTTCTTTCACAAGCTAAGACCTGAAATAGAGTAAATTGATTAAGATAATGAGCAACGAAAAGTATGAAGGATAAGCTTATTGATAAGAATGCGAGCTCGTGAAAGCTTAGGTTCTTTTGTCAAAGTCGCGCATCTTCTATCTTTTTAGGGGTTTTTTTGAGTTTTCTCTGAACAACTCAAAAAGTAAAGGATATGACGGATTTGTCGTGCAACTTCAACACAAATCGGGAAGATTCTTGAACAATATAAAGGGGTAGCAACTCGACCACTAATCAAGGGGAATACCTGATTGATACAGAGCCGATCGAATGTTGGAGATCCACCAACAAAGAAGGACAAAATCCACGAGTAAAATCTCAATGAACCGAAAGGGTTTTTCCATTATGAAAGTCTGAATAATCTGAATAGTCTACTAAAATTCATGGCTTACAACCCTTTACATAGGTTGGAAAATAAACCTAATGAAAACACCAAAAAGGAAAAGAATTCTAAATGAAAAAGGTAACAAAACTCGGACAGACCCGAACTCGATCCAAATACCCGGTCGGGTATTTTAGCTGTCCTGGCCGGGGAATATTCCTGGATGAATTCCCCTGGTCGGGGAATTGATGATTCCGACGGGTTTTCTCCTCTGCTTGGGCGGTTTGAATCATACTAGTCCCTCCCCATTGAAGAAGTTTTGCCCTCAAAGCTTTCAATCCTGGCTTCCAAATGAAATTCTCTAAGGTCGTCCAGCTAGGTTTACCGTCTACTTGTCTCTTCTTCATGTACATCCACCGACAAAAAAGACAATCATCCACAGAAAATTGCACGTTACGTCCGTACTTCTCTCCATTAAAGCCTCGCTCCCATTCTGCAAATCTGGCGGTTGTCGTTCCTTATTTCGTAGCGACAGTCCTCAAAGCTTGTGGAATTTCTGCAAAGAAGATCATCATAAAAAGGATCACGATAAACCAACTGCTCCTTTTCCACAGAGATCACCTCATATAAATCTCCATATTCCTTCTGCAGTTTTGGAGTTCTTGTCAATGGATGAATTCGATCGTCTTCAGCCTGCTTTGAAGATTCTCCTCGACCCTTCATCGTTCACTCAACCTCTATGACGAAATCCGTGGTAATCTCGAGCCTCGACTCCCACTCTCCTTCATCGACCTTCTGCTCCTCCTCATTATCACGAACAGTCGTTGCTCGAACTAGGGCAGCCAGCGTCTTCTGTATATCCTTCCAAAGACTGGTGCCGACTAGCCTCTTTTCGCCTTCGACAAACGCGTTCATGTCCGCCGCATACTTTGGATCAATCATGGCTTGAAGAATAGCTTGCAATCTTCTTCTCGTTGCCTGAATCAGAAATACACAAACCAAAATCCAAAATATCTATTTTTGTTTGTTCTTTTCTTTCAACCCACGTTCAGCTTTGTGGTTGATGAACAATTTTTTTAACTTTTTGTGAACAATACCGTGAACTGTAAAAATAAAAATAAAATACCTCAAATTGTCGCTGAGTTTGAACAGGGCTCTGATATCACCTGATAAGAACGCTGATCTCGTGAAAGGTTAGGTTCTTTTGTCTAAGTCGCGCAAGCTTCGATCTTAATAGGATTTTTTCTGAATTTTCTCTCAACAACTTAAAAAGTAAAGGATAGGGTTGAATTGTCGTGCAACTTCAACACAAACCGGGAAGAGGCTCGAACAATATAAAGGGGAGCAACTCGACTACAATCAAGGGGAATACCTCGACTGATACAGAGCTCGCTCGAATGTTGGAGATCCACCAACAAACAAGGATAAAATCAACGAGTAAAAGCTCAATGAACCTGAAAAGGGTTTTTCCGTTATCAAATTCTGAATAATCTTAATAGTATACTAAAATTCATGGCTTACAACCCTGAAATAGATATGGAAAATAAACCTAATGAAAACACCAAAAAGGAAAGAATTCTAAACGAAAAAGGTAACAAAACTCGGACAGACCCGAAACCCAATCCAAATACTCGGTCAGGTGGTCTGGTGGCTATTTGATGGCTTGGCCTGTCGTGTTTGGATCTCAGTTGTGGGCTCAGTTTGTTGCTAACCTTCAGTGCGGGACATACAGAGATACACAGAAAGAGGGACAATGTAACACCCCACCCCTATATGTATTAACTAATCATATTGTTCATACAATTGCAACGAAATTTAACTTTGGTGTTAAATTAATTCCCAAAATTTATCCAAATTAAAATTCGGCATGAATTACTCGCGTAGTGGGCTAATAGTTCTTGCAACTAAACCTGCAAAATATTTTATCTGAATCTCTGCATTCATAGGCATACATATATACCCACAACTATATACATTGGCTTTTTAGCCATAATCATAGTTCCATACTCTGCAATTGAATATCATACTTATACATGACATAATCGTCACTACATACACAACCACACACATAACCAACTTTTCATAGTTGTGGATACCTCACACTACATAAGAAGCTAGTATGTACAAGAAAACGTTCTCAAAATATTTTTACAAAAAGGTGTGGATCACATGCCAAAATTCTAGTAGTCGTCCAAACACATAATAGTTGAAGACCACATCTCATATTGCCTTCAACACTAGCTCAGCTCCCACCTAAACACTAATCTACTGCTCCTGCTTATATGCTTACACATGGCATAAGCAGAGGAAAAGAATAAAAAGAGTCATCTCATAGCTGAGTGAGGCAATCATTGCATCGTGAGTTCATAACAAAGCATACCTCTATTATACATCTAGCAACAAGTCAAAACACTAGGGCCAGACCCCAATAGGCAAAAGACTCAACCGCCTTGACTTATGTATATGCATCTTATTATGTTTTTGACTCACTCCTACTGTCACTCTAGAAAATGGCCAAGTGTTCCTAAAGCGTAGTATAGCGGGTTTGGGTTTTAATGTCCACCCGTACCCTAGATGTGATGACTACTCAGTGAATTCTTATTATCTAGCAGTGAAACTTTAGTGCAGGTCCAAATTAACAAACAAACAAAGCAAGTTTAACGGTTGTTTTCAAGTCGAGAGAGGTCACCCGGATATGGTTCCCCCTAGACTGCAGTTAAGCCGGATTGCAATTTACCAAGTTCAGTTTCTATGATAGTTATACTGCGGGAGGTTCTTAAACAGTCTAAAGTCTCGACTAAAGGTCTCTAGACCCTCTCAATCTGAGTCCCCAGTGGGCGACTAACCTCCACCGAGGTAAACAGATTGAGGTCCTAACGAACCAAACCTCCACTACCGAAGTAAATTCGGTACAAAATAGTGAATTGGCTCCTCGACTAAAGTCGCCAATTCACTACCTTCAATTAAGGGTGCTCTATTAACCTAGGCAGATATTCTCTTTCTAGGCTAAAGCAGAAATAACAGGAATTTGATCAGGATTCAAGTCATTCAATCATTCAAGCCTCAATTGAACATAATCAAATCATAAAATTTGTACTTGGGTTCATACAATCAGACCTAACATACAAATCTAGGATTCTACATACCCAGATGAATGGGAAAACTACTCCATGGAGAGAGAAGCAAAAGCAGATTCATATGCGGAAATCATACTGTGAAGGATGGGTTTCTGCTCCTAGTCGTCAATCGGCACTTCTCCAAGCTCAAGCCAGGCTCCAATGGTGATGAAGATCAAGCTAGGGCACTTGGGAACTCTGGTTCGTCAATTTCGCTCTCTAGGAATCGCTCTGTCTCTCTAAAACTCGGAACCCCCCCTACTTTGGCCTTCTTTTCCCTTAAAAAGCTGCCTGTCGTGATCCCCGGTTGAAATACCCGGTCGGGTATTTTGGGTGTCGACCAGGTATGTTCAAAACGCGCATTTAGGAATAGGGGAAAATCCCCGGTGTGGCCTAAGAATCCCCGACCGGGGATTTATGCTTCCTGCCCGGGCCCCCTTCTGCTTCTCAGCGACAAATACCCGGTCTGCTCCACATAATACTCGGTCGGGTATTTGAGCCCATGACCGGGTATTTTCCTCCTGCAGCACACTTCGACCCAACTTCGCTCCTTTCGACCCGAAACTCGTGTCTTCGCCTCGATGCCAACGCTAAGTCCTGAAATATGACATAAACGCACAACCTAGCGTGAAATCGGCTTAAAACACGAGAATCAACATCTCAAACGGCTCAAGAATAGGGGTAAAAACAATTGTAATTAATGGTCTATCAGTTTTACTCTCAAACGTCTGGCTACTCTCATGCTAATTACTCTCCCGGGAAACAGACCAAACGTCTCGTAGGATGTGGCCATATCGGACCCACCACTATCGATGTAGTCATATCGGACCTGACACCACTCTGGGTGTGTTCATATCGGACTCAACAACACTCTGGGTGTAGTAATATCCAAGGTTCAAAAAGGCGCTGGGCGTAAGGCGGGCGTTGAGACTTTGCCTAGCGCCTAGCTCGCTTAGGCATAGACTAAGTGTGCCTAGGCGTTGGAAGAAAAATAGCTATTCACACTGCATGTTGAATGAAATAATAAACTACAACACTTCCTCACTTCTGTTAAAGTGATTGACAAATTACTCAACACTTAATGATAAGAACATAACTCACATATTCATAGAATCATAGCTCAATAGCTCACAAAGTTCTTGAGCTATTGAAAATATTGATATAGAAAATTGATTTTGTAGTTGACGTTAATTTCTCCTTTAATATTGACTTCCTAACTCCATCTAGTTATGTTTAGGAGAGACTTATATGTTGTCTTACTCCAATGACGTGTTTCAGTATCTAACTAGGCCCGAAACCTATATGCGAGGTGTTTTGCCATCGTCGTACGCCTAGGCATGCCTAAGCGTAAGGTTAAGTGTGCCTTTTTGAACCATGGTAATATCTCATGAATGATCATTGGTCAACACCACATCAGGGGTGTGACATAACATATAATAACAAAATAATAGCACGGGGAGCTCTAATTACTATGTAATTCACCGTGAGACCAAAATACTCTTGTTTGGTAACCTTATACATGATTCATAACTCATCTCGCTTAATATTTGTTCGTTACTTAAACATGTACTTGACCTGGCCATAACTGGCTCAACATATGCGAACCAGGAGTCGTATAATTGCACTTCCTCAGGATAACCCTGGTGCAAAGTCATCCTCCTTAACATTATAATATCATCATCCCACCTGTGAACCCAAATACAACAATCATGTGAACTTATATTCAAGCAGCCTATGGTTTATCATATAAAATAAAAGTCCATACGCCCCTAATCATGTAATTCTAGTTCAACTAGGTCAATTCTAAGTATCAATATGATTATTGACTCATCCCGAATATCACAATTAATTCCCTCCTAAGGTCCAAGTGTAAACCTTAGTCGGGTGCAATACAGGGCAAGTATATTTGAATATCGACTCGGACCAGTCCGTGTACCACTTACTTCAGTCATTTGAATCATTATCTAGCGAATTGATTTTGGTTGAAAAGGTTACTAATTAAAGTAAAGCAAGACAAAAGTAAATGGTTTTGAAAGCTCTTTATGAGAAGGATCACTCGGGTGTCACTTGCCCCTAACTACTACCATAGTATGGGAATCAAAGTGATTGCTATGGCCTATGGGCAAGGTGACCGCGAACCGCTAGATGACACAAGTATGATCGTAGACCACACTCTCGATTGCCAAACCGAGGGATACATTATAGGCTCTTCAAGAGACCCTCTCGGTTAAAGCAATCGATGGTTGACTTACTCCCTCACCCAACCCAATGGTTGGGCAGCTTAATCGCGCTTAACCAAATTGCTTAATCCAACATCAAGGTTTTCCCTAAATTAACCTAGATAGGTGACTTAAGAAGCCCTAAGAATCCCAACTCAATTGAGCCTCCCTTGAAAGGGGGCTTTCCCCCTCTAATCTATGTTAAATTGGCCAATTAGATTGCTAAGCACAAACAAGCACAATCAACATGAAAAATACATCAATCATGGAATTAAACAACACTCATGAACAATCATTCAACATAACATAAACTACATGGTAAATAGTTAGGATTTCACAACACCCAAGTGAAAAAGGAAACTACTCCATGCTAGAAAGGTGAGAAACACAAGGGGAAGAAGAGGTGGAAGTCATCATGGAGATGCTTCCAATCTTCTTTGCACTTGTGCTGAACTTGGAGCAAACCCTAGCCTTCCTTCTCCTTTGGTTCGTTCTTGAACGCGTCCGTGAACTCAAGGATAGCGTCGAAACGCACTGCTTCGCTTGCTCAGGTTCACAGGCAACAACTCTAGTTCACGGTCTTAGTGACCGTGAACTCACCTAGCGTCAGCAACTTAGGATTTGGCCCTGGATGCCTTGATGTTCACGGGCAACATCTCCTGATCTTCACGGTCTAAGCAGGCCGTGAACTTCCTAGAGAAACCGTGAACTGTCGGTTTTTCACCTCTTCTCCTGGTTTTCGCTCCTTTTCGTCCAACTTTCAACCCCGAGGCTGGTTTCACCTGTTAAATCTTGAAACATGCTAAAACACAAGAAACCTCGCGTAAAACCATCCTTTTAGGAGCACAATTGCCACAAACGCCTAAGAAAAACGGGTGTAAAATATGTACAATTAGGCCCGAATCAATTATCGTGATACGTCAAAATCGATATGCAGTGCTAATCCCTCACTAGTTTTAGTTGTGTAAACACCGATTTTAGCTTCTCGTACTAAGACTTTGCTTTTCTCAAACGAACTCGGAATCAAAATCTGAAACCCTCCTAGTATCCCCTGTAGTGTCCCCTTCAAAGTTAATACTAGGCTCCGGGATGAATTCTCGATAAAAAGACATCAAACTCTAGTCGGAGCTAAATTCAGCGATTCCGATTCCGACCTAGATAATTGCTGATATTCATAGGTTATAACTAGAAAATTTATTATCTCGCCGTAACAAGCTCGTATATAAAATTTGGGTTTAATCCGGCTTCTGAATCCTCCAAAACTCGAATTCCACAGATTGAAAACTCAAGAAATTCATGAACCAAAATTTGTTTCAAAACTCTAAATTGATAAACTAGGAAGTAGTGATGGATTAGACGATACTCACGTGATTTTTGGATCATTACAACTCAAGAACCTGAGCTCTGCAACTTTCTCACCGAGCATCTCTGTTACTCTGTTTTGTTTTGTGGGTTCAGGAGATGAGGAATGGAAAAAACAAAAATCGAATTGGAGGGGAAGGGGAAGGGGAAGGGGGATTACGTACCAATCTTGTGCATTTTGGATCGGTGAAACCCAAAGAACCAACCCCAACTTCCTATCATAGTATCATACCTCCCCTGTTTCTACTCTCTGTTCTTGCTTCTCGAAATAGAAATGGAATAAAGGAGACCGGTAAAGGTTTATATATACGTACGAAACGATCGGTGCCAAAAATACATGCACGTATATGGCACCGCTACCATACTTAAATTCAATTACTTTTTTACTTTTACTTTTCTATTTCCCTTTCCTGTACTTCACACACGTACGTATTGAGTGTGAATATAATAATTCATATATATCTTTATGTATTGATATTATAATGATATTTACCCGGTCGATTGATATTTCGATTTTCATCGAAATACTAATAAAATACTCGATTTAAATTACGTATTTTTGTAAGAAACTGAAATACTGGTTTAGGTGAGAATAGATGTTACAGACGACAAGCCGAGGGAAAGGCGAAAGCCAACAACAGCAAAATTGTACTCCTGATGCCAGGAGCAGCCAAGGTTCTACAACTCAACATCAACTCTCAAGCCTCATTCTGTAAGTAAAGGCGGCACCTTTTCTTTTTTCTCCTCAATTTCGATTTGGGTTTTGATGACTAGTGTAACAAAAACACAATTTTGTTGCGCTGCTCACAATATTGTGAGCACCTATGCTCACATGGTAAGATTGAAGGTCACATCCCACTTATGATTTGGAGGGCTGGGATTTCTTGCTTTTGAGATGAGCTTATGTAAGAAAAAAAAAATGAGATAAGCCAAGTACCCCTTTAAGTGGGATGATCCCACATTTCTTTCATTTTCCATTCTTCTTCCTCTTTCTTGTGCTATTTTATTTTTGAATACTTGTCCGAATACGCTGAAGACTTCTTCGGCTCTTTTGAATATTTGCTTGACTCTTATTAAAATGTCATCATTTATGTGAAATATTTGTTGGTCTTATATATGAGAATACTAGTTCGACGCTTTTGAATATTTTTTAGACTCTTATTAATACGCGTTTGTTGTGTGAATATTTGTTGGTCTGAGAAATGCGAATACTAGTTTGACACTTTTGAATATTTGTTCGACGTCTTTGAATACTTCTCCTACGCTATTGAATATTTGTTCGAAGTGATATGATCCAAACAACCTCTTCCACAAGTCACAATTATTTGCCAAAGAAGTCATCTAAACTCATATGAAGAATCCTGATTTTTGGCCAAGTGTTTTAACTGTTTCAAGTGTCCTACCTTGGAGGCTTGGTTCTCACAATTGGCTCACTGGAAATTGGAGGTTAAGGGTTTGTTTTGAAGATAAAGTGTCCTTCTACAAGATGACATGGTTTTTGAATCCAGAAGAACCCATTAAGGTTCTTTTCCAATGTCTCAAAATTGCTCACTCAAACAGGAAAAACTGCCAGAAAATTGTTAAGTTTGAAAATGTGTTCGTGAAGTCTACTTTGGAGCTCCATTCCGGGAAGAGGATTGAGATTCGAGTCAAGAGCTCTATACCACATGAAATTACGTATGCTAATCTACAAAGACAAGGCATGGGTTGATGGATTACTTACCAGAAGGTCTTCGATCAAGAGGCTCAAAGATGGCTTCGAAGACTGTTCTATTACTTGGAGCTGAAGGTAGGATTTGTTTGCTTGTTTAATACGGATTGTTTTCCATTTCTATTTGAACTTAGTTTTCGAGTCCTATTGTAATTAGGAAGAATTGTAGTTTAGTTGCTCTAGCTATCTATTTAAGCTTTCGTTTGCATTGTAAATTGTAATTGATTCAAGTTTTATGAAAAAGAACACGTTTATTCATTGAGTTTGTCCTTGGTTTGATTGGATTGAATCCATCAAACAAGCGAGCTCTGTATCAATTGAGTATCCATCTCAATTGTGGACGAGTTGCAACCTTCAATCGATCGAGCCTCTTCTCAATTCTTGGCGAGAAGTTGCACGCTTGACATCCACCCTATTTCAATCCTTATTTTTGGCTTCCATTGGATTCAATCTTCGTGAATCCACAAGGCTCAGTAACTCTTATCAATAAGCTCGAGGATGAGGGCTTATCACGAAGTCAATGAATACGTGTTCATTTGTGTGAAATATTTTTTGGTCTTAGAGATGAGAATACTTGTTGGAAGCTTTTGAATACTAGTTCCGTTGTTCGGCCTGTTTGAATACTTGTTCAGCGCTTTTGAGTACTCATTCAACGCATGGTATTCATAAGTGTCAAAAAAGTATTTAAAAGCGTCAAAAGTATTCAAAAGCATCAAACAAATATTCAAAAGTGTCGAACTTGTATTCCCATATTTAAGACCAGCAAATATTACACACAATGACCACGTATTAATAGGTATCAAACAAATATTCAAAAGCGTTGGAAAAGTCTACAGGGTAAATTCGAACAAATACTAAAAAATGAGAGAGTACAAGAGAGAGTAAGAAATGGGGGGGGGGGGGGGGGAATGAAAGTAATGTGAGACCAGCTCACTAAAAGAGTACTTGGCTCTTTACTTTTTTCTTTACATATGCCCATTTAAAACGCAACAAATCCTAGTACTACAAACGATAAGTGAGATGTGCCCTTCAATATCACCATATGAGTATAGGTGCTCACAAAATGGTGTGAGCACCATAGCAAAATTGAACAAAATAGGGGCCTGAAGAAGATGTTTGCTGGAACAACTGGCTTACACTATTAAAACCAGAAACTGATTTACAAAGACAAATTTAGGTATTTCAACTGGTTCATGGATATAACAGGGGTGAGAGACATGTCAAAAATGGTTCTTCTTGAAGCCCCAATTAGCCACGAGAAGCCCTACCTTGAGATGAGAAAGAATGGCAAGATGGAGAAAGCTTTCAGGTACATTTTCGAGATCAACTTGGAAATTGATTGCCTCACCATTAGGGTATGTAAGCTTTTCTCTTTGATCTTCTTCCATGGGTTGTAGGTAATTCAATTGGCCAATACTACTCTGAGTATCCAACTTGGCTGCTTTATTATAGATTTTGACTCTTGAATAGTGATTAGTATACATGGGAAGGTAGCAGGAAAGGAAGTTTTAAGCTTTAACGAGTTGTTGATTAATGAGCTGCTGAAATTAGAGACGATTGTTAGTGATGGAGTGTCCAATTTGGTTGCTTTCTAATAGATTTCAAACTCTTGAATCAGTGATTCGTATGGGTGGGTAGGTAGCAGAAAAGGAAGTTTTGAGGTTGAATGAGCTGTTGATGAATGAGCTGCTCAAATTGGACGGGATTATTGGTGATAGAGATGTCAAATTAAAGAGGAAATAGTAGGCGAGCAGTGTTCATATTGGGATAGTTATATCCTGTTGTTCTTCCATTTCTACGTACCATTGAAGATGTGAAATAGCTAGAATATTGATTCAAAGAACAATGACCCTTACAAGATCCAAACTTCAATCACTGAATGTAAGTTTGTGAACCCTTTTTGTGAATTTGTAGCTCAAATTATGTGTTTGAGAATCCATGTTTAAATGCTCAATTAAATGGATTTGTGTTGAATGTCAAACCTTTTCGAGAATCCATGTTGTTTACTCTAGATCAATTTGTTATTGTTTATTAGTCTAGAATTTTCAAGGTTTTATATAAACTCTAATTACAACTTGTCTTAGTTCCCACATCAGGGAAGAATTAGTACACCATCAATCTTGCTTGAATGAATCCTACCATAAAGATAGTCAGGTGTAAGATTCTTCACATTTGAGAACCCATATTAAGAACTTAATATGGTTTGCTGTGAGAAGTCATGATCTGATAGTACTCAATTTATATTCCTCTTTGGCTTACAGGCTACGTGACTCGTCTCGAATATCACAATTAATTCCCTCCTAAGGTCCAAGTATAAACCTTAGTAGGGTGCAATATAGGGCAAGTATGTTTAAATATCGACTCGGGCCGGTCCGTGTACCCCTACTTCAATTGCTTGAAACATTATCTAGCGAATCGGTTTTGGTTGAAAAGATTGCAAATTAAAGTAAAGCAAGGCAAAAGTAAATGGTTTTTGAAAACTCTATGTGAGAAGGATCACTCGGGTGTCGCTTCCCACTAAGTACTACCATGACCCGAGGAATTGAATAATTGTTACGGGCAAGGTCACCGCGAGCCGCTAGGAAATGCAACTATGGTCGTAAACCACACTCTCGTTTGCCAAACCAAGGGATACATTATAGGCTACTCAAGTAGCCCTCTTGGTTAAGGCAATCGATGGTTGACTTACTCTCTCACTCAACCCTATGGTTGGTCGGCTTAATCACGCTTATCCAAATTGATTAATTCAACATCGAGGTTTGCCCTACATTAACATAGATAGGTGGCTCAAAAAGCCCAAGGAATCCCAACTCAATTGAGCCTCCCTTGAAAGGGTGTTTTTCCTCTAATATAGGTTAGAAATTAGAATGACCAATTGGATTGCTAAGCACAAACATGCACAATCAACATGAAAAATACTTCAATCATTAAATTAAAAAACACTCATAAACAATCATTCAATTCACACAACAACTACATGGCAAATAGTTAAGGTTTCACAACACCCAAGTGAAAAAGAGTACTACTCCATGCTAGAAAGAGGAAGAGGTAGAAACCATCATGATGATGCCTCCAATCTCCTTTGAGCTTGTGTTGATCTTCTCTTGGGGAGAATCTTCCCAATCCACCACTTGGTGAAAACCCTAGCCTTCTTTCTTCCTTGATTCGTTCTTTCTCTCTCTAAAATATGAAGAAGAAGACACTTTCTCACTCTTGGCTCCCCCTTTCTCTCTTCCTTTGAGCTCACATTATATACCAGGACCAGACTCAGTTCACGGCCTATGTTCGCGGCCTATGTTCACGGCCGTGAACTCTTCAACGCGTCCGTGAACATAGACCATGCTGTCAAAACGCACCGCTTAGCCATCAGGAGTTCACGGTTTGGCATCAATCTTCACGGTCTTGTTGACCTTGAAGTCATCCCGAGGTAGTAACTGCAGAATTCTCCCTGGACGCATTGCGGTTCACGATTTTGGGCTTCAGTTCACGGCCATAGTGGACTGTGAACTACCATGATAAATCGTGAACTCTGCCTGCATCACCCTCTTTGCCCGGTTTTTGCCTCTTTTCGTCCAACTTTCGACTCTGAGGCTGGTTTCACCTGTTGCATCCTGGAACACACTAACACGCACAAAACCTAGCGTAAAACCACCCTTTTAGGCGTCCAAATGCTACAAACGCCCAAGGGAAATGGGGATAGATTGTGTGCAATTACGCCCGAATCACTATGTGTAGAAATTTCCCGGATAATGCCCTTCGAAAATTCTTCTGATAGGTTAGTTGAGTTCATGAGTATGGATATGGAGCTTCTCCACTAGTAACGAATATTAAGGACCTGCTATTGTTTCTCATCATCAATGGTCGTCGAGATTGTGGAGCCGATAGAAAAATTGTTGAACATGTCGATTAGTAAGCGGAATCCTCTTTCCTAGCACTCGCGCAGTTGCATATGCTTTTCACGCCCACACGCAACTCAACTGTTTGGCTTCAAATATTTACTTTAAAAAAATTTTCCTCTGGTTTGTCGGTACCATTTCAATTTGACATTTATGATTCTGTCTCATTTTCTTTAAGTTCCTCTACATTCAGGCTTCTTCCAGCAATTCTCTCTCTCAACAATTGATGGAAGGTTTTGCCTTACTATTGTAGTTGACAGGATCAAGGAAATTATGTCTATCATGTCTATTGTTGATGTTTAATTGATAAGCTTAACACCAGTAAATACCACCCTTATCTATAAAAAAAAGGGTAAATTGCATGTTTGGTCACTGAAAGTGCTAAAATATTCATGTTTGGTCACTGAAATAATTTTATTCTATTCCTGGTCACTGAAAGTGCTTAACGGTTCACGATTGGTCACTCTCCGTTAGACTCCGTCAACCTCCGTTAACGGAGTCCGTTATTTGCTGACATGGCAAACAGTGTGGCCGAGTCAGCGTGATTTAACCCGGAAAAAAGGAACCCGACCCGCCACGTCACTTTTACCCGCCATGTCAGATCCCCCAACTAAACCCGTGAACCCAACCCTAAAATCGACCCCTCTGTCTACTTTATAAGGCTACCCATACGCAACAATCCACTCCAACTTCCCAACCCGTGAACCGTACCTCTCCACCTCTCTGTTTTCTTCCTCCTTCTACATCAGATTCTCCCACTTCCCTCTCTGTCAATGGCGGCACCCTTTTGTCATTGTGGAGAGCCAACATATCTGAAGATGAGCTGGACTGAGGTGAATCTAGGGAGGAGATTCTATGGGTGCAGCAGATATGGGGTAAGATTTCACTCATCTTTGTTTCCTGTTTTACTTTCACGATTTGAATGTTATGCTCCTTCATCTTTCACTGTTTTTTGTTTTGATTGATGATGTGTAGACAAATGGAGCTTGTAATTACTTCAGATGGAGAGACCCAGTCCTTGAGGAGCATATGCGATATGTGGTGCTGAACTTTCATCGTCGGATTCGAGAGCAAGGGCAAAATCAGAAAGGGTCCAATGTTAATGTGAAAATAGTGTCCATCTTCATTGCCATTGCCCTTGTATTCGCTCTATTTTGGATATGAAATGAGCAGTCGTCTATTGAATTGTAGCTGCTGCTGTAATCGAACCATCAAGGGTTCTGTGTACTGTTGTCTGTGTTTAACCCAAGTAAAATTAATTTTCGCTTTTGACCACTTAAAGTACTATTTCTTTCCACGTTTGGCCACTTAAAGTACTATTTCATTTCGCATTTGGTCACTTTAAATTTGTCTCAGGCCCACCATTGGTCATTAATAATAAACACTTTAAATTCAAATGAGAATTTCTCAAAAGTTCCACAATAATAATTCTTGATAAAATCGCATCAAGTCTCAAGCCCTACTAATTACACGAGATTTAAAATCTTCGCACTGGAGTCCTCTACAGCCATTGATCCTTGTCACGAACTGTTGAACTCCTGCCATACTCTAGAGCTTCTACAATTCCTGAATGCGGGCGATGGGGTCAGTCCTAATCCTAATTTCGTTATCATATATAAACAGATAGTCATGCACATGCAATGCTTATCGTATTTTATTGGGTACATTAGTAGAAGGATTTTATTATTAACATATTCTTGCTTATAATCTTTTATTCTTACTTAACTTGATATGGGATCCCGCCCTCGACCTAACTAGCACATCCGTCCAGCACCAACGTATCATGAACATAACCTCCTCATCTACAAGGAGTAACATAACATACCCTCCCCATCTACAGGGAATAGTAGTGACCGCGTCCGGCACCGATCGTGACATACACATCATGACCCTGATAGAGATCATATATCTCCCTGAAGTTAGGAACTGACTGTTAGCCCTGTACTCCACTACTCTGTTTCTGTTGCATATCTTCAGGGAGACTCTCCGTAGGATTAGCTTCTCATTGTAACTACCTGCTGTATAAATACATTTACACAATAATGAATAGATGGGATTTCCTTTTCCATATCATGGTATCAGAGCTTCCCCAGCCTAACGGCAAAAGTTTTTTTTTTTTCCGGTCCTTCTTCCCGGCAACCATCAAAGTTTCCTCTCCTCCCCTCCGCCGCTTCCGGCCACTGCTTCACAATGCAACATTAACACTTGCTGCGCCTGCTACCCAAGTCTTTCTCTACTCAAAGTTTGCTTCTCTTCTCGTAGGCAGCCGGTGTTAGCCCTTTCCTTTGTCGCTGCATCTGTTTCATCTCCATGTATCTCTGTCTTGGCACCTCTCTGTTCTATATGATATCCTTTCACGGCGGCCGGCATTACCCCTTTCGGTCACCCTTTTCCCAGATTCTCCATACAAGAAGAAAAGGCAGATTCTTCAGTAGCCTTCCTCTGTTTTCTTCCTTCCAAAATGTCGGACTCGTCAGCCACCACTGAATCTTCTTCTTTCTATAATTTGGCCGGTCAACCCCTTGTATTCACTCCTCAAAACTTCAAACAACTGGGTTTAACTCTCTCTCTGCCCCTTTTGCGGCAGAGTAATCTTCCTATCCTCTCCTCTCTTTCTAATCCCTTCTTTCCTTCTAGCTCTCGGTTCTATTTTCTAATTCTCCAACTCTCTCCTTGGCATACTTCTCCTTTCTCTTCTTTAAGTCCTCCATAGCTTTCTTCTCTCTCTGGTCTCGTCAAATGGTTGCCCAAATACAGAGTATACCCACATCTCACGTGCTACAGGGTTGTTGACTGAACTGCGGCAACCTCTTCTACTGCTCCTATCCTTTGGTGTGACAATCTGGGGGCGACATACTTAGCTCATAATCCCGTGTTCCACAGTCGCTCCAAGCATATGGAGATTGATTTTCTTTTTGTCCGCAATCGGGTCACGAAGGGACAGCTTAATGTTCGTTACTTACCGGCCACTGATCAACTTGCTGATGTTCTCACTCGGCTTCCATTCAACCAGTTTTGCTCCAAGTTTCGCCTCTCCGAAGCTTCACTTGCGGGGGCGTGATAGAGATCATATATCTCCCTGAAGTTAGGAACTGACTGTTAGCCCTGTACTCCACTACTCTGTTTCTGTTGCATATCTTCAGGGAGACTCTCCGTAGGATTAGCTTCTCATTGTAACTACCTGCTGTATAAATACATTTACACAATAATGAATAGATGGGATTTCCTTTTCCATATCAGACCCCTCATCTACAAGGTGCTCCTCATCTACAAGGAGTAAGGTGACCGCGTGCAACTAGTTAAGGGAGGGTTCTTATTCTTACTTAATAACTTGATATCTTATACGTACTTGCTTGAAAAACCTCTCACTCCATGGAGAGACATACTTAATCTTGTACTTGCTTACTTGACTTGAGAAGTTTGAGCTTAATTAGGTGATCTCCCGCACAATGGGAATATACAAGCTTATTAACTTGAACTTAATTAGCTTATAATTGAACTTGCATTTGCTTGACTCATAACGTAGTTTACATATGCTTCATGATGCTATGCATACGTAAACGTAAAGACTAAATGTAAACAAGTTAACTCGATATGAAAGCATATAAGGATGGACTGAACTAAAGCAAGAACTGAAATGCATAAATGAACTTTAAATGCATAGACTGATAACGAAAACTACTCTAGTCCCCTTTAACCACGCACCTTATTATACCATGTTATCTGGTTAGGGAATGCATAATCTGATTCACCGGCTCCGTCTGCACCTTTGACCAATCTTGATGGCCATGTCTCGGCCAAACTAAAACGCAAACCATGGAGTTCTCTAGTACAGATTCAAGTACCCTATTCCACATCTCCAGTGACCAACCAGTAATGGCATGCTAATTTCAATCCCCCATGCTTTCCATCGTCCTTTATCCAAGTCGTGTCCTCATCAAGCCAATTGTGCAGGCCATTCAAAACCCATCTCATAATTAGCCAAGAGAACAAAACATCCCATCCCATGAAATATTATATACTTAATAACGTGGGTGAGGGTGATTTGTCCCATCCCATGGAATTATATAATTAATCGTGGGTGTGGTGATTTGTTTACCTCCATCCAGTTCCTCGTCCCACTGCTCTGTCTTTCTCCTTCTCGCATCAATGGTCCAGAGGCAGCAGCTTCGTTTCCACTTCCCATTCTTCGGCCACGTCATCAGCTTCCAGCGGAGCAATTCGTAGCGCCTGAGAGTAGCAATCATCTCACCATCTCTTCCCCTAATGTTTGGTTTGTTTGCAGTGGCGTCGCCCCGTTCATCCTCTCTGTTTCCTAGCTGCGCATACCCCTCTCTTAGGGATGCCGGCTACCTCCTCCTAACCTAGAACGAGAAGTGATTATATATGGGGGTTGTGATAACCCTAGTCCAAATCCGAGCATTAAATGGGTTTAGCCATCACCACTCTGGCCCAATTCCTTTCGTCTAGAGCTTAGGAACAACAACCAATTTAGGATTGCAGTTTCCATGTCGGACCGTTAATTAAAACCTACAAATTTATTGCGGTTGAACCTAAACCCAAAATTCAGGGTGTTACATAAACTGAGTTTTTTTTTTTCATTTCCCCTTCCCAATACCCTGCTCATCACTTTTTCTAAATAAAATTTTAAGTTACTTTTTTCATTTATGGGTTCATGTGTTCTCAATGGTAGACTTCTGCAGCAAAATGTATGTATATGGATGTGCTAATTTATGACTCGGAAAAGAAAAACCTAACAGCCTCAAGTCTATAAACCCTGCCAAATCACCCGACAGTTAGTAACTTCTGCACTTTCTCTTTTATTTTATAATAATAATAATAACTGTTCATGGAAACAATCCGAAACAACTGTAGAAAATTGGCAGCTGACAAACCAATACTAAAAGCTTCAAGAATAGCTTACAGTCACCCCTAATCAACAAACAAAGACAGGTTTTACATGAAAACAAATACAGCGGGTGTTATCTTGCATTAGCAATGACAGGTTCCCAGCTCACAGCCTGTTCGATTAGTCCCACTATTCTGATACTACTACCCACAACCACTTTCCAAATGAAGTCTTGCGTTAATCAGCCAACTTGCCAGATTAATTGAAGACTTTGTTCAATCCTCTCTCTAGCTTCATCAGGTCTTTACTTCATAGAGCTGCTCAAAGATTTAAGATACAATAATAACCTGTGAATACCTGCTACTAACTCATGAAGCTGCCAAAGGCCTGCACTTATATGCAGCAGTGGCCTAGGAGAGCACAACAAGAGCAAAAGACTCACAAACACGATCACACTCTCACGCTCCCATGACTCATGAGTCACAGATCAACATCATCATCCACATTCAGGCTGTTAATACTCTTTTATTCAACAACACACAAAGGGGGTAATTTGCTTTGGACAACGAGGCTAAATCTCCTGCGGCATAGCCGCCGGTATTGATACTGGTAAGTTTTGAAACCAGCTAAACAAAACAAAGCAAAACAAAACATCCTCACCTTTTTCACATCCCGTTTCGCCCAACTTGGTAACTATGCCGATAACCACATAACTGGTTACTATGTTGATAGCCCTTTAAGCATGACATAATATCGTCTGATGGCCTGCATCGCCACTAATTCGACCGTGTCAAACAATCAGAAGGAAGACATGCCCGCAGCTCGTCGGAACTTCTCATAGGAAACCCAGAACAGAAATTGCCAGGGGCCAAGTCTAGCCCACGTAGGAAAGAAGCCTTTCCACAAAGCCTTCAACCCTTCAATTCTAATGGTTTTCACCAGACAATGGTACGAGCTTCTGTAAACACTCTTCCCATCGGCCTCATTCATCATCATCCTCGTTTTCACCACGTCAGCTGGACAGCTCAGGGAAGTAGCGCAGAGCCCTGACATTGTTGACGCCATTGTGTGGGCGTAGATGTTGTCATCTGCGATCCCATTCCGGATAACCAAACGCTTTGCGTGGTCGTAGCAGGCTAACTCCCCCATGTTTACTAGAAAAGCCCTTTGAATGTTTGGGATTACGCCCTTCCAGAGACCACTATAGCCCTCCGATGCTACTATCTTGCTCAAGGCGTCGATGAAGCCAGAGTATATTGGTTTCAAACCCTGGCTCGCCATTCGGCCGTCTGCTTGCATCCTGACCTTCACTAGATCAGCAGGGCTTGCCACTATCTACAGTACTAAGCACAACTAAGACACATAAAACTAATGCATTCTGGAAGCGTAACGGAGATCAAAGCTCAAGTTTTCGAGGTGTAATAGAGGTAGAATAGCGAAATGTCTACCAACATTATAATTACTGGTCACCGTGGGTGATGTAAGAGATTCAGCTGGTTATATCACAATCATTCATAAAAACAGAGTTAATCCATTGTTAAAAAGGCTAAAGCGTGGATGCAATTTGTGCGATCTAATTGTGGCGTCCTATTAGGGGCAACCCAACGCCGAAAGGGGAATTCTATGAACGCTAATGAAGTGGAGGAGACAGAGCTGCATACCTGAGCAAAAGCACCAGAAGCTCCACCGATGAGAGCTTTAATAGGAAGGGACATGGTGGAGATGCCATTCTCATCATCGACCATGAGATTCCTCATATTTTCGTAACTCACAATTCGAATGGGAGTGTAGAAGGAGTGTCTGATAATGGCAGGGAAGAGGCCCTGGTAGAGCCCTGGAATTCCCTGTCGGCGAAGGATATCGGAGGCGATACGGAAGGCATTGGTGGAGGAGGGAGCGGAGAGAGACTGGCCGTGGAGCTGGAGCCGTGTCTTCGTTAAATCGATTGGGAACGTGCCCGCCTCGGCGACCATGGCGGCAAGCGAAGTAAGTAGGATTTTTTTGTGGGTTGGAGCTGGATCGGCTCCGTGGGTCATGGCGGAGCGAAAGGGGAAGGAAATGGCGGACGGTGGTGCACACTGCTCAGGACAACGGAGGACCAAAATTGAACGGGACGGGTTTTTTTTTTCGTTTATTGGTTGCTTGTTAAATAACCATTGAAGTACTTATACTACACTCGTGTTGTAAAACACATCCTATAAATGATGGATTTTAGAAATGAGGCAATAAAATTCAATTGCCTCCAAATTATCACATCTCATATTTGTTTTCATCATTTCAAAATATTTTTTCTTATTTTTATTTATTCTGCAAAAACAAAAGCAATTCAAATTGTCAATTCCTATCTTATGTTGCCAAACGAGAACATTTGACTTAATTGTTTCATTGTGATACAATAGAGTCAAATGGTCTCATCCAATTCCACCACCCAAACGATAATTTTACCATGTATTAAAATTTTTTCGGGGGCAGACCACATTTGTGGGAGGGAGGGTAAGAACCTGAGAGAGAGTTTTGACGTCAGCGTAGTCGGGTTGCATTGTAAGTAGTGCTTATTTGGACTCTTAGTATGTATTGTGTTGTGTATAATTTTAGTTCGATTTGTATACTGTTATGTTGTCGGACGTGTTTGAGTACGAGTTGTAGTACCCACATTGTTTAGTAAGTTGATAAAGTGTGGGTACCCCGTTGTAATTGTCAAGGAGAGAGTCTACTACAGGGTATTTCGTCCGCCTAGGTGATAGCCCCATCTCCTGGCGCACGAAAAACAACATGTTGTAGCACGATCAGCTATTGAAGCATAGTACAAGGCGATGGCAGTCACAGACTCACAGTAAGTGAAGTTGTTTGTTTGCGATGGTTACTCCAGGAGCTAGGGGTGCCACAACAGTTGTCTACATCGTCGCACTGTGATAATCAGGCAGCACTCCATATTGCAGCTAATCCAGTGTTCCATGAACGGACGAAACACATGGAGATAGATTGTTACTTTATTCGTGAGCGCGTTGCATCAGGAGAAATTGCGCCACAGAAGATTCAAACAATTAGCCAAGTTGTTGACATATTTACGAAGGATTTGGGAGCTGAGCAGTTCAACGTCCTCGGTAACAAACTCGGACTTCACCATCTTCATCCATTGTTTGAGGGGGAGTGTTGTCGGACGTGTTTGAGGACGAGTTGTAGTACCCACATTGTTTAGTAAGTTGATAAAGTATGGGTACCCTGTTGTAATTTTCCAGGAGGGAGTCTATTAGGCTAATAACCCTATGGTTAGCCGTGACACACACACATATATGACACCCTTTGGGCAGGTAGTAAACCTAACATAGATTAATTTTCTAAGCAAAACTGCAATATGTATTATTGTTTTGTAGTATTTAATTTGGAAATATGTAGCTAAGTTAAGGTGTTCAACTTTTTATTGTATCCTTGGCAAACTTTATAAAACATAGATGTTTGAAATTTCCAAAGTTTATTATATCAACTCATGATATTTCATCTATCTATCTAACTCATTTTCTCGTGGAAGGTTTTGAATTGTTTTCTCCTTGATTCTGGTTTATAAGGTATGTACTTAGAATCTTATGTAAAAAATTGTTGATGAAAATTTTACATAATACAGTAATCGAAATATTCATCAGGTTCATAAGTTTATATGGTATAAACCATGAAGTTCTGTTGTATAAAATGTCGCACAATTTGAAAAAAAAAATTAAGATTTGACAAATTAATATGTATTCTAGCATGTATAGATTCTCATTAATATTATAATATTTTTTGTGTGCTTAAATAAAATGACGGAGAACATTCAACTTAAACTTGAGTTTAAAACCGCCAGTTTCTCTTAGAATACTACAATACTACACTAGGGGTCGTTTGGAGAACAGGATTCAGGACATGGATTCACTGAATCCATAGATTTTGTAGAAAGTTATGTTTTTTGTTGCTTTTTATATTGCGGATTCTAGCTTTAGAGATTTCAAATCTCTAAAATCTGTGGATATCAAATCTCTCATAATAAGAGAGATTCTATATCTTGATTCGTAAGATTTTTTTTCTCCTAGTTTTTCTCTTACTTTTATTTATTTATCACATGAAATATGTTTATCAAAAAAGTTTTTAATATTTCTCAACCCACTCTAATTTTTTTTTATTAAGGATAAACATGTTATTTACTATAAAATAAATTTTTTATTTTAATTGAATATTAACAATCACAGTTACCAAACAATAAACATTTTAAAATTTGTTTTCAATAATGCGAAGAGTTAGAATCTTTAAATTGTTGACAATCTATAGATTTAAACTCATATTCTCCAAACGACCCCTAAAATGTAGTGCAAATCCTATTACGTAGAGGCAAATCATTGATAAAAAATGGGGATAAAATACTAATTTACATGTAATTGATATTTAGTTATTTACTTTTTCCTTTTTAGTAGGTGCATTTGTCAAAGGAAGGAGGAGAAACATACGTGTTTTATTTTTTATTGGGTAGAATTGTAAAAAGAAAGGAGGAGAAACGGGAAGAAGCAATTACCAATTTTTTCCCCACGAACCGTTGCGCTATTTTTCAGAGTGTTTGAAACTTTGAATGGTAAAAACAGGGCGCTTTCTGTGGTGCAGTGACGGCACCACTGCCACCACTCTTCCAGCCATTGGATTAAAGGCATTAAATGATGACCGTTGATGAATAATCATCATTTAACCAGACTAGGTTGAACCTCTGGTTGAACCTTTTGTATATTTAAATCATTTATGTAATTATTAAATGTTTATGACTGATCGGAACAAAACGGTAGTGTATATTTGCCATGGAAAACGGTCCAACAAATACCCAAATCACAAGGATACCGAAGACTTATCTCATAGAAGCTGAAAGGGGATTCTAGGGAACGTATCCCTTGATCGCCACTGACCACAATGGGTATTTCGAGTGAGTCGCCGATCGTCGTGCTGAAGGCTGAACAGCGGCAACGGATCGATTGCCACGATAGGGACGTTGTTGGGAATGACAGGGCAGCCAGACGATTTTGATGACGGACGGAAGGTGGTTCAGGAATTGTGTAGCCATGGATGGGGAAATTGAATCGGCGGTGGTTAAAACGAGAGGGGATGAGCCTTGACGACTATGGCGATTTCGAGGGTGTCGGGATTTGGGTGGTGATGGCCGACCAGCGACAACGGTGGTTTATTGGCACAACAGAGAAGGCGATGAGATGACCTGGCGGCGGCAACTGGGTTGACGACGGTGTTGACATTGATTGTTGGGGATTCAGGATGTGGGTGGTTATGGTCGATCGGCCGCAATGGCGATGGTGATTGTGGATTCACGCGGCAGAAACGATGCTGTCGATGAGCAGAAGGCGGCTACGGGGCTGATGATGCAGCTGATTTTGCCAGACGAAGTTGGGATTTTGCTGGTGAGGTCGACCGACGAAAACAACGTGGTGGTGGAGTGCCGCGACGGAAGAGTTTCCTTGATTTACAATGGAAAGACATGGAAGGGAACGACTGTCCTGCCTTTTGCTTTCTGTTTTTTTTTTGTTTTTTAATGTTTTATTAATTAAATTACTCAACCGGAGTCAACCAATAAATCACCAACTCAACCGGAGCCAACCAATAAATCACCAACTCAACCGGTTATAAAAAAGTGACGGCACTAGTGCAGTGACTGCACCATAGAATTCCCCTAAAAACATGAATGTTTTCGTTTTAAAGGGTGCTGACATGGCAACACAGATTTAGTTCAAGGCTAATGTTAAAGAGTGAAATCCGGGGTACCGCATGCCTTGACTATGAAAACACTATCTAGACCTCGAATTAGCAGGATTTTTGGGCATGATACTATACCCTTACCCTTAATGAGTGAACCCTAGGTCCTAATTATCTATATCATAAACTATATACCCTAAGATGGTGCATTGATTTTTTGCCTATATTTGGACGAATCATAACCATCGATTATTAATTCTAATTAAATTGATCTTGGGGTATAAGATTTAGAGAATTAAGACATAGATTTTGATCTTTAAGGGTTAGAGTATAGTATCATGTCCGAAAGATCAATCAATTCAAGTTCTGGATAGCGTTTTCTTACTCAAGGTATGCGGTACCTTGAGTAAGAAAACGCTATCTAGAACTTGAATTGATTGATCTTTCGGACATGATACTATATTCTAACCCTTAAAGATCAAAATCTAGGTCTAAGTTTCCTAAATCTTATACCCCAAGATCAATTTAACTATAAACAATAATCGACGGCTATGATTCATCCAAATATAGGGGGGAAAATGAATGCCCCGTCTTAGGGTTTATAGTTTATGATTTAGATAATTAGGACCTAGGGTTCACTCATTAAGGATAAGGTTATAGTACCAAGCCCAAAAATTCTGCTATTTCGAGGTTTAGATAGTATTTTCATACTCAAAGTATGCGGTACCCTAGATTTCACACGGGGTACCGTAGAAGCCACCATATATGTGTTGTTAGCTGCCGAGTGGCTGTCATGTGTGTGGTGTAGTTCTTGGTTGAAAACCTAATAAAAGTATCGCAAGCTCCTTGAGTGAACTTGCCGTGGATTAGTCCCGTTCTTACGAACGGGGATACCATGTAAATCGGCATCTTGTTTCATTCTTCCGCATCGTTTTTATCATTTTATGATGTGGTTTGAATATATTGATATATAAGTTTTATACTTTTTATAATATGATATGTATACTTTGTATTATTAATTTATATACATTTATATTCTTGTTTCTTGTTTTGTATACTTATATAATTGACTTATACTTTTATAATATGATGTGTATACTATGTTAATATATAACATATTTTTAGGCTATTTTATAATATTGTTAGTACACTTTGTATGCTCTGTACAATTGGTTTTTACACTTTGTCTACTTTTTAGTATTCATTTATATATAGTTTCTATATTTTGGCAAAATACACTTGTATAACCATAATTTTTGTATTTTTGTCAATAATAACCAATTTCGAAAAAGTTTACAAAATAGCCAATTTTGTCAAATTCTTTAATGATCTAATAGGCTAACCGGACTAACAGAAAGGCTGACTTAGTGACATTTTGTTACTAACAATTTCACATGGATAAATGAAAAAAAAATATGGTTCTTTTAATTTGTGAAAACTAAAAACAAAGTATATAAATAAATAAAACAAAACGTAATAACAAACAACTCTTTGAGCATTCGCACTTCGACGTCTCCATCGCGGATTGGTTGGAGAAGGCAATGTCGGGTACCTAGAATTTGCATTGTCATCATTGCCTCTTGTTTGAATACCTTCTTCGCGGTTCGTGGTGGCAGTTTAGAGTCAAGGTTGGACTCGGAGGGATTGCAATCGGGGTCGTCAAAAAGGAGAAATGTTGTTGGTGGTGGTATTGCAGTTCCACAATCCCTAATCCCCTAATCGTCGCCACCGTTACCATCTCCACCATCACCATTGACCGAAATGGAGTTGTTGCTTCAGGTGTGGTTGCAGATTGATGTCATCAAAGTCGGTTTGTGGAGGAGCTAATGGTGATTGTTGGCGACGTTGTGTGGCTGCAGACGTTCATTGGAGTCTGGATTGGGAACGACTATTAAGAAGAGAAGGACTATTAAGAAGAGAAGGAGAAGACATATTGGGATTTTTGAAGCTACTTCTCCTCTCTCTTCTTTACCCTTCTTTTCCCCCCTGTCGCCGCTCCCCATACGACAGAGATGGAATTCCATCGTTTTCCTCCGGCTCTTCAAAAATCTAGAATTGGGCATGTCTCGTTGCTTCTCTTCCTCTTCTTTTTCTCTCTCTTCTTACATAAACACCGACTCCAAGTTCACCGGGAATTGCTCTAGCACTTCGGACGGTGAGACCAAAAGTCATCACCAGGTCGCAAGTCTCTCTCCCCTTAAACAACGTAACCTCCCTGATCAACTCAGGTTGGGAAAAGGGCGAAATGGCATAGAAGTGCGATAGAGGGAGTATTGGTGGGTTGGGGGATTGGCAAAGGCTAAGGTTGTTATCTATTGGTATGCTACGATTTGGGAATCTTCGTTGAAGGGGTAGATATTTGAGCAAATGAAAAAGTTCCATGGGGTTCGGGGGAGATTGGGGAGTGTCAAATTAGAATCCAAAACTTTATGGTTCAGGGGAAAAGAAAAAGAAATCATGGTGGGGGAAGGAGCATAGGAGGGATTGGGAAGGTTTTGGTGTCTGCAGAAAATCATTAAGGGGTTGGATTGGATTGAGCTAGATGGAGTGGGCAAAGAGAATGTTCTTACACCTGCGGTGACGGGTCGAAAAAGAGGAATAAGGGGAAAATAGGGAAACAAGTGCTAATAACACCTACATTGGTGTTATTTAGTCCTCACACCTAGGCTCTTTTTGGCTCATTTCATGTGCATATTGAAAGATACATTGTCAATTATGCCTCTATTTTGTTCCTCGAAGAATATATGGTTATATTAGAGTGTATTAGACAATTAGGTACCAAAAGGACACAAGTAGTGTAGCAGGAATGGAGCAAAGATGAAGATCTCGGTCGAGAAAGGAGCACGCAAAGTGAGAGCTGAGATCGCGACCAGTGGAGCAAAGATCACGACCGCGATGTTGGAAGCTCTAGTCGTGAACTTTAGGAAGGAGCCAACACGGGAGAAGCAGATAGTTTTGTGAGTCGAATCACATTCCTCACCTTCCCAGCCCGAGAGAAAGATCGTGGCCGCGACCGTGAAGTCAGCTCGCGATATCCCCTTGGACAAAGAGTAGAACGACGACACTTGAAGATCGTGGCCTCCCTGCTCAAGTTCTTGCCCGACGAACTTTAACCTACATCCATGAACTTGCCCGAAATCTCTGAATTCTATAAATAGAGGGTTCCGACCTTGAGAAGATGGCTTTTGGAAGAAAAAATATTCTGGAGAGAGATTAGAGAGAGAAGTAGAAGCTTGGAGAAGAAGTGGAGGAGAACTTCCAACAATTGAAGACCCTTTATTCATGATTTCTTCTCCTCTTTGTATGTCTTTTCTTCTCCTCTTCATGGGGTAATCTCCCGAGGTACTATGGATAATACCCCTCAAACCCTATTTTAGGTTTATAATGTAGATGAATAAATTATGTTAGGCTTTATGAATGGATATGTTTGTTCTAGTGATTATATGTTTCATTTATGCTTAATTATGCTTTGATAAGTCGCCCTACTCTTCTCTACTAGCCTATGATGAGCCAACACTAGGTAGGATTTTTAGAGTTAGATTGGGTAGCTTCAATTGGCATATTAAGGGTAGATGAATGATCTTAGGGTCATGTAGTGGACGAGGTGATCGTACCCCTGCTACAAGAACACCTTAGTAGACGATGCTTTATAGGAACACAAGTGTGTATCGATCCGTCTCTTTGGTGTGCACGATAGTAGAACCTATTGAAATGAGCTAAATTTATAATGCCCCAGAAATGTGAGCCTTAATTAGGTGACAATGGGTCTTGGGGGACGTACTCGCGGGCGTGGGATAATGACGAAGGCCCACAAAATTAGAGAGCTCACACACCATATATGATAAACCCAACATAGTTAGTCATTTGCATCTTAGACCTAAACTAGGGCGAGTTCCCCTAAGTACTGTTGGTAGAGTCGAGCGCGAGACTCAAGAGCCAACTCTCCCCTGTTCTTCGACAATTTGGGAATCTGAAAACCCTAACTGCGATTTCGGCCAAATCAAGTGAGGAAGGTGAAATGAATTGAAAACAGATCAGCGAGAAGAGTAGAGGGACTTCTCTCTTTGTGTTTGTCAAAACGACAGCGAGTTAATTGAAACGGGTTGGGCTCTAGTGGATGTCTGATGGCTAACGTGAGACCGGCCCAACTTCCTTGAGTTAAACTCTGCGTTTTGCAAACACTCCGTTCTTCTTCCTCCCTCGAGCCAGAAGATCAAACCTGCTCTGTAAAATTCACACTCCGCACTAGATCAAGAACTTTAGAAATAACTGTAAATAAAATGAAACAGTGAAAACTTAAATAAACTCAGACACGATCTTTTTACGTGGTATCCGATGTTAGGCAATCAATGGAACCTAACACCGACTAATCCACGGTCGAAGGATCTCTGATTTGAGACCTTCGACGTTATACTACGCTTTGTGTTTCGGATTACAGTGTACAGCTTGATCTCACAGTGACTCCCCGTCACTTTGATCAGAACCCCTTCGAACCTACTGCTCCCTGCTGTAGTTCTAACTAACACCACTTCTTCAAGCTATCTCTCTGACAGCACTCTCCTTCTCTAATCAAAACTCAGATCGCACTCTTTTGCTCTTGTTTTGATTCTCTCGAAAAGGACAACTCTATCTACCCATAGCTTTTGCTCTTTATACAAATGTCCTCCGAACCGTTAACTCTCACACAATCAATTAGGCTGATCTCGCTTTGATTCTGATTTTGATGATGCCTTCCTTAGTTGTTCACTCGAGAATGGAATTTCCTTTTTCAAACAATTTCCTTAAATGGAGCCTGACGCAAGCTTGCCATCTTCCAACATTCTCCCCCTAAGCTTGTCAGTGGCTCTCCTCAGCAACCTGCACACATTGAACACACCGTGGGTGCAGCCTGTCCAAAACATACACTTGTACAAACATTGCGCTGAAAAGGAAATTCAATTACTCATTCATTCATTTATTTTCTTTCGGAACACTGATCAAGGACATAGTTCTTCAAGAATACTCAATAATCATCAAACTCATGGTTTAACAAACAGAGATCCTAAAATGGATAACTAGGCGGAGAAGCATAGCCTGAGACCCTATCCTCATCACCAGAGTCTGAGTCTGGAGTAATTGGATCACTGATCTGATTGGACTCATATACAAACTTTGGTAGCATCAAATCCTTTTCGAGCATTAGCTTCAGCTTTGGACCGCTCTTGACTGCAGCATCACGTTTAAAAGCAGCAGCAGCTGCATTGACTAGAGCCGAAGAAGCAGCCGCCTGTTGATGACTGGTCACTCCCCCTGAGCCAGTGACAGGCTTACGGGGACCGACTAATGCATCAAGACGTGCAAGAACGTGTTGAGGACGCAAATCATCCAAAACATCACAGTTGATAACCTTATCACGGAGATCAATGCCCAAGCGATAGAGAAACTTGGTTATGTGAGGGCCAAAAGGTAAGGGACCACTGTAGTATTCTCTCCCAAACTTGACCATGTGCTGAAACATGAGAGAAGCATAGCTAATGCGACGACCAGCGCGTGCATTAAAGAGAACCCAAAGGTCAGGAGTATGAATGAGATCAGTGGTGCTTAGATCTCGAGGAAGGAACCAGCGGGTGAGGAAGAAGAAAAGCACTTTAAGATCATCAGGAAGCCTTCCAGCAGCAAGTTGGGATGGAAACCAACGGCCTATGTCATGAGCTAAAGATTCAAGGGCATGATCAAACCGAAAGCCAGACTGGTAGAACTCTCTGTCTGTGCCAGCCTGAATTCCAGCATGAGGAAGATCCAAGACAGATGCCAGCAACGCAGGCGTGACCTTAATCTCGTAGTCATAGACTAGGGTGGTGAAGAACTCAGGATCACTTCCAGGCCCACAGCGAAGATTGACATAGAATAAGCGAACAGCCTCAGGACACTGACTGAATCGCAGATTGGTGACCAGAGACTCCCATCCTAAGTTCTTGAGATAGGCTGGGATATTCATATCATATTTTGAGAAAGTGGTAGGCTGAATAGAGAAAGAAGGATAGAGAGGTCTATCTCGAAAGCGACGCAGATACCTAGAGTAGGTAGCAGCATTGCGGAAGCTTTGGTTTTTGAACAGCACTGAGGACTGCAACTGGAGATTGTTAGGGGCCATTTTCGAGGAAACGAAGAAATTGTGTGTGATTGGTTGCAGTGAGGTAGTGTGAAAGGACCAGAGAGGAGGAAGTAGATTTATAGTCAGTGGACTACATTGAATCAGGGAAACTCTTCGAATGGAAGAGCAAGAATCAGAGGATGATTGGGAAGATCAAGAGAAACAAGGAAAGAGAATATATGAAATCGAATCAAATCTTATTAATGTCTTCTTGAGTAAACATGCCAAGTTCATTGCGTATTGGTAAGAATTTATCAGCACCTAAAGGTTTAGTAAAAATATCGGCCCATTGCATTTCTGAGTTAATGAATTCTAAATGTATTTTCCCATCTTGAACAAGGTCACGAATAAAGTGATAACGTACCTCGATGTGTTTAGTTCGCGAGTGTTGAATAGGATTTTTAGTCATGTTTATTGCACTTGTGTTGTCACAAAGGATGGGAAGCGATCCTATACTAAGACCATAATCCTGAAGTTGGTACTTCAACCACATTAGTTGAGTACAGCCTAACCCTGCTACAATATATTCTGCCTCGGCAGTCGATAATGCAACAGAGTTTTGCTTCTTACTAGCCCAGGAAATTAATGACGTGCCTAAAAAGTGACACGTTCCAGAAGTGCTCTTCCTATCAGTTATGCATCCAGCATAGTCAGAATCGCTATATCCTAGCAATTCAAGACTCGATTCACACGAATACCAGAGTCCAAGAGAAGCAGTTCCACTGAGATACCGAAAAATGCGCTTTACTGCAGTTAGATGACTAGTCTTAGGGTTACTCTGAAATCTGGCACATGCACATACACTGTACATGATGTCAGGTCTACTAGCAGTTAGATACAAAAGAGATCCTATCATTCCTCGATAGAGTTTATCGCTAACTGGTTCTCCAGACTCATCCAAAGATAGTTTTACTGTGGAACCCATTGGTGTTACTGCAGATTTCAAATTCTTAAGATCAAAACGTTCAAGCATATTATTTAAGTATTTTGTTTGAGTAATAAACGTGCCTTTGCTAGTCTGCTGGACTTGCAGACCCAAGAAGTATGTAAGTTCTCCCATTAAGCTCATCTCAAATGCCCCTTTCATGGCTGACTCAAACTGTTTGCACAATTTTTGACTAGATGAACCAAAAATTATGTCGTCTACATATACTTGAACAAGCATAGTATGACCATTTTGACTTTTGATAAACAGGGTTTTGTCTACAGAGCCTCTACGAAACCCATCCATTATTAGAAAATTGCTAAGTTTATCATACCAAGCCCTAGGAGCTTGTTTCAACCCATAAAGGGCTTTGTTCAGTTTATATACATGATTAGGAAATTTATGATTCTCAAACCCAGGAGGCTGAGCAACATACACTTCTTCTTTTAACTCTCCATTGAGGAAAGCACTTTTAACATCCATCTGATAAAGTTTAAATCCTTGAGATGCAGCAAAAGCACACAATAGCCTAATGGCTTCTAGTCTAGCAACAGGAGCAAATGACTCGTCGAAGTCAATTCCTTCCTCCTGATCATAACCTTGTGCTACTAGTCTAGACTTGTTTTTAGTTATATCACCAATTTCATCAGTTTTATTCTTGTATACCCATTTGGTTCCGATTATAGGTTTATCCTCAGGTTTTGGAACCAGTTCCCAAACATTTAGTCTTTCAAAATATCCCATTTCATCTTGCATAGAAGCCACCCAAAACTCATCATTTAGAGCTTCTTTTATGTTTCTAGGTACTAGTTGAGACACAAAGGCAGTTTGCATGTTTGACAGCTTAGATCGAGTAATCATACCTTCTTTTAGGTCACCTATGACCTGAGATGGTGGATGTCGTTTTTGAATGTGCAGAGGTGCTTCCTTGATTCTTGCTGCCTCTGTTTCAGCTGTTTCTCCTTCACCTGTCTGTTCCTGCGAGCCTTTATTCCTCATCTCCTGTTCTGCTTGTACTACTTGATCAGATTTATGTAAGTTTCCTAACCCAAGATCATCATCTTCATCGATTTGATCTGCACACTTACTAGGAGAATCATCAAACACAACGTTTATGGACTCCTCAACTTTGAGGGTCCGTTTATTGTATACCCTGTAGGCCCTACTGTGAACAGAATATCCTAGAAAAATTGCTTCATCAGACTTAGAATCGAATTTTCCTAGTTTGTCTTTGGTGTTGAGAACAAAGCATCTGCATCCGAAAGGATGGAAATACCCCACATTTGGTTTTCTGTTCTTCCATAGTTCATAGGGTGTTTTATTAAGTTTGGACCTGATTAGACCTCTATTAATGATATAACATGCAGTATTTATAGCTTCTGCCCAAAAGTATTTTGGTAATCCATAGTCGTTTAACATAGTCCTAGCTATATCTATTAGTGTTCGATTTTTTCTTTCTACCACACCATTTTGCTGTGGTGTTCTAGGAGCAGAGAAATTATGAGATATTCCAGTTTCTTCACAAAATTTATCAAAGCTGTCAGAAATAAACTCTCCACCATGGTCACTCCTTATGCTCACAATTCTGGAACCCTTTTCATTTTCTAATCTTTTAACAAGACTCTTAAAATGCATAAAGGTTTCTCCTTTGTTTGAAAGAAAGAACACCCAGGTAAACCTGGAATAATCATCTACCACCACACATGCGTAGTATTTTCCACCAAGGCTCATTACATTACTGGGGCCAAAAAGGTCCAAGTGTAACAGTTCCAACGGTTTAGATGTAGAGATTACAGGTTTACTCTTAAAGGAAGATCTAACTTGTTTTCCTCTTGTGCACGCTTCACAGAAAAATTCTTTCTTACTGCTTATCTTTGGTATACCAATTACACTGTCCAGACTAATCAGTTTAGCTAGGGATCCCACACTAATATGCCCCAACTTTCTATGCCAGTCTAATTGCTCATCTTTGTTTACTGTTATTAAGCACATTTCATTAAAATCCTTTTTGTTGTTTAGATTTATGCAGAATAACTTCCCTTTTCTTCTGCCTGTGAACAGAATTTTCTTACTTTCAATATTTTCAACATAGCACCTGTTAGGTTCAAAGATCACCCTATTAGTTTCTCCACACATTTGGCTTATTGAGAACAAGTTGTGTTTAAGGCCATCGACCCACATCACATTAGTTATGGTTGGTCCAGTCCCTATTTCCCCTTTACCTAAAACATCAGTACTAAAATTGTCTCCAAAATAAACTTTACCTTTCTTACCTTTAGTTAATTTAGAAAAAAGTTTTTCATTACCAGTCATATGATGTGAGCACCCACTATCCAGAATCCATTCGCTGTCTTCCATGCTCACTTGGAAGCAGACCTGGACATGGAAACATTTTATTTGTTTTTAGGCATCCAAACCATTCTGGATACTCCAACTTTCATTTTATACTCAGTACAATTATAGCTCATATGACCCTTCTTATGACACGAAAAGCATACAGTTTCTTTCAGTCTAGTTTCCCTGGCTATACGTTTTGAACAATGTGAAATATAATGTCCAAACTCATGACAATAAAAGCATTCAACAGATGTCTTGTTATAAGTTTTATGTGTTCTTAATGGTTTATTATGTTGTGCACAAGTGTTCCTACACCCTTTCCTACTTCTGGCAATTACTGCTTCTAGTTCTGCATTTTTTCTTACAGCTTCCTCCAACTTCTCATCTGTTTCCATTTTTTCTTTTTTCAGTTTATGGTAACTGTTAAGCAGATTTTCAAATTCCAACTTCATTCTAATATGTTTTGATTTGACAGTTTCAAACTCTGACTGAATGTCTCTTATGGTTTCTACCAATTGGCTATCTTCATCACATGAATCTGAATAATAGTTAGAGTTTCTTACCTGTGATGCGTCCATATCATCTTCACTCTCATCAACAGCCATATAAGCTTCATATTTGGACTCGACCTCTTCTTCCTCATCTTCACTGCAACTCCAGGTGGCATTGTAAGCTTTCTCCCGCTTCATTTGAGGGCAATCTGCTTTGATGTGCCCATTTCTTCCACACTTGAAACATCCTGATGAAGAACCAGTCTTGTTGTCATTGCTGACTGTTTCTCGCCTAACTCTTGGATTAGTCCTGAACGTCTTCACTTGCTCCTTTTCTGGATCACCCTCCCTTGTTCGATTGGGAAAACTTCCTCTTTTCTTTTCTCTTTGCAGCCTAAGTAGCTTGGCTACATGCTTACTTAACATAGCCAGTTCTTCGTCCTCCATGTCTTCCAGACAATCGAGTTCTTCTTCTGATGCAGCTACTTTGAATGCGATGTTCTTCTTTTCTTTTCGTACCTCCTCTCCTTCTTCTCTTCTGAGTTTTTCTTCATGTGTCACCAACGAACCCATGAGCTCATCCAAACTAAGCCTTGTTAGGTCCTTCGATTCTTCAATTGCAGTAACCTTGGGAGTCCATCGTTTTGGGAGAGCCCAAAGCACTTTTCTCACAAGATCAGCACTACTGTACTCCACATCCAGATTCCTTAAGCTGTTCACGATAGTAGTAAACCTATCGTGCATCTCTTTGATGGTTTCCTCAGGCTTCATCACGAATGATTCAAATTCTTGCTTCAGCCGATTTATTCTGGAAATCTTCACATGACTCGTACCTTCATGAGCTACTTGCAGTTTGTCCCAGATCTCCTTGGCGGTTTTGCAGCCTGAGACTCTATGATACTCTTCTGGGCCTAGAGCACAATACATGAGATTCGTTGCTTTGGAATTCAACTGGAAGTTTCGCTTATCTTTGTCCGTCCATTTCCCTCGTGTCTCCTTCACTTCAAGTGGTCCATCCAGTACGATGCTCCAGAGATCAGGATCGGTAGACCCGATGAACAGCTCCATGCGATTGCGCCAGTATCCGTAATGAACCCCTTCGAATCTGGGGGGTCTGGTCTGGGAAAAACCATCCGCCATGAATACTCCGCCATTGCTTGTGCTCGAACTCATTTCCTCCGCAGGTAGTTAACCCTCGTTTGCCGGAGCCGGGCTCTGATACCACGTGTTGGTAGAGTCGAGCGCGAGACTCAAGAGCCAACTCTCCCCTGTTCTTCGACAATTTGGGAATCTGAAAACCCTAACTGCGATTTCGGCCAAATCAAGTGAGGAAGGTGAAATGAATTGAAAACAGATCAGCGAGAAGAGTAGAGGGACTTCTCTCTTTGTGTTTGTCAAAACGACAGCGAGTTAATTGAAACGGGTTGGGCTCTAGTGGATGTCTGATGGCTAACGTGAGACCGGCCCAACTTCCTTGAGTTAAACTCTGCGTTTTGCAAACACTCCGTTCTTCTTCCTCCCTCGAGCCAGAAGATCAAACCTGCTCTGTAAAATTCACACTCCGCACTAGATCAAGAACTTTAGAAATAACTGTAAATAAAATGAAACAGTGAAAACTTAAATAAACTCAGACACGATCTTTTTACGTGGTATCCGATGTTAGGCAATCAATGGAACCTAACACCGACTAATCCACGGTCGAAGGATCTCTGATTTGAGACCTTCGACGTTATACTACGCTTTGTGTTTCGGATTACAGTGTACAGCTTGATCTCACAGTGACTCCCCGTCACTTTGATCAGAACCCCTTCGAACCTACTGCTCCCTGCTGTAGTTCTAACTAACACCACTTCTTCAAGCTATCTCTCTGACAGCACTCTCCTTCTCTAATCAAAACTCAGATCGCACTCTTTTGCTCTTGTTTTGATTCTCTCGAAAAGGACAACTCTATCTACCCATAGCTTTTGCTCTTTATACAAATGTCCTCCGAACCGTTAACTCTCACACAATCAATTAGGCTGATCTCGCTTTGATTCTGATTTTGATGATGCCTTCCTTAGTTGTTCACTCGAGAATGGAATTTCCTTTTTCAAACAATTTCCTTAAATGGAGCCTGACGCAAGCTTGCCATCTTCCAACAAGTACCTCTTCTTATCAATCGATCTTTAGTTTAGGAATCGCCAACTGCCCACATGCTAAGTAATAGGTTGACTGGATAACGACCAAGCCTATGTAGTATAGGATACCATGACCCTTTGGAATATGATCGAGCCACTTTACTACATCCCTAGTGTTGTTATACTTGGCCTAGTTAGGAGCGACTAATGAGTGTGCATCGACTTATAAATTTAAAGCTCGATCACAACGCGATCAAGGACATGGGTAAAAACTTAATAAAACATTTTTATAGTAAAAGTGAGGTTGTGTTTTCGTTGATGTGAGGTTTGAATTGCTAACCTACTCAGCGAATCGTTAACCGAATAGACGAGATCTCTTACACCGTTAAAGTTTGTAATATAAATGACTAGTTTTGTCAAAGAACCATGTAAAATTCTGGCTGTTATTTGTATCTCTCAAAAAGTGGCTATTATTATCACAAGCTCGAAAGTTGTGGCTATGCAAATGTATTTTGCCTTCACAAAACAACACTACAAGGTGTAAAATAGTACAAAAACATACTCAAGTTCTAAACTAGGCACATTGATCAAATAGTAATGAAATTCATATAGAACATATAAAAAAATACTGAAGATGCATCGATAGAAAGGTAATGTATCAAATATAGGGAGTGATAAACACTATAATTTGAGTTTTATCAAATTTACCCCACACTTGAACTTTGCTTGCCCCCAAGCAAACATTACTCACAATCATAAAACTCAATGAACACTAAAAAACCTCACTCAACCTCGACCTTAGGTAGTGGATCATAAATAAACTTACAAGGTCAATAATAGCACGAGAGAACTAAAACCACATCAACTTGCATAAATAACATGAAACTCAATTCAATCATAAAAAATCAATAATACACGAGTCTCAAAACACATAGGGTGAAGCTTTTGTAAAATGATTTTATCTTTGAATAGCTTCTACCATCTTTTGACATACCCTTTAGCACTTTTGCCTTTAAACAAAAATATTATATTTTTTATATTCTTGATTTTCTCAACACTTTCTATGTCGTTTCTTGTGGGGAGCTTTCTATCTACTAGAGCATTAAATGCTTATTGCTTGAGCAAGAGGAATTTTGTATCTTTGCATTCGTTGAGTACTTCTTCTAACTCTTTTTCCTCAATTCATCTAGAGGGCCAATGAAATCATGGGGTGTCAGAAGCTTTATCTGTGCCATTAAAAACGCATCCAATTGGCAATATATTCGATTGGTGAAAATTTTACTTGTACTATAGAAGAACCAACATCTAACTGGAGTGCCAAAACTCAATTGGAATCTCTTCCAAAACCCTTTTTTGAGCAATGAATAGATGTCTCACACGTTGGGTTTATCCCACACTTCATAGAATGTCAAACACAAATGATACATTTATATCTAGAATTGGTAGTTTTTTGCGTTTAATAGAATGTACAGTTCACCCTATGCAAGAGAATAATTTTTTTAAAAAAAAGTTGAGACTCAATGCTTGATAAAAAAATTTATAACAAATTGAATAACATGGCATTCAAACACATCAAATGATCATAGTGTCTCATTGACTATCAAATCTTTCATAGCCACTCCACTAGCATTCCTAAATCAAGTGAAATTCCTACACTCATCAATTCAAAGTAAGATGAACAATGAACATGATTGTAGGGGATGGTAAGAGTCTAAGAAAAATTTGCAAAACTTCAAAAAAAAAATCACTAGTCTAGGTTAGTTAAAGGGCAAAGCTCTTAATTCGTATTAAATACTTAGGGTTTGGTTGTGGGTGGCCATCCGAACTCCAATTCGAAGGTGAAGTCTAACTATTCCTTAGTCGATAGGTTGAGAGGGTCACATAAGTGACTTGGATCGTATCACATTCCTCAACCTAGAGTCTAAGAGGGTAACTTTGGTTGCTTGTTAGACTTTCCTGTGGTTTATGACCTCCCAACCACACACGGTCATTCGATTCTTCGAGTCATAATTGTTAGCTAGGGGGAGCAACACCCGGATGAAGCTTTCTCAACTAGAGTCAAATTTATTTTTACCTTTGCAAAGTAATTTAGTTTTCAACCTTTGTTTTCACTAAAACCGATCCGCTAGATAATGTTTCAAACAGTCGAAGTAGCGGTACATGGATCGGCCCGAATCAATATTTAAACATAATTTTCCTATATTGCACCCATCTAAGGTTTATACTTGGACCTTAGGTGGGATTTTATTGTGATAGTTAGAACGAGTCAGTACAAAACACAATCAAGATCTAAATTAGGCACGTTGATCAAATAGTTACAAAATTCATATATAATATAGACAAAACTACTAAATATGCATCAATATAAAGATAAGTTTATCGAATATATGGATTTATAAACACTATAATTTGGGGTGTGCGGGTAGGCCCTCTAGCAAAGGGCCACGATGAATTGTGGGAGGGCTGAAAATGAAATGACAAGTGAAAGGGGCATCAGCCAACTTTCGGAGTAGTCAAAATCCAATTGTGTTGATCAAGCAATATAATAATGGTCCAATTTATCAGGGATTATCGCATTTGAATCAATCATTATTGATTTTGCTCCAACAACAAACTTATTATCCTTATGGTCTTATAAATTCTAAATTTTCATTTGGATCCACTTATAAGTCTTCCTCTGACCTGAAACTATATTAATCATTGTAATATTCAATGAAAATCAGCATCAATAAGGGACAAAAAGGGTTAAAAGCTCTCTCTGCTCTTCCTTCAATCAACTTCAAAGTTAATGTTGGTGGTTAGTGATATAAACCGAGGCTTGAAATCTTGGACTTATCAAATCAAAGCACGCAAACAAAGAACCATTAGCAAAACAATAATCTTGAAGGCAAAAAATCACTCGAGCACCTAACCATTACAGAGCTAGGGATAAAGTATACAATGTGAGTCACAATAAGGATGGCGAACTTATTGATAGTATCGATGCTTCTAGCTACTCGATTCCATAAATAACTAAGAAAATGTAAGAGACCTAGAGATTGAACTCAAAAAATGTGTTCAATTGATAAAAGATGTGATAAATTCGTGTACATGAAAGCCATATTTATAGAGTTATGAAAAGCATAAAACTAACACTAAAATAAAGGAAACTCATGGGATAACTTTAAAGTCTTCTAGAAGAGCTTATGGACAGCCTCCTTCCTTCTCCTCCATGAGCTCGGGTTTCTTACTTCTAGAAGGGTCTGGTTTCCTTTATGCATAAGGAAATACTTCTTTAAGGCCTAGGCTTGGAAGATTATAGGATGAATGTTGATGACTTAAGCTTGATGTAATTGAGTTGGAGGCCTTGTGACTTCTTCAATATCTTCTTGGACCAAAATGACAAATTGGTCTTTGAACGAATTGGCTTCCAAAGAATGAAAGTATGCAGCCAAATATGCTTGCATTTGAGCTTTAAACTTCTTATCTTGCAATCTCGTGATTGTCCTTTGGGTTGACCCTCTTCTTTGTGAGCCAATTTTGGAGTTGATTGAGTTGCCTTGGTCTTTGTGCTGATTTCCCCCTCTTGAAAATGATTTGCCCTCAAATCTTCATTTTCGTCAATAAAAGGAGCCAAGTGAGAAACATTGAGTGTAGACATCATCCCATACTCACATGTTAAGTCGATCTTATAAGCATTATTGTTGTTGCGCGATATCACTTGAAATGATCCATCTCCACAAGGTAACAACTTCAAACGCCATTGGTGGGGAAATCTATCTTTCCTCATATGCCCATAAACCCAATCACCAGGTTCAAATATCCGAAACTTCCTACACTTGTTGACATTCTTCAAGATCTGTTTAGTGCATCTCTCGATATTCAACCTCGCCTTTTCATCCAAATTCATCAAAAACTATTCCTTTTTCACACCATCTAAGTTCAAAAGTTCATCAGTAGGTAATGGAATTAAATCCAAAGGAGTCAAAGGATTAAAACCATAAACGAGTTCAAAAGATGAAAACATAATAGTAGAATGGACAGCCCTATTATATGCGAATTCTACATGAGGCAAACATTCTACCCAAGTCTTAATATTACTCATAATGACAACATATGCATTTGAGATACTGTATTATGAAATACTTCGGTTTGACCATCAGTTTGCATATGACAAGTAGTAGAAAACAATAATTTAGTCCTAGGCTTACTCCATACAGATTTCCAAGAGTAACTTAAGAACTAAGCATCACGATCAGACACAATAATACAAGGCATTCCATGCAATTTAAAAATTATGTTTATGACATAGGTAAATCTCTACCACGCTTACTCTTAGGAAATCCAAGCACAAAATCCATAGAGATATCAATCCAAGGAGTAGGGATAGGGAATGGAGTATATACCGATTTGTAGCACTTTCGATTTTGATTGCCAGTATTGAGGACACCTTGCACACAATTTCTCCACGATACTCCTCATGTGTGGCCAATAAAAAATTATCTTGAAGATATTCTAAAGTATGCGACACACCACAATGAGCAAGTAAATCTCCACCATGAGCTTCTATTACCAACAAATCTCGAATAGAAGCATTAGGTAGACAAATTTAATTAGCAAAAAACAAATAACCATCATTTTTATAGAAATTTCCTTCACGATGCTTCTAACAACCTTATAAATCTCACCAAATTCAAAATCATTCTCAAATAGATATTTTTATATGATCAAAACCAATAAATCTTGCATCTAAGGATGAGATAAGTGTATACATTCGAGAAATGACATCAACAACCACATTCTCCTTATCTCAATTGTAATTAGTGACATAGGGAAAGGATTGTACGAATTCAACCCATCGTGCAAGCTTCTTATTCAGCTTATGTTGTTCACTCAAATACTTCAATGATTCATGACCAGTATGTATCATGAATTCTTTTGGCCATAAGTAGTGTTGCCATGTCTCTAGAGCTCAAACCAGTGCAATGAGCTATTTGGCATATGTGGGATAGTTTAAGTCATCCCCACTTAACTTCTCACTAAAGTAGGCATTTGGTTTATTCTCTCGCATTAAGTATGCACCAATTCCAACAACTGAAGAAAATTCAGAAAATATTAAAACATATGAGCATGTGTTAGTTTGTATTTCAAAAGCTCTAATGCTTTCTTGAGCTTCACCCCATTGAAATATCATGTTCTTCTTAATGGTTGTGGTTAAAAGAGCAGCAATGGTGCTTACATCCTTCACAAAACCATCCATAAAATCCTACAAAACCTTGAAAACTTCGAACTTCATTAACACCTTTTGGTGTGGGCCAGTCTTTAATTGCCTCTATCTTTTCTTAATCCACCTCAATTCCCTTCGAACGCACAAAAAAATCCAAAAAATACTAGCTAACCTTACAAAGTGTACATTTCCTAAGATTAACATATGAATGTTCCTTTCGAAGACTAACTAAAACAACCCTAAGGTGATATAGATTAGCATGTAAATGTTCCTTTCGAAGATTAATTAAAACAACCATAAGGTGATATACGTGGTCATCTAAATTATTACAATAAATCAGAATATCAACAAAGTAAACAATCACAAATTTTCAAATGAAATATCTCAAAACACGGTTCATTAATCTCATGGAAGTACTATGCGCATTGGTTAATCCGAAAGGCATAACTAACCACTCATATAAACCATGTTTTGTTTTAAAAGCAGTCTTCCATTCATCATCCTCTTTCATACAAATTTGATGGTATCGATTTCGAATCTATCTTAACACACTAGAATCATGCAATTCACCAAGCATATAATTCAAATGTGGTATATGATGTAGATACTTTATCGTAATTTGGTTGATGGCACGACAAACAACACACATATGCTAAGTTTCATCCTTCTTTGGCACGAGTATGACCAGATCAACACATGGACTCATTCTTTATCAAACATGTCCTTTTTTCCATTAATTCACCCACTTGTCTATGAAGCTCCTTAGTTTCCTCTGGATTTGTTCGATATGTAGGTTTGTTTGGAATGGATGCATTGCGGATGAAATCGATTTGATGTCAATACCCCCTTATTGGCGGCAACCCTTTTGGAGCATTCTTTGGAAATATGTGCACAAAATCATGCAAAACAAGTAGAACACTACTAGTCAACAAACGGGGTTCATTAGAGTTAAAAAGAGCCACTTTATAGAGGTGCATAATTATCGACTCTTGAGTGTTCCCCACTATCACTCACAAAGAAATTCTCTCCCCTTACTGGAGCTTCATTCATCTTTCTTTTTTGTACGACGTCATTTTTATATTATTTGCTCATGGTTGACTCACTAGGGTTAAAACACTTTGATTTTCTATCGTTTCTTCTCTCAACTCTTGTTTTTGCTCCTTCTCTTTCTCAACATGTTGTTGCATTTGGATTTGATCTTCATAAACTTCTCGTTGTGGCAATGGCTTGAGCACAAGTGTCTTGTTGTTGCAAACAAGAGTGTATTTTTTGGTGTGCCCATCTTGGTAAGCATTATTATCAAACTTCCATGGACAACTAAGTAATACATGGGCATCTTGAAATGGGGCGACATTACACGAGACTTCATCCTTGTACCTTTTCATTTCAAACCTTAAAATCACTTGTCTTGTCACCTTAATCTCACCATTTTCATTAAGCCATTGAAGTGTGTATGGCCCAGAATGTGGATTCGACTTCAACTTCAATTTAGCCAAAACAGTTGCACACCCACATTGGTGAAACTTGCTCCACCAATCACCATAGGCAACACCTTATTTTGCACCAAACACCTCGTATGAAACAAAATTTCTCATTGTTTGGATTCTTCTTTGAGAAATGCACTCATCATTCATTTCGAGACTAGAGATAAATCACCCTTTATTAGTGTTTCCTCTTCTTCTCCACTTACATCCTCGTCATAACCATATGTTACTTCTTCGTCATTTGATTGATGTTCTCCATTTTTTAGCATAATCATTACTTGTTTGTTAGAGAATTGATTGGCCATATGACCTCTACGTTGGCATCGACAACACATGATGGTGCTTTTACGAGTATTGTAAATGAATACTTCTCATGGTTCACCTTGGATGGTTGAGTTGGTTGAATGACTGGTTTGGATTCTTCTCATTGTGGGAATGGAGCTTTTGTTCCATTTGGTGTATTTGGATAGGCTAGTAGTGGAGCATTGGTGGTAGGGTCATTCCTACATGTGTAACTCCCCTTCTGTTGCTTCTCCACCTTGATCGACATTTGTACCAACTCATTCAACAAAACAAACCTTACTTCTCAATTGAGATCGTTAATAAAATAAGATATGGTGGCCTCCTTTTCTTCATTAACATAATCTCGAATCATTAACAGCTTCATCTCCTTATAATAATCTTCAATGATCTTAGAACCTTGTCGAAGAAGTTGAAGCGCTTGATACATCTCTCATTGATCCCACCATATGATTGCATAGTTGGTAAACTCGAAAGCTGCTAGAGTCGCCTTTCGTCATTCTAGATAATTGTTGCACTCGAATATTATGTCCAACTTTTTCTCCCAATCCATATATGATTCTGGATCACTATGTCCGAGTTGATTTTGATGCCCTTCATCTCATCGCGAGGCGACATGTACTTCTCATAGTCCTCATCATCTCTTTGTTCCTCTTCCTCTAGTCGTCGATTGTGGGGATTGTTGTTGATGGGCACACCTTTTTGAGCTGGAAATCCCCCTTCTATGAGAGGTTGATGGTTGTGAACTCGTTGAATTGTTAGTACAAAGGTAGCCTTCTTTCAGCTTCTACTCATGGGCACGTCTATCTTGTTCAGCACGTTCCGCGTTGTTTCTCTCTATTTCCACCAAGCTAGCATTGGTTCACTCTTGATTAGCATTCACCAATTGAGTGAGTTATTGAAACATCGCCTCCATTCCCTCCTTCAGACCACCATTGTTACCCTTCATGGTAACCGAATATCAAAACAAACAGCTCAAGCACGAGTCAATCCATATTAAATATAATGACCTCACCAATACACCCTCATGTGTTTCACTAGATTGATTTCACTCTTTTTCTTACCCCTCGTGTTTACACTCAATCAATATGGCTTTTACCATCTAGTGTGCTCACCCATGCCTTTTCCCACTCTTCATGTCAAATTCAAATTCTTAGTGCACAATCAAATGAAATCAAGCAACTCAAAGCAAGAAATCAGAATGTTACCAACGAATTAGAGCAAGTATTTTTTGAATTATCAAACCCGATCGATCTATGTATCCTTGCTTCAGCAAACTAAAAATTATCTAGTAGTGGAAACGTTGTTTTAAGCTAATGAACTAAACAAACAAGCCAATCAAACAAGAATGAATTCAAGGGAGACTCGGATAATCATCCCCCTAGTACCGTTTGAGTTGATGACGTGATACTCTAGTGTGATTCGCATATCATATATACCATTAGCATATCAAAGCTAGTTAGCAGTCGATATTGGAGCTGTCCTAACCCGTCTAATGCTCTAAACGGAGAGGCGTACCACCAATCTACTGAATTAGGAAAATAAGGCAACCAAACCCACTCCCTCGAGCGATGACTCAAAATGCGTAGAGAAACCAAACATCCTCGTTCATGGCCTCCTTACGAAGATTGAATAGTTCCATAAAATACCCTAAGTAGATCTTCTCTCTCTTAGGTTAATTAACCCCAAAATTGAGGAAATTGATTAAGACCTTCAATTATCATGATAAATACTCAAATCAATTTATAATCAAGTATGACAATCACAACATAGAGTTCACAATCACAAAACGATAACATCCTAGACTAAGGTTCACATTATTCAAGTGAATGGAAAATTTGCTCCATACCTAGAGAAAGAATTACAACTAAAAAGAAGGAAAAGCCCATGAAAAGATGAATCTCCTACTTCTTAGTTGTTTGGGATGGTGTGGGTAAAATTACTCGGGTACCATTAAAGTATGAGAATTGGGGGAGTTATACCACTTAACTAAGAATAGGGCATCACATACCACTGAACTCTATTATATGTGTATCCGGTACCACTTAAGTTTACTGCTAAGTGCAGTCCATTAAATTTGACAGAATATTCTCGAAATACTCCGTTCTCTAAATTTCATAATTGGTCCTTCAACTTTTCTTATTGTAAAAAAAAATTTGGACTTATGAAAAACATCATTTTTTATTGTTTAGTTGGAATCCTCTTTTAAAAAGTTGATACCAAACCAATTTTTGAATAGAAAATTTAGAATCAATTATCATTATAAGTATTTTCAATTATCATTATGTTCTAATAATTGAATAATTTCCTAAGACAAATATATCCTATGATTCTATCACGATATAAATCATCTCAGAATGTTATATTTAGTTCTCTTACATCATGTTGATGTTGACTTTTCCATGTTAAAGCTCCTTTTAATGCTCTAATATTATATTTAGTTATTTTCTACATTTGTTACTGAATGTGTAACTTTTATAGTTTATCTATTACTTGATTACTTTTCGTTCTAAATTTTTTCAATTACTGGAATATATTTAACTATTTTGGATTGTGTTCTATTCATCTTTCTTTAATCTTGATGTATTGATGATCAATTAAGTTCTATTTTAACTGTTTCTAATGATGCTTCTAATTGAATTAAGGGTTTAAATATATCTTCTAATATTTATTTTAAATATTTATTATTATCTTCTAGTATATTTATTATTCTTCTTTATATTCATTTATCACTTTCAGTCATTTATCTATTTTATTGAAATTTTTTTAGGGTAAATACAATTTAATATCCAAACCTTTCATTTTAAACAATATAATAGCCAAACCTTTTCGAAAACAATCTAATATCCAAATCATCAACTTTTCGTCCGTTTGACCGTTGGTTGACACTTCAAAAAAACTTTGTTTAGGGGAAATTGTCACAATACAACTTTGTTTTCTTGTTTTGGCATTGCAGATGATTGAATATTCAGATATTCTATACCATCATGGTGGAGTCATGGACTTCTCGGGTTTGGAACCACGATATGTTGGTGGTTTTTCAGAGAAGATATCGATGGATATTGATGAAACGTCGTATTTTGAACTTTTTTGAAGTGTCAACTAACGGTCAAACGAACGAAAAGTTGACGATTTGGATATTAGATTGTTTTCGAAAAGGTTTGGCTATTATATTGTTTAAAATGAAAGGTTTGGATATTAAATTGTATTTACCCATTTTTTTATTAGTCATTCTATAATAATATGTTTAGAAGGTTTTCTTATTTTTATATTAGATAAAACTTGTTGAAATATAGCTTTTGATATTTTTATAAGTTTTGGGTACCAAAAAGTAATTAAAAGTTTGGGTTGGATAAACTAGACGGATGCACATTTTGACGACTTTAATGATACCCGACGCCCTATTCAACTTAAGTGGTATGTCTACCCTTATTCCCAAACTTAACTGGTACCCGAAATATTTTACCCGGATGGTGTTGAAGAAGAAATCTGGCCTCCTTTGATCTTGGGTAGCTGAAATTCCCTTTCAATCTTCCTTGGTTCATCGCTTTCTCTCTGTAGAATGCATGAGAAGATCCATACCTCGCTCCAAAACTCTCCTCCCCTATGAAATATTCTCATTCTTCTTATTTATACCCGTTGTGCAATATTCACTGCCATGCTTCATGGTCGTGATGTGTGCAGTAAAATTGTGACACCGATACAAAATGCATTGTTTCACTCGATGTAGTCAAAAGCGCGTTTCTACGTAGAAGCTTTTTGGTGATCTAGAAGCGTAAAACAATAAGTTTTCAAGGTTTAAGGCGCATTTTTAACTACATTTGCTATAAAAACGAAGTTTTTGCCCAGAAGCATTTTGGTGATCTAGAAGCGTAAAAGCGTAAGCTTTTAAGCGCGATTTTGACTACATTGGTTTCACTAACACACTTCACAGTTCCTTTGTAATTTTCATGCCCTATGCTCGTGATATGTACTATGGCCACGAGACGTCCAAATGCTCCTAGATACTTGCAATCTCCACGGTTTCATTGTAATCTTCCCATTCTCTTGCTCGTGATCATCTGCCCGAATTCATTGTAATCTATGTAATTTCCAGCACTTTGTCCTGTTTTCGCTCACTTTTGTCCAAATTTTGATCCTTTCGCCAATTTCACATGCTAGAGCTTGAAATATACTAAAACATAACAAACTTAGCGTAAAAAGGCTCCAAGGACAAAGAGATAAAAACATGTATAGAATGGCTTGAATTAATTATTCCTTATGCTTAAACACCCGCATTACATAAATATTTTATAGGGTTATAGGTATAATATGTCCCTCTACTATGACATTTTATCAAACATGCCCTTTTACTATTTTTTATATCAAACATGCCCCTGTACTTTGCAAAAATGATCAAACATGCCCTTTTGTTTAGATTTTCATCCAAAAACCGTTAACCAAGGTCAACTTTGGTTTAGGCGGCACAAATGTCTAAAATATCCCTAATAATTTCACTTTTACAAAAAAAAATTGTTCTTTTGTATAGCCAAATAATTCAAATAATTTCACTTTGAAGAGACCCAGAGAAATAAAACGGGAGACAAAACCGATATTTTCGCTCCCATTTGCCGATGCCGGGTCGTCTAAATCTCGGTTCAACCATGATTGACGATTTTCTCAATGGAGATTTTAACAGAAGAGCACGTTTTATAATTTTTTCAAAGTACAGGAGCATGTTTGATGTAAAAAATAATAGAGGGGCATGTTTGATAAAACGTCATAGTAGAAGAACATATTATACCTATAACCCTATTTTATAATGATTAAGATACTAAATAAAGCTTATTAGAGTATCTTATTCGAACGATTTGTTGTATTATTTTATTTCACGTAAATTATTGAATGGCGAGATATAGTTTTTAGTATAATTTGTTTCTTACCTCCATGAAGCGCAGCCAAAAAACTAGTTAAACATAAAGACTGAAGCTATGTGCGACTATGGTGAAAACCGAGACTTGCGTCCCTTATTGTTATGTCTATCTGCATTAATCTATCTATCTATATCTAAAATATTTATAAGCTTTCAGATTGTAAAGTATCATCATTCTCATTTCCATCTCCTTCATATAATTGTTCGGGATTAGCGGAATTGTGGTAGAAATTAGGATCAACACAAAGGAAACTTTTGGTGTTTAATCACTCAATTTAAGAAACACTGAAACAAACAAGGCCTTATTATTTTGGCTCTTGCTTTACATACATACACGCATGGGAGACTTCTTTCTTTTTGTTTTGTGTCTCTCTCACTGCCCACTCCTTCTTCCCATACTTACATATATATATATTGGGAATGGAAGAAGTAAACTAATAATACTTCTATTTCACATCATACAGAAGAGTTTATAATGCATTTGGCCCATATAATAAAAGTTTTGTCATCTCTTCCTTCCAATCCATTCTCATACGACAGTAGCGTATGCATATACATGTATGCATTAATCTATCATGTCCCATACATAAGTGCAGTAGTTGGCTTCTCTTTTCAAACGTCTTTGGCTGTGCAATCTAATCTCCATAATTCATCCATTATTTTGATTGCATAATGCAATATTTACTGTTGTTCATAATCATTGATTTGATAACAATGAGACCTACCATGTGAAGTGTTTAGTGATGATAGGGTTGATTGCAAATTACCATTCAACACCCCCTCTTAATTTGAAATCTGGAGAAGCTTTTTGAACTTCTCGAACTTCTCACGGGTAACCGCATTTGTCATGATATCTGCTGGTTGGTCTTCGGTGTTGATAAATTCCATCACGATTAATCCTTCGTTGACGAGGTCACGGATGAAATGATGACGCAACTCGATATGCTTCGATCTTGCGTGGAATACTGGATTCTTTGTCATGGCTATGGCTGACATGTTGTCACAATGAATAATGGTTGGACCATTTTCATTTTGCTGCAAATCAGAAATTAATCTTTTTAGCCATACCGCTTCGCATGCTGCATCTGTAGCTGCGATATATTATGCTTCCGCTGAAGATAGAGCAACAGTCTTTTGCTTCTTTGAACTCCAGGAAATGGGTTTTGAACCCAGGCAGAATATGTACCCCGATGTGCTTTTTCGATCATCCAGTGATCCAGCCCAGTCACTATCGGTATATCCAGTCAGCTTGCTTTCTACTTCTTTCTTGTACGTCAGGCCCAATTTTTTAGTACCTTGAAGATACCGCAAAATTCTTTTGGCTGCTGCAAAATGAAGTTCGCTAGGTTCATTCATAAATCTTGATATAAGACTTACTGAATGACATATATCCGGCCTGGTATGTGTCAGGTAAATGAGTGACCCGACAAGACTTCTGTACAGCTTTCCATCGACTTTTTCAGCTCCATCATTGCGTTGTAATTTCTCGTTTAATGCCATCGGTGTCGAGATTGGTTTGCACGTTGCCATGTGAAATCTTTTCACATATCTTCGGTGTACTTCTCCTGTGAAATAAATATTTCTCCAGGTGACTACTTCACTTGGATCCCAAGAAAATATTTCATGACTCCCAAGTTCGTCATCTCGAATTCTTTCATCATGGTACTTTTGAATTCTTCGATCATATGTTGATTTGTACCTGTGTAATTCAAGTCATCAACATACAAACACACCATTAGAAAATCTTTTCCTTCTCACTTTTTGATGTAGAGAGATGCTTCACTCGGACTTCTTTGAAATCCGTTTTGCTTAAAATATCGATCAATTCTGCTGTTCCAGGCTCTCGGTGCTTGCTTCAGCCTGTATAAAGCCTTTCGGAGATGATAGACTTTGTCTTCTTCTCCTTTTTTCTCATAGCCTCGTGGTTTCTCCACATAGACTTCTTCTTCCAGTTCTCCGTTCAGAAATGCTGATTTGACATCCAGCTGGTATACTGGTAACTCCAGTTGAGCAGCTAGAGCGAGAACTGTTCTGATGGTCTCCATCCTCGCTACTAGTGCATATGTCTCATGAAAATCAATATCGGGCTGCTGTGAATAGCCCTTTGCCACCAGTCGAGCTTTGTACTTCTGGATAGAACCATCTTCATTGAATTTGATTTTATACATCCATTTGAGACCTATAACCGGCTTATCCTCCGGTTGATCAACAAGCTCCCATGTTTTGTTTTTCTTGATCATGGAAATTTCTGCATCCATTGCCTCATTCCAAACTTCTTCTTTGGATGCTTCTTCAAAGACTTGAGGCTCACAAGAAAAATATGCAACATGACTTGTTTCATAAATTTCTCGCAAAGACCTTGTTCTCAACGGAGGTGAATCCGAGTCTGTTACGACATCTCTGAAGTTGTCTCCTTCTAGGCTAGGTGCATAATTTCTTTCTGGACTTGCAACTGGGTCTGGTTCGTTGCTGGGGTCTTCTGGAGTTGCTGAGTACTCCAGAATTTCATAACTTGGTGGAGATTGAGAAATTGGATTTTCCCATGTCCACTCTGCCATCTCATCAAAGATCACATCTCGGGAAACCACCACTTCGTTCTTTACTGGGTTGTAAAGACGATAGCCTTTGGACTCATCACTGTAGCCGGTGAAGATCAGCTTTTCTCCTTTCTGGTCAAACTTGTCTCGGTTTGGGGTAGAGATATGTGCATAAGCTATGCACCCAAAGACTTTGAGGTGATCCATTTGTGGCCTCCGGTGGTGCCACGCATGTATCGGTGTCTTGTTCCGAACTGCTTTGGTTGGTGATCTGTTGAGGATGTAAATTGCCGTGTTGACTGCTTCTGCCCACAAATTGTTGGGTAGATTTTTTGCATTGAGCATACATCTCGCCATCTCCACAATCGTGCGGTTTTTCCGTTCTGCCACGCCATTTTGTTGTGGTGTGTAACGGACCGTCAGCTGCCTTTTGATTCCGTTGTTGCAGCAATACTCCATGAACGGAGTATAAATAAATTCTCCTCCACGATCTATACGGAGAGTTTTGATTGGATTCCTTCTCAGCTACTGCTTGGAATTGAAGGAACTTGGGAAAAGCTTCTGACTTTTGCTCCAGAAAGAATACCCACATCATTCTGGTGAAGTCATCTACAAATAGTAGAAAATATCTTTTACCGCTGAGTGATTGTGTTCGGGTTGGACCGCATATGTCTGCATGTACCAACTCCAATGGCGCTTTTGCTCTCCAAGAAGTTTTAGGAAATGGTAACCGATACATTTTGCCATATATGCATCCTTCACAAATCTTGTCTTCTCTGTTGATCTGGGGAAGTCCCACCACCATATTTTTATGCCTCAGCAATTTGAGGCCTTTGAAGTTGAGATGACCATATCTGAGATGCCATCGGAAGGATTGATCAAGATTTTCACTCTTGAATGCTACTTCACCATTTTGTGACATAACAAGAGAGAAAATTCTGTTGGAAGTCATCGAGACTTTGGCCACCATGAAATTGTCAGCTTTGTTGATAATCTCGCAGACGCCATTACCAACTTGTAATTTTTCAGCATCAGTTGTCCCACGCTAAGTAGATTGATAGTTAGCTCCGGAACATACAAAACATCTCGAATGAGAGTTTTGTTGCCTTCTTTTGTGCATACAACAACTGTGCCTTTTCCTTCCACTTTTAGCTTCTTTCCGTCTCCCAACTTGACTTGAGAGCGGTATTTGTCATCGATGTCGGTGAAGGACTCCAGATCTCCAGTCATGTGGTTACTGCAACCACTATCCACCATCCAGGGAAGCTGTGATTTTTGCTCACCATTCAAGCATGATAAGGCCACCATATTGCTTTCTTCATTTTTGGTGCCGCTTGACTCGCCTTCTTCTTGCTTGTTCTGGAACCAACAATCTCTCTGGGAGTGGTTTATAATTCTGCACTTGGTGCACTTGAATATGCAGTCTTTTGTTGCATGACCCGCCTTTTTGCAAATTATGCAACTCGAGCCGGTGTAGCCCAATCTTTGTTGTTGATAATTTTGTCTGTTGTTTCCTCTGTAATTGGATCTTCCTCTTCCTCTTCCTTGTGAGTTTCCCCCTCTCTGGCCTTGCTTCGATTTGGCATATTTACTTTCCATCATGTTGACTTTTGACGAGAAATCTTGCTCCAATGGCGGTTTGGTGAAGCGGCTCATTCTTTGCTCGTGTGCTACAAGTGAGCCCATCAACTCGCTCATTGGTAGATTTGCCAAATCTTTGGTTTCTTCAATGACAGCAACAATATGCTCGAACTTTGATGATAAGCTCCGGAGAATTCTCTCCACGACCTTCCTCTCTTCCATGACGTCACCGGTGGCTTTGATCTAGTTGACTGTCTCCGCCACACGTGAATGGAAGTCTTTGATGGTGTCGGTTTCCTTCATCATCAAGTTGTCGAACTGTCGCCATAAACTTTAGCGCCTGATAGAGATTGCCTTTTCAGAACCTTGAAATTGTTCACGCAAGACATCCCAAGCTTTTTTGGCCTTTTTGATGCCATAGATTCTCGGGTAAATTGATTTGCTCACTGCTTGCTGAATGATTCTCAAGGAGCTGGCATTTTGCTTGGCATTCTCCTTGTACTCCTTTGTCTGCTTGCCTGATCGTTTCTTCGAGTCTTCATCATCTTCCTGTGGACTTTCATAGCCATCTTGGACTATATCCCACAGATCTTGAGAGATGAAAATTGGCTCCATTTGGGCACTCCAGTACTCGTACAATTCACCATCGAAAATGGGAATTTGATTTGAAGAGGTAGCAAACATGGTATGTGATGAAGTTGTTGCCATGAGTTTTTGAGTAGAATTGGGTAGGCTAGAAAAATGGGGATTTAAGAGGATAGAAGGGTATTAGCTCTGATACCAAATTTGTTGGGGATTAGCGGAATTGTGGTAGAAATTAGGATCAACACAAAGGAAACTTTTGGTGTTTAATCACTCAATTTAAGAAACACTCAAACAAACAAGGCCTTATTATTTTGGCTCTTGCTTTACATACATACACGCATGGGAGACTTCTTTCTTTTCTTTTTGTTTTGTGTCTCTCTCACTGCCCACTCCTTATTCCCATAATATATATATATATATATAGAGAATGGAAGAAGTAAACTAATAATACTTCTATTACACATCATACAGAAGAGTTTATAATGCATTTGGCCCATATAATAAAAGTTTTGTCTTCTATTCCTTCCAATCCATTCTCATACGACAGTAGCATATGCATATACATGTATGCATTAATCTATCATGGCACATACACAAGTGCAGTAGTTGGCTTCTCTTGTCAAACGTCTTTGGCTGTGCAATCCAATCTCCATTATTTTGATTGCATAATGCAATATTTATTGTTGTTCATAATTCATTGATTTGATAACAATGAGACCTACCATGTGAAGTGTTTAGTGATGATAGGGTTGATTGCAAATTACCATTCAACAATAATCACCATTCACGCCAAACAGTTTCCTTGCTGTCAAACCTATATATAGCGTTTTTCATCCTTGCTAATGTTGATAAACAATAAACCAACAATTACCAACACACTGTTCGTCAGTGCCATACAAAGGCCTTTCGACTCCCCAAAATCCAAATCGGTGATCGTATGGAGGAGACTTTTCCCGACTAGGGAATTTAGGGGGTTTTCCAAAATGTGGCCTGAAAAGAATGTATCACATGGACAAAAATCTAATGGGGGAAGATAGAAAGAAGGGAATATGATCTCTCTGGAGGAAGATGGATTTAAGGAGTAGATAGGAAGAAGGAGAAGGAGGTAGTTTTCATGGACGAAGAGAGATGGTGGTCAGCGGAGAAAACAAATAAAGAAGGCAAAAGGGTAGAAATATAAAGGGATGACATGGATAGTCTCTGCTTTCAATTCGGATAACGTGGCATGGGAAAAAAATGAAATTGCTTTAATATTTTATAAGAAGATTTACACACCGGGAAGATTGCCAATCTCTCATATCTCTCACCTATTTCTTTTTTTATTCCATTTGGAAGTGGAATCCTATATTACAATTCTTTCTTACCCTATGTCTCAAATTATAAGTTTTTATTACACAATTATTCTAGTCATATATGAGTCCAACAATAAGTAATGAGAGAGAAAAGTATGTCCTAAATTCATTTTATTTGTTTATAGTAACTCCTCTCATTTGTCGTTTGCCGATGAACTCACCACTTAACGCATGATATACCATACACAATTTGAGAATTTGGAGTTATTTGACAACATTAAACGGAGAACATTTTTCACCTCATCACCAATTCTTAAAGTTGCAATGAGGAAACGACACTTACTATCGACACTAACATTATGTTCAATTGGGGAAGGGAAGGAAAATTTGGAGGGAGTGAAATTTTAAGGATAGTGAAATAATGAGGGGGAAGAGGTGATCAATTTTAAAGGAGAAAAGGATGGGAAAATAGACTTATAAGAGACAATATTTGTTTTACCCCAAATTGGCGGGTCAACTGCTACAATGGTTTTTCTTCCATTATAATCACTCCCTTGTATTGTAGCAAAACTCATGAACAGGAAAAAAGTTCTAAATCACTCCATTTACACCCAGTTTTTTCTCCACCCTCTGTTTTCCCTCTTTCGTGAACAGAGGGTAATAGTAACAATGCTAACTTATTGGCGAAACAACACCACAAATTACAATAATTGGTGCGACAAGCTTCAAGGCACACAAAACTTTGGCCCAGTAACTCGGATTAATTCTATAAAAAATACTCATAGATGGTATTTCCATGCTATTTTTATGTGTTTATATACTTGAGATGAAATTTAGAAATATTAATTTTTTTTTTGAAAAAAAATTATGCCATTTACATTCAATTGTAGAAGCATGGGCGGACATACTTGTTGGTAAGGGGTGTCGTCCGACACCCTTTCGTTCGAAAATTTGTGAAGAACTTATATTTTTCTAGTACAAAAAAATTTAATACGAGGTTTTCAACACTGTTTTAATAATTATAGCATATACTCCTTCATTAGGCGACACCCCTCTTCAACAATCCTGGATCCGCCACCAAGAAGAAGTAAAATCAAAATCATTACCAGACAGCCATATAAGAAAAATAAAATTGAATCACGGTATAACCGTACAAGAGTAAAAGTGATAGCCACAAAACCAAAGAATATATAAGGGGTAAATCGCAAGGTTGGTCATTGGAAGTTCTAAAATATTCACGTTTGGTCACTAAAAGTATTTTATTCCATGCGTGGTCACTAAAATTAGTTTTTCAATTCAAGTTTGGTCACTCTTCGTTAATCTCCGTTAAGTTTAGCTGATGCGTCACTCAACTTTGATAGTTAACTGTTAAATGAATGACATGACAATTAAAAAATATTAAAATATAATTCTTTACATTTTCCACCTCATTATCACATTCATTAAAAAAAACCTAAGGTAAGTTATATCGTCAATTCGGGTGATGGGGAATTACTGAAAGAGTTTCGGTGCCTTAGAGTTTGAGGCTGGATCAATGGGCCCCAAAGGGACAGTGGTCTTCAGTTTGGGAGAGGCAACAATAGCAGCAAGTGAAGGAGGCTGCATGGCAGAAGCTTCGTCACCGCTGCCGCAGATCTTGTGCGGCAAGGGCGGTGACGATGTGTACGATAGTAGGTCTAGCCGCCGTCTCTGGCTCAAACTAGTCTTGCTGACCTCCCCTTAAAATGAATCGCCCCTAATACCAGCAAACACAGATGGCGGCGAGCTCTGATTCGATAACAAGCTCGGCTCCGGCATCACTGTCACCGTCTTCGACTTCAATTGACCCTAAGTTCGAGTTGGTTAAACTCACATTCGACCGGTGAATCTTTCTAGCGATTGACGACGAAATCGATTATGAGAATGAGGGAAACAAAACCCCATTGTCAAGGGGAAAGGGGCTCATGGCCCACGAAGGAAAGAAGAAAAGAAGGGAGGGCTGAAGGCCCACAGTTGGGAAATGAAAAGAGGAGTGGGTCTGGGTTTTTAGCAGCCTGGTGGTGAAATAAAGAGACAGTTGGGCTAAGCCCGAGTTGAGAAGAGAGGAAAGAGGAGTGAACTGGGCTATCAGCCCGGAGAAGGAAAGGAAGGATGGGGCAGGCTTGAGGCCCGAGGAGAGGAAGAAGAAGCGGGCTGGCGGCCCGGGTCAGAGAAGAAGAGAAAAAAAAGGGGAAAAGCAGGCTTGGGCCCAGACGGGAAGGGAAGGAGCGGAATCGTCTTCCTCTGGGAAGCTCGATCGGAAACATGGAAATAGGGAGGAAGAAAGAAAACAGAGCAGCGGCAGGGGCACGGAAGGGAAGTCGATGGTTTGCGGGGGAAAAATGGGGCGAAACGGAAGCATTAAATCAATGGTTCCATTCAATCAAATTAATGGACGATTAATTGGGGAGGTTTTAATTAAGGGTGGTGGAATCCGTTCTTCTCCACTGGGGAAACGATGCGAGGAAGTGAGGGATGGCAGAGGCGAATTGAAGGGGAGTAAGGACAAAGGCGAATTGCAGGGGAGAATTTGGAATGGAGGAGTCGACGGGGGCAGAAAGAGGAGGGAGGTGGATTCGAACTAGGATGGTGCCTCGTGGGCGCAAGAAGAAGCCCGGGAGCTTGTCGACGGCGAGAAGCTTTGATGTTGACTCCGATGTTGGCGGGGTGAAGGTTAGCACAGAACCATCGATGAGGCCAAACGCTTACCCACCCAAACGACGAGTAATCTCGGCAATCCGTCATTTCCCTCCGAACTGCGGCCGGAGAAGGGAAGTCGAAGGTGGGATTGACGGCGGCGGGAAGCTCCAAGCAGTGACGACAGTTGATGTGCCGTTGTTTGAGGATGAAGAGGAGGAACCAGAGGAAGGCGGCAGCGGCGGACTCGAGGAGGAAGGAGATGGCGGCTGGAGGCGGGGAATCCTGGACTCTCACGGTGACCGAAGAAGCGTGGAGGCCGGCGGCGGGAGGATGCAGGTGAGTTGTCCGTCTGTTTTATTGGAAACCAATGGCATCGAAGTGAAAATTTGATGGTTAGTCAGGGACGTATATTTCTTTTGGAGTTGGGGCGATTCGGTAAAGTTCAAGAAGTTTGGGCGCCGTAAAATAATTGATCAGGCTTGGGGTGAGTTCGGAATTAGTAAATGTTTGGGTATCGGATTGGAAATAAGCCTTTTGGACTTAAATGTTTAAATCAGAATGTTGAAATTGGCCTGGAGGACTGAATTGTGCAATTCTGGAGGTTGGGGCCGAATTGGTAAAAGTCAGGAATTCTGGGTACCATTATGTAATTTGCCATGTTGGGGCAAAAATGTAATTTTCCAGAATTTTATGGGGAATCCCAGGAAAGATTAAATGGAGGAAATTGGGATTGAAATTAACCAAATTGAAGGTCATTTGGTTAGTTACGCTTAGAGATAAGTGAGTTAAGTTTTGCCTAAATATCTAATAGAAGGAAATGCAAAAGGAAGCGAAGCACGAGGAGTTGGAGCGTGGAGTTTCGGAGGATGACGTGGGTCAACCGACAATTAAGAAGAGTCGTCTTTTCGAGGTGAGTGTAAAGGGGGTAAAATCTCCGTCGAGGTCTTTTAGTTTATGCCTTTTTAATTCAGTTATGTTATTTAATTTTCAAGTAAGCGCGATTATGTGTGTGAGGCATCCCACCGCCTACTTAAGGTGGAGGCACGCGTTGTGCTATGTATGTATGTGTTTGTGATGTATGGATGATGGTAATTGAACCCCCGGGCGGTTGGGCCACTACTGGACGCGGTAGATGGTCGGGTCACTATTGGACGGCGATACGTAACGCAGTAGTTGATCGGGCATGGACTGGACGGCGATACGTAACGCAGTACCATTGCCTTGAGGATAGGGACACCGGACGGAGATACGTAACGCGGTGATTCCCTAGTAATAAGTATATAAGTTAAGTTAGTAGTATAGAACTTCTATGATTTAAGGATAAAAGTTGAGAACCTCTATGAGTTAAAGTTGAAATGAGTTATTAAGGATGAAAGTGAGAACGACTTTCATCTAAGGAAAGGAAACGCTAATAACGTGGTTTTAGTAAGGAGGTTGCTTAGAGAAAGACCTTAGAAAGTAACGACGAGACTGACCCCTTCTCACTCACCAGGTTGAGGAAGGGTTAGCAGAGGTGGATTCCGAGAAGAAGTAAGACGAGGCGAGCTGTCACACCAGCATGGACGAGACCTCAGGGAATCAGCAAGGAGTTAGTTCCATAGTTAGTTTAGTTATTTTGGCCATGATTATGAGTTTATGTACTGGAGATTCAACGTTCAAGATTCTGGGTTAAGTTGTTTTAAGTATTTGGATTTTGATTGTCCAAGTGTTAGGGCTTTTCGTTTGAAATTCTTAAATAATGTCAGTTTGTTTATTTAAAAAGTGGTTTGGTTGCTCCGGAGTAACAGGTTTGAGGTTTGAGTTATGGTTCGGTTTTCAAAAAGAGTCGGGACGTTTCAGCAGCTTCTTGTCCCCTTTAATTGACGGCACCACCTCATCATCATCATCATCCTCCTCCTCCTCAAGCTCCATGTACGCGCCCCCTTTCAATTTTATTTAATAGCATTTTGTACCCCTGTACTATTGCGCTTTAACAAACGTGACCTTGTACTATGATTTTGCACAAACGTGCCCTTGTACTATTATAACGTAACAAAAATGCCCTTATGTAAAAAAAATCGTTTTCTCTCCGTTAACTGGGACTGGAATTACCGAAATACCCCCAAATCATCGTGTCTCTCTAATGCCAGGATTGTAGAAGGGTTTTAATAGATCGATCCTTCAAATCTTCAAAGTCTGCTACTGAAGTGTTCTTCTGGGTAGATTAGAAGTGGGAAGTCTTAGATCTATTGGCCGAATGTTCTAGGGAATTCTTCCCTTTTTGTTCTTTTGGCCCTTTTCATTTTATTGTCTTCGCTTTCCCTTTTGTAGACTGAAACTCTTGTATTCACATATCTTAATCAATCATATGTGTTCTTCCCTTTCTCATTAAACCCAGTCTTAGAATCCCATTTTTCTCTGGCAATATTCTCCCTCCGCCGAACATACCCCTCACTCCACCTGAACAGAGACCCAGCTGCTTCCTTGTCCCAAACGCTCCTCCAAGGATCTGTCCTCGAATCCAGAACCAGCAATGCTCGAGAAAACCGATGAGGTGATTTTCTCCCCATTTTGGCATTTTTCGCTCTCTTCTGTTTCATTTTGAAATTTGTGGAACCCTAAATTATGCTTGTCCGATCTTATTGTTGGGTTGTTTCTGATGTTGGGTTTCGCTAGTTGATTGAATTGTCAGTCAATGTCATCTTCTTCTCAACAATCTTCATTTAGAAGCACTAGAATTGACAATCCATTGTGTTCTGTTCTATCGGAGAAGATGCTGCCCGTCGGAGAAGATGCTGGTTGCCGGCAACGGAGCTAGATGAGAAGATGGCGGATGAGATGATGAACGAGTTTGTGAACGCCGGCAAAGTTGGATCACGCCGGTGGGAAAGACGGCGCCGATCTCGTTGCTGTGGTCGAAGGCCGTTGATCGGCTGCTGAACGGTGAGAGGAGAAAATGGGGAGTCGCGTATTACCGGGCTCCTTTTTGCCTTTTTCTGAATTCGGCAGTAATCCCTTCAAAATTAAAGGGAAATTTTTAGTCACGTGGCTATTTGGGTAATTTCCATCCCCAGTTAACGGAGAGTAAATGGATTTTTCAAAAGAAGGGCATTTTTGTTACATCGTAATAGTACAGGGGCACGTTTGTGCAAAATCACAGTATAGGGGTACGTTTGTTAAAACGCAATAATACAGGGGTATAAAATGCTATTAACCCTTTATATTTTAATCGCCAAGTCACTCATTGTACGATCAACTATCAAAGTGGACTGACACATCAGCTAACTTAACGAAGACTAACGGAGAATAATCAAAATTAAACTAAACAACTAATTTTAATGACCACGAATAGAAGAAAATATTTTTAGTGACCAAACGTGAACATTTTAGTACTTCGAGTGAACAACATTCCAATTTACCCAATATATAAACTAGCATAGGTCACGACCCGGGGAATTTTGTAGAGTAATATGGTATATAATAATAATTACAATAGATGATTTGAAATGCATGAAATGAGTGTTTTGTAACTCAGTTATGCACATAACATTTTTGAAAATGATCCGGCTATGCATAATGTGTTTAGACATCCATGAAAAGAGAAAAGAATATGATATAAGCATTACATATAATTATCGAATAAAAATATAAATATAACTAATTGTCATTCATTACTTTATTAAACTATATACTTGAATATTAGAGTTGCTCCTCATAATACATACATAATCAACCGTTAGGATGAAAGAAAATGACTCTCATAGAGTTCAGTATGTCCTTTAAGTTCTTTCCAATAGAGAGCATTCTTTTTTACCGCACTATTGGTAATGAATTTGAAGATGCTTTGATATGAAGTATATAGGACAAAATGCTAAGTTGCCACTAATAGTTAGTTGAGCAATGTATTGTGTACGAACTTCCCAAATTATTCTCAGATTGCAGACAAGTCTACCAACAATGTAGCAATTTTCATGCATAAAATATTTTTTCTTTTAATAATTAAATAAATAAAAACCTATGAAAATCATATTACATGAAGTATATGCTACTCATTAAGTTGATGAATGAGCAAGTGTATGAGTAGAATACATTTATATTAAAAAGATAGAAGTTGCAAAGCGTCTTTTTTGGGTTGAATTATGCATTATTGCTAACTGACTTGTGCTTTTTTGCAATAGATAGTTCAAAATGTGCCTTGTAATTTTTGTTTCCACCGGTGGAAAAGAATTGTTTGAACCAAGGATTGGAAAATTGTATCGAAAAATTTGGTGTTAGAGTATTTTATATTGAAGTCATAATTTAACCATGGTTTCAACCGTTTCATATTGCTAAATATCGCTAGGCAATTTAGCCTATGATGTGTAGTTTTATGGTGGAACCGCCGGTACGTACGATCTTTCAATTCAAACTTTAAATAAAAAAATCCCTAAAATATTGACATTATTGAATACCACTTAAATATCAAAAATTACAATAATCGTTTAAAAAAATCATCCAAACGATAATATTTTAAGATTTAAGATTTAAAATCGAAATGAAAATAATCTGTCAAATATAATGTCATCTCCTAAAATAAATCAATACCCAATAGAATAGGGCCAACAATACTCACTAAGCAAAACAGAATGACAATTATTTCACACTATCTCATTTTCCCCCTCTTTTAAATGTGTCATCTCACTTTCTCTTTGCCTTCCTCTTTCTTTTTCGGTTTGTTCTTTCATCTCTCTCTGAGCTTTGTATCTCACCACTCTCCTCCTTTCTCTTCCTCTTTCTTTCCATCGTATGGAATCGAGAGAAACCTAGAAACATCCCAAGTACTTCTCCAATTTTGCGTTCGAAATGCTTCTTCTTCATTCACAATCGATAGTGTGAATCAGAGCACCTGAAACCAGGCGAACATATGACCGCTTATTCTTCGACGGAGCAGCGTAGTTTGATACCAGGTGAATAAACTAATTACTAAAAGCGATAAATACAATACTCGTTAAACCAATCGAGTGAGTGTATAGTGTCACATCCCGAATTTTGGGTTTAGGTTCAACCATCATAAATTTATGGATTTGGTTCAATGGTTAGTATGAGAACTAAAACCAAACCAACCACATTGTTAATTAGTGGCAAGATCAACGCAAGAAACTCTAGAATTGCCATGCCGTCGGTTATTGGGGTTATAAGATATAATAATTATAATAATTATAATTGGAATTACGTTAGGTTTCTAATGGTTAAGGTTAGGGGTATATATATCTATTAAGTTGAAGGAATAGAAAACATTTTCCGCCGCTCGGGAAGGGTGAAATCCCACGACTCCTTCTCTGGTTCATTCGAGCTCATCCACGAGGATGGCGATTCCGATCGAGGAGCTCGATTTTCCGGAGGTGGCAGCACTGGTGGACCGGAAGGTGGGACCTAGTCAGTTGGGGGTTGACCACCGGCCTCGTATTGGGCGAAAGCCGAGGAAGTGTCGTCAGGTTGTTGATCGGAAACTGGACGAATGGCCGTCTCTAATGGCGGAGAGAGCGCAGCTGGGAGCTTTGTCTCTATTGGAGGTAACGATTAATTATTAAATTTGTGATGCGATATCGACTAGTGCGATATTCAATTCTCGTGGTCCCAAAATGAAGGTTCGAATTCAACGATTAAAGGATCAACTGGGAGCATTCTTGATGGATAAAATGGAGAATGCATTAAGGATCCGGCCTACAACATTTCTTGGAGCCCAAAACGTCCACCCTTGCTTCCCAAGTCATCCAAATGTGAAAAGGACAAGGAAAGAGATTGCTTAACCACTAAGGAGCTTCCTTAAGCAATGAAAAACGTGTTTGGAGATTACTTAGCTGCTAAGGAGCTTCCTTTGGTCATAAAAACGAGTTATAGTCCTTATTTAAGTAGTATTATGTTTTCTAGTTAGTTTGGGATTTGTTTTCCTATTCCTTTTAGGTTAGTTTTATGTTTTTGTGACCTCTATAAATAGAGGATGTAAGAGCTACGAATTTTGTACCCAACATTCAAGTTTCAGCAATCAAATACAAGTGTTTACAAATTCAAGTGAAAGTTTTTTGCTTATTCGCTCCTTTGAGGATTCGGGAGGTTTGAGTGGTCTCTTATCAACTAGAGAACGCGTCTAGTTGTGGCGAGCATCGACGATATCGGTTGGCCTCTTCCACGGGTTCGAGATTGTTTGGAAGGTTTCATATACCTTCTGGCCCTTCTCACGAGTTCGGATTTGTTTGATCAATTCCGCAAGTATCTTTACTTTCGTGCTATTCAAGAAAGGCGAAAACCCAAAAAGAGTTCGACATTGTGCAATTCTGATTTTTGGTCCAAGTTCGAGGGTCTCTTCGAATTAGGGTCATATCAAGTGGTATCAGAGCCTGGTTCAAACGCAGCGGAGAAGATAAAGATTCTTGGTAGTTCGTGAGCATTCTTGGAAGTCTTGAACATCAAGAAAGCAAATCTTGAATGTTCTTGAGAGTTTCTTGTGTGGCAATTAAGGTATCTTGAAGACAAAGCATTCGTGGGGTTCTTCTTTAGCAAGAAACCATGGCGGAACAAGCACAAGACGTGGCGGCAATATTACGACACATCAACGCGCAAATAGAAACTTATCGTCAAGGGCAAGCACAAATAAATGCGAGCCTTACTCGATTGGCAATTTCATGGGGAATTAGTGCGTCATCCGTGATAATCCAACCAGAAGCTTCGTTGAAGATAGGGAATCCAAATCCAGAGCAAGATTATTCTTTTGAGGCTACCATAGAGACACAAGAGACAAGTCCAGAAGTCTTTGACATCAAGATTCAAGCAATTCAACATCAAGACGAGGATGAGTATATTGAAATATCACCTATGGAAGGTCCACTTCTGGATACTTTTTGTGAAGAGTATGAAGATTTCGATGAAGATAGGAGGCAATTACAACAAGCCTATGAGGAGGAGCAAGCGCATCTGGAAGTAGAGAAATTGTCGATCAACTGTCTAGAATCACAGAAGGAGAAAGAGCAAGAGGTTGCCAGTGCAAGATCCATTGATGTTGATAAAAGTGATGCTTCTTTAAACTCAATCTATGGTGAGGAAGTTGAGTTAGAAGCCGAAGTCGAAGAAGATAAGGACGTGGTTCTTGTTGATGGGCTTACTATAGTCATTTGTGAAGATGATGCACAAGTTTTGATTTCATCTCAAGAAGAACCAAAATTTGCAGTAGAAGAGAAAGTTGAAGAAGAGGCAGAAGACGTAAAAGGATATATTCTTGTTGATGTTCCGGATATGAGTGTGCAAGAAGTTAAACAATACATTGAGGAATCAGAATGCAAGGGCGGAGATGAATGCTTGGACATTATGGAGCATTCACCAATAGTTCTCGAAGTTGCTCATATTGATTTTGTGCTTGGTGATGCAATTATCGAAGAGGAAGTCCACATGGAAAATCAACGAGAGGTTTTGAGCTACATAGAAAATTTTCCACTTTGTGATGTCTCTACAATTCGTGGACGAATTGTTCAAAAGAAGGGGGGGATAATACAATCCTCACCAAGGCAATTTCGTTGGAAGACCAAGAAGAGTGGCGCTCATCAAGGATCACGATTCGATAAAGATTCGAGGTCGAATCTTCTTCAAGAGAGAGGGAATGATGCGATATCGACTAGTGCGATATTCAATTCTCGTGGTCCCAAAATGAAGGTTCGAATTCAACGATTTAAGGATCAACTGGGAGCATTCTTGATGGATAAAATGGAGAATGCATTAAGGATCCGGCCTACAACATTTCTTGGAGCCCAAAACGTCCACCCTTGCTTCCCAAGTCATCCAAATGTGAAAAGGACAAGGAAAGAGATTGCTTAACCACTAAGGAGCTTCCTTAAGCAATGAAAAACGTGTTTGGAGATTACTTAGCTGCTAAGGAGCTTCCTTTGGTCATAAAAACGAGTTATAGTCCTTATTTAAGTAGTATTATGTTTCCTAGTTAGTTTGGGATTTGTTTTCCTATTCCTTTTAGGTTAGTTTTATGTTTTTGTGACCTCTATAAATAGAGGATGTAAGAGCTACGAATTTTGTACCCAACATTCAAGTTTCAGCAATCAAATACAAGTGTTTACAAGTTCAAGTGAAAGTTTTTTGCTTATTTGCTCCTTTGAGGATTCGGGAGGTTTGAGTGGTCTCTTATCAACTAGAGAACGCGTCTAGTTGTGGCGAGCATCGACGATATCGGTTGGCCTCTTCCACGGGTTCGAGATTGTTTGGAAGGTTTCATATACCTTCTGGCCCTTCTCACGAGTTCGGATTTGTTTGATCGATTCCGCAAGTATCTTTACTTTCGTGCTATTCAAGAAAGGCGAAAACCCAAAAAGAGTTCGACGTTGTGCAATTCTGATTTTTGGTCCAAGTTCGAGGGTCTCTTCGAATTAGGGTCATATCAATTTGAGTATCAATGTTGATTTGCGGGACAACGTCAATGGTGCGATTCTGGGTGAGGGTTAAGCTGAGAAATGGTACCGAGTCTTTATAACGGAGGGGACGAAGAATCATTGTAAATTCCATCCATGCATGAACATACGTGGTGTAGTATTTTCTTCTCTTGAGGCTTGTGAATAAGCAACTAGTATGGATTAGTGGGACATATAGATATATGTATACCTTCCTATGAGTTTAGTAAGATGGGTATGAAGCCTATTAAGTGTTGTTTGGAAATGGAAATTGGAATTGTATTGACAGTGGGTAATTAGTAAGGCAATGGGTTGGATTGTTAGTCACATAATTTAAGAATGGAAGGTACATGGTTCTGTAGAGAGATGGACGATGTGTTCTAACAAATAAAACAAGTGGGAGGTCACGCATGAATTGAAGGGATTAATTGATATTACTATATCAACCACGTAAGTTACGCGGGTTTTTCTTGTGATAGGGAGTTATACAACTTCTGATGATTAGATAAAGATGATCGAGGCTAGAGGAGACGCCACAAAAATAGACCACATATCGACCGGAAGTTAAGGTGAGTGTAAAGGGGGTAAAATCTCCGTCGAGGTCTTATAGTTTATGCCTTTTTAATTTAGTTATGTTATTTAATTTTCAAGTAAGCGCGATTATGTGTGTGAGGCATCCCACCGCCTACTTAAGGTGGAGGCACGCGTTGTGCTATGTGTGTGTGTTGTGTATGGATGATGGTAATTGAACCCCTGGGCGGTTGGGCCACTACTGGACGCGGTAGATGGTCGGGTCACTACTGGACGGCGATACGTAACGCAGTAGTTGACCGGGCATGGACTGGACGGCGATACGTAACGCAGTACCATTGCCTTGAGGATAGGGACACCGGACGGCGATACGTAATGCGTTGATTCCCTAGTAATAAGTATGTGAGTTAAGGTAGTAGTAGAGAACTTTTATGATTTAAGGATAAAAGTTGAGAACCTCCATGAGTTAAAGTTGAAGTGAGTTATTAAGGATGAAAGCGAAAACGGTTTCGTCTAAGAGAGGAAACCCACTAATAATGTGTATGGTAAGGGTTTGCCTAGGGCAAAGACCTTAGTAAGTAACGACGAGACTGACCCCTTCTCACTCACCAGGTTGGGGAAGGGTTAGCAGAGGTGGATTCCGAGAAGAAGTAAGACGAGGCAAGCTGTCACACCAGCAGTGACGAGACCTTAGGGAATCAGCAAGGAGTTAGAGCTAGCTAGAGTTAGTTTAATTATTTTGTTCAAGCATGATTATCAGTTTATGTAATGGAGATTCTGGGTTAAGTTGTTTTAAGTATTTGAGATTGAGATTTTGCCCAAATGTTGGGGCTTTTTGATTTAAAATTATTAAATAAAGTCAGTTTGTTATTTTAAAAGTGGGTTGGGTTGCTCCGGAGTAACCGGTTTTGGGTTTGAGTTGTGGTTTGATTTTCAAAAAAGGTCGGGACGTTTCATTTTGGTATCAGAGCCTGCACTCCTCTGTTTCTTGGTCTCCAAGGAATACTGGAGTGACGATCTGAGTTTTTCAAGGTTTATGTTTTTAAAGGAAAGGAAAAAGGGTGTCGGGTTAAAGGTTTGGCCAAATGAGTCAGGGTTCTTTTGAGGATTTTTAGAATCTCCAGTTTATACTCAAATCATGATTAGGAAATTAACTCTAGGAGACAGTGTGAGGTTTTGACACGCCTCGGGAAGGAGAAAAAGCAGATTCCTAAGCGGGCCGTTTAGTGAAAACCCTTTCAAAAGTGATAAGAGAAGGTTCAAGGTAGCTCCCATCCCCAGGGGATGCGAGCTGATCAGAATACTGATCACGAAGATTCCAAGTATCTAGTTCGTAGAGAGGCAGTAGCTAAGGAGTTACGGCAAATTGCAGCCATCATCGAGAGGAAAGGATGCAAAGAGGGTTCACTAAGATCACGATGATCGAGCTTAGGGATACGACGACCCAAGGAGTGGTGGAAAGTTAGACTTTTCGACTTATAAACCAGGCGAAGGGAGAAATTAGGTCGGTCTGAAGGAGTTGCCGAACTTTCCAACCCCATAATGAACTTTCATTCTTGTAAACATGGACCAATTACATCTTGGTTCGTCCTTCTATTGATCTTTTTTTCTTCGTCTACTGCATTTGAGGGAGAGAGTTGTTTCACCAACTTTTGAACACAACACACCATGACTACTTGTTGCAATTTGTCATGTCTTTCTGCAGCTCTGAACTCGAATGAGCAATTCGTCGATAACTTTAAAGGCAATGACGTTTACTCAATTATGTGCTGCCCTTTCTTCTAGACGCTTCCGGGTTGGGTCAGAGACAGCAGTTGGAGAGGGAAATCCGACGGACCGACCCTGCCGGTTGAAACCCGTGGGGTTGGAGTCTCCGATGCTAGGAGCTCTTCCGCTGGGCAGATTCAGGAAGGAGGGCGGCGTTGGCAAGATTGGTGCGGTTTGTTGGGGGAGTTGGAATGGGAGGAAGAAGAGTATGCCAAATTTTTTTAAAAAAAATTGACATGTCATTAAGTTAACGGTCCAGTTAGCAATTATGTTTGCCACATCATCAAAAAACTGACGGAGTTAACAGAGATTGACGGTCGGTGACTAACGGTAAAACGATTCGTAAAGTTAGTGGCCAATAAGAAAGAAAAGTAATTCGAGTGACAAAATTGAAAGATTTATATAATTTCGTAAAATTAACAGAGATTGACGGTCGGTGACTAACGGTGAAACGATTCGTAAAGTTAGTGGCCAATAAGAAAGAAAAGTAATTCGAGTGACAAAATTGAAAGATTCATATAATTTGAGTGACGAAATATGTAATTTAACCATTTTATATTATATGAATTCGGCCGAAGTCCGGGCCCAAGTAAGGACAGTAGTAGAACTAGTGAGTTAACCCCGTCCAAGGCCTTCTTCAACCGTCGCAGCTTCCGTTACAAAATCCGACCGTTACAGAACCCATCAAAATTTTAAAAAATCCAACGCCGAACCATAACCAAACCAACCAACAAGACCTCTGAAAATCAGAGCACTCTCAACCCGCACCGGCGCACCCTACTACCCACTCTGTTTCAGTGCCGTGATGAACAAAGACGATCACCACCATCAGCATCCGCTACCGTCCATGAAGGAAGAGGGGCAGATGCAAGAGCTCCGGCTCAAAGCCTCGGAGCTCCTCCTCCGAGAAGAGTGGCACGATTCCGTACAAGTCTATACCCAATTCATCACCCTCTGCCGATCCCATATCGAGAAACACCCGCCGCCGCTGTGCAACTCCCCTCATCTCACCAAGATCCAGAGATCCCTCTGTCTCGGCCTCTCAAATCGAGCGGAGGCCCACTTCCGGCTGAGAGATCCCGACAAAGCGCTCAGAGATTGCAACCAAGCGCTGGAAATCGAACCCACCCATTACAAGTCTCTGCTCGGCAAAGGCAGGATCTTATTCGCCTTAAACAGGTACTCCGCCGCTTTGCTCTGCTTCAAATCAGCTCTTCTGGAAGACCCACAATCCAACGAAACCCTAAACGGGTACATTGAGAAATGTAAAAAGCTCGAGTCTTTATCGAGAACCGGCGCTTTCGATCTCACCGATTGGATTCTCAACGGGTTCCGGGGCAAGACGCCAGAGCTTGCAGAGTACGTGGGAGCGGTGAAGATCAAAAGATCCGAGGAGCTCAGTGGGAGAGGCCTTTTCGCTACCAAGAACATGGATGCAGGGACATTGGTGTTGGTCACTAAAGCAATCGCCACAGAGAGATGCATATTATCCAATGAAGAAGAAGACTCCGCGGAGAACGCCCAATTAGTAATGTGGAAGAGTTTCATCGACCAAGTCTCCGACTCTGCCGCAAAGTGCACCTGGATTCGCCGGCTAATTAGTACATTATCCCCAGGAGATGACGAAGCCAGCCTTGAGATCCCTGAAACAGAGCTCTTCAAGGGGGAGCTTACAGAGGAATGCGGCGACTTGGAACCGGACCTGAGCTCCGACGACCTTCTCAACATACTGGACGTTAACTCCCTGGTGGAAGACTCGGTGTCCGCCAAGGTTTTGGGGAAGAACAGCGATTACTATGGTGTTGGTTTGTGGGTCCTAGCTTCATTCATCAACCATTCATGCATCCCAAACTCACGCAGGCTGCACGTTGGCGACTATGTAATGGTTCATCTCTCCAAGGATGTGAAAGCAGGAGAAGAGCTCACGTTCAGTTATTTTGACGTGCTTCTGCCGTTAGAGAAGAGGAAGGAGATGTCTCAGACATGGGGGTTCAGTTGCCACTGCAGGAGATGCAGGTTTGAAGAAGGGTTTTGGGCAGATAAGCAAGAGCTGAAGGAGATTGAGATGATGGGGCTAGGAAAGGGAAAAGGAATGGTAGATTTCGGGGGAGTGATCTTCAGGATAGAGGAAGCAATGAAGAGATGGAACGTGAGAGGGAGAGAGAAGGGCTATTTGAGAGCGTCGTTTTGGGGTGTTTATGAAGACGGTTATGCGTCAGTGAAGAGGTGGGGGAGACGAATCCCGGCAAGTGATGTGGTGGTGGAGAGTGTTGCAGAAGCTGTGGGAAGTGACGAGAGGCTGTTGAAGGTTTTGATGCGAGATATGACGAACATGAGTGGAGTATTGGAGATTGAGAGAGCCATGAAGCTCGGGAAGGGGGTGTATGGGAAAGTTGTGAAGAAAAAATTACTTAGATCACTGATTGGTGTTGAAATTCAAGAACAGAAGGTATATTGAACATTAGTCCTCTGAAAGATAACCCCCTTTTTTTTATTTCCTTATTGCTATTGGACTGATAGCTTTCTTTCAATTCATCATCAAATGTAATGCTGGCAAAACAACAGTTGCTAAAAGCAATAATGGATGTTTTCAATAGATAGGAGGTATGAATATTATCTACCTCGCTTGCTGTATCAAATATCAATCAATCTCACGTCTGTATTGCATCTATCTAATAAACAAGCTCGTCAAAAAAGGTGGAGGTTCTGGCTGGCTACAGTCCCAGAAAGCAACTGTTATAAGTTTACTGTGCTGCAGAAAGCGCTTCCATATCTCGTCTCTAAGACAGGTTCATCTTCACCAGCTTGGGATAAAGGACCCTGTCATCCCTCCCGGTGTTGCTTTCCAGCAATGCATTTTGAACAAGTTCCTGAACCAGTAAATAGCAACATTAACATTCGCCATTATCAAATGAGAGAGATCTCAAAAGCAACAAATGAAACAGATAACATGAAAGAACGTACCTTCACTTCTCTGTGAGAAAGGAACTTCCCCAGAGTATGGATGATTACCCTCATGTCTTCTACCTGAAGGAATGAATGAACAAAATTTTCAATTCCACGCTAAGCCACAGGTTACTCTCAAAGCAAAAAGGACTCTGCGCTGATACTTACCCTAACAAACCCAGCCCTATTCCGATCAAAAAACCTGAAAGCCTGTTTCGAAGACAAACGAGCAAACACCCATCAGCTTCGAATCGCTGATGAACAAAAACAAAGGGTGTGCGGAAAAAGAGAAACTTTAAAAATAGTTTTACTTGCAGCAGCTCCTTATCCACAATCACTGGCTCCTTCGGAGCAGAAGAATCTTTCCCTTTATTCCCCTTCTGCACTATTTCTGCACCTCCTTCCTCAGTCGTAGAATACAACTCAGACTTGTCTTTGGCATCCATAATTTTCTTCGTGTCACCATCGCTACCACCAGTTTCATTGACAGCCAACACTCCATGAGCAGCACCATCAGCAGTAGTAGTTTTTGATTCCTCTTTGTTGTTCTGTTGAATTCACCGAAAAGAATTAGTAATCTCTATATATGTAAATACGCAGTCTGGAAGTCATTCAAATCCAGAGGTTATATTGCTTTAGCTTCAAAAGAGTTACTTAAATAGAAGTGAACTAAACAAAATCACTTCGATAGGTAAACAAATTATCTACTCATTATCGTAACTCTTTTATACGCAAATACATTGAATATCTCGTCAACTCAACTCTGTAACCTTGCAAGCATATACTGCTTTACTTTTTCAAGAACTCGCAAAATCCAATGTCAGTTCAAGCTACAACTAGAGTTTCATTCCAATTCTAGCAGCAACTCTAATCACCACAGAAGGAGTAATCTTACCTCAGTAACCATATTCGGCTCAGGATCCTCCGTTTCTTCATCATTGTCTTCAGGTAGTTCAGGATCTTCTTCAGGATCTTCTTCTTCTTCAGGATCTTCTTCATATTCATCTGTGTCATCTTGAGGCTTTACCTCATTTTTCGGAGCAGAAGCATCCTCCTCTTTATCTTTTTGTTGATCAGGTTGATTTGTTGCATTCAACATTTCAGCATCAGATTCATTCTTCAAAGTAGCCTCACTGGGTTTAAGGCGCTTTGTCGAGGATTTTCCATCTTTGTCCTTTGCATCATTTTCCTCAATCCGCCTTTTCCGTTCATACCTTTTCGCAACAAATTTTATGCGTAGTTTCTAAGGAAAGAAGAGAAATGCAAATCAGACTATACAATTATGTCTGAGCATCTTAGACAGAAGAGAGTTTGTTAAAATACCTGAAGGAATGCTAATAGACGGCAACCCATTTGATACTGAAGCATTTCATGTAGGGACTCCGCAAATAAAGAAAGCTGTGTAATAATTTTAGCCCAAGGTTAGAACAATGAAAGCAACCAAACCAAACGAATTGAATTGATTATATAGAGCAATGAAACAACCTCCACTGTTGATTCATCGGTGTCCTTGTCCGTATAATCCAAAAGTGAGTCTAAAGAGAGTGACAATGAGTACAACTGCAAAACAGAGACCCAGAAACCTCACAATTAGATAGAGGCAAAAAAAGGATAAACTTCCTCCTATTTTTACATTTTAGATCTTCTCCATATATTTTACAACATACCAAAGTTTGTTTGTCGCATTTTGTTTGCAAAATGAATCCAGGGTGTTTAGGAGGGTCTTCACACTTTCTCTTCTCTTTCACTTCTTTAGGAGATTTACTCCTTGTCTCACTTTTCCCGTCTTTGTCATTTGTTTTCTCCCCATCCACTGATCTCCCTTTTTTGGCAGCAGTATGAATATCCTTCTCACCACCCTTCTGCTTGTCAGCCTTACCATCAGCTCTATTGCCTATGCCATTTTTCCCTTCGAGTTTCTTTTCGTCCTTGTCTTCCTTTATTGCCTTGCTATCTGTTTTATTTGTTGGCTTTGGCAAACTTGCTTTATTTTCTGGCGATTTCAACGATCGAGTAGAAGTTGCCATCTCCTTTAACTCTTTAACCTCGTCATTCTCAATCTCTGCTGATACTTGATTCCCTGCATTTTCTACTTCCTTAACTACTTGAGCTACCGTCTTCTCTTCCACTGAAGTAGTCCCAACAGTTCCCTCAGTAACTTCCTTCTTGGTGAGCTTCCTCTTAAGCACTCTCTTGATAATTTTCTTCTTCACAGCTGTTTTGACGCTAACAGGTGATCCTGTCCCCACGTTGGGATCCAACTTATCCTTGGGTTTACCCAGAATAGACTGAGGTATCACCACCTCACCCTTCCCTTCAGGCTGCGGGCCCTTATCTTCACTTTCAGCAGGTTTCTCTCCAACATCCGTCCCACTTGGCATATCGCCTGTTGCGGCATTGGCAGAATCAACCGACATAGCAACTGCTTTCCTCTTAACAATCCTTTTAATTATTTTCTTCTTTCCTGGCCTTACACCAGCAGCTGTCTTAGTACTTGAAGATTCAACCTTGGTTTCCTTCTCAGTATCATCCTTCGCTTTATTCCCAACATCATTTCCAAATTCTTTCCCAGACATATCATAGTCGGCATCCTTCTCAGCAACCATTTTGTCTTTGGAATCATTTCTGTCTTTCTCCCTTTTGTTGGCACTAGAAGCAGCAGCAGATGTCTTCACCGCATCCGGTTTGGTAACTTTCTTAGTATCTTTCGCAGAGTCCTGTCCCTTGTCTGGATAGTAGGATCAAGAAGTATAAAATCATTTTTGAAACAAAACAACCAGTGGGAACCCAGTGCAAAATTTTTAAAACATAACTGAATTACCTTTTGAGCCTTCCTTCTTTTCTCCAGTTATCTGCAACCAAAGATATTATATAAATAAATTCAACTGATTCCGTGAGTTGCCAATAGGATAGGAAGCCAATGCCGAAGAACAATACATACCTCCTTTCTCAAAGAAAGCTCACGCTCCCTCTCGGCAACAGCTTTCTTGTGAGCAAGCCATTGATTCCGCCATGTATCAATTGAAGGAAGACATTCGGACAAGTCTGGAACAAATAGAACAGTGACCTCTTTGTGGCTAAAAGTGCCATCCTTTCCAAATCTGTCATAGTGTATCTGGAAATGCAAAATGCAGACCCACACAATTAGCTTCAAAAGTGGGAATGACATCACAAAACCAACATGAACCTTATACCTCAATGTCTGATTAACAACTACAGGATGTCTTATTTTCTAAGGTGTGTGGATCTTCAGCAGAATTTGTTCTAAGCGAAAGGACTTGCAATTATCAGAGTGCATTATTACCTCGAGAAAACGATTCCAGTGACGACAGTTCCGCAGATCAAGTTGAGTTATATCCTTCGCATATCTATGATGTTAAAAGTAACCAAGTTTCAGTGACCAAAAAATAAATGTTTAATAACCAACTAACTTAACAAAAAGTAAGCAATACCTAAGTGCTGTTTGAATTAAAGGAGAATCATCAACTGCTGGGTCACCACCATCAACAGGATCCCAGGGACCACCAATTGCCATGAAAGCACGATCCTTTTTCAGCAATGCAAACCTAAGGACGTTACAAATATGGGCTGGACGATCATCAGAAAACTTCGCAGATGACAGCTCCTCGAAAGCACTCTTGCTTACTCCACTCATTAAAATTAGCTGAAGAGAAGACATAACCATCTTATAAGCAATAATATGTAGATGCATGAACTGGAAAGTTAAATACTCGATTTGCCAAGCTTGGAAGAAAGAGCAAGAATCGAAGTCAATTATGAAGAATCACCCGATATCGTTTTGTAGTGTTTATCAACTGACAGAAAGGGACTACACCTGTACTTGGCAATATATTACCCATATGAATTTAAATCCCTGGTTATATTTACCTATTGTGTGTTTTCTGACACAACCCCCCAAATCACATGCATCAGAAACAAGTATGTATCAATAGGACTTCTGAGGCATGGATTGAAGATTGATAAAGTTGAATTATCTCCTTCAATACGAACAAGCTCTGACTGCATAAAATTTGCTCTGAACGTACAGCAAATATTATCACAGCCAGGAAATACGAAATAATGGAAACTAGGAACCAAGAATAACTCCCATAGAGGGTTGTAGAAGCAGAGAACAAGAACTAATAAATATATTGGTACAAGGTTGCAAATCAAGGAGCAAATGAAAAAGACGCAGGACCACAATATAACCAATCAACACTATGTTGGCCTAGAGGAGAATTTTGGAAGCAAAATTTAATTGTGCGTTTTTAAGAACAACAAATTAGTATGAGTGGAAAAAAGAAACAAATATGATGATCAAACCTTCGCATTCCACACTCTGCAACCATTCTCCAATTTAACAGGATGATGTCCCAGAAGCTTGCTGGAGACATCCTTCGATTCTAAAACTTTTTCATCGTCTACAAAATCATGCTCAAAACTGCACCATTTTTTTAGATGTCATGCTCACAATAATTGTATAGTGCTAAGAACTAGAACTACACGGAAATTTAACCCAATACCTCACAGGAGTATGTAATGAAAGTTTAAGGTTCTCCTTTGGCCAGTTAACAACAACCTGAATTGACATTATTATGGTGACAAGGAAAACATTTAACAGTATCATCATCTGAAAAGTGAGATCATAATGGAAAATTTTCAAAAGAAGAAATAAAATGAGTTCACCTTGGAAAGCTCTGGTGACACAAAGAGTCTGGGATACCTCTTATCCAATGATGAATAGTCTCTATCTATGTCTACCAAACAGGAACCATGTACCTGCAAATAGAAAGAATTGAAACATTAAAAAGGGCAGACCCAATAAATTTATGATAGCCAAGAGATTAAAAAATGTGATTGAGTAGAGCAGCTTCAAATTCCTCTCATTTTCTAACACAAAAAGTCGGTAGCTCCAACGAGGTTGCAGAGTCAGCATAAAGCTCTTCATGTTGACGCATAATTCATCACACAAAAATGACAAATTTCAAGTTCTATATGAAGTCACGAATTTTCAAGCAGACAAATAATGCACTTTACTCTGGAATAGAAGGATTGAAACCCAGAGAAGTTGAGGTACAAATTAGTGATATGAAGTTGAGAAAAATCCAAGAACAGATATGTTCTGGAATAAACAGAGTGATCAACAGAAATTCAAAAGGAAGCAGTCCGGATGGAGGCCCATGGAAAATGCAATTTGGGATTAAACAACGAGTGAGGGACTGCTAAGAGTGATTAGAAATGAGGACAGCTGGCATGAGAACTAAACAGCAAGATAAAGAGATCAACCAATAGGTAAGAAGTTTAAAAGAGAGTTTGCGGAAGAAAAGATTCAGGTGAAATTTGAAGAGCACCAATTCAAGGGGCAGTTGATCAGGAGACCAGAAAGAGCTTGTGCATCCAAATACCGGGAAAGGAAGACCAGCGAGATAAAGGGTAGGAAGGAATCAAGACCAGATTGTCAAAGAGGAAGATTCATTGCATGACTATACTCTTTATCACTTGCTGCTGTTTACCTTGCAAACATATTCCCTCCTTTTATCTTTAACAGGTGAAGAATGACGCCTTCAGCATAACAGAAGAGCAAGTTAGTTTAAGAATGCTTCAAGAGACGATCAGCTACATATTCAACAGTAGGATGCAAATTGGGTCGTCAAGATCCACCACCTATGTGAAGCTTCTTGGCTCATGGAATCACGTCGCGAAGATCGTCCCGCCTCTCTTGTCAAAGAGGACCCACGAGGATCCCTCAATGGTCTTGGTGGAGTTCGTTCGCGTCTAATCTCAACTACGCGCTTCCGCTCCCTTCCCTTCTCCCGTCGCTCCACCATCCGCTCCCTATCACGCCTCCGTTCTCTTTCCCGTTCTCTTTCATGTTCACGCTCCCTTTCCCTCTCTCTTTCCCTCTCTCGTTCCTTCTCCCTTTCTTTTTCCCTCTCGCGCAAGAACTCTCGACGACGTTCTTCCTCACGCAGCTCAAACTCCCGAAGATAACCGGCTCTTTCATCCCTTCGATCATCGAGCCTTGGATGAAGAGGACGATACTCTGGCTCTAGTGATGCTCCATGCAGCGGCCCTTTTCCTGAACCATAATCTCTACCAGGAGGGAGGCTAACACCATAGCCTGGGTTCGATAAACTTTGAGAATATAGAAGATCATCGACGCTTCTTCGTGGAGCTGCCCCTAGTATGGATGAAGCATGTTGTTGTCCGTTATAAGAAGCATTATTAAGAATTGAGGAGCTTCGAGGATCAGCATCCCCTCTTCCTCCTCCATAAGACACAACAAGATCCTGTTTCAGATGACGGCTAGCAGCAGCACCTCTTGCTGCAAGGTAATCGATTGGTCTGCCATTGTGCCAACAGTGCAATTTGCAAGCATACAGCAGTTAGCATAGCTGTGCCCGGACTATGACCACAAGTAACAGTCTACTTGTATTAAAAACGCTACAAATTACCCTTTTTGGTCTTAATTAAGGGATACAAGAACCAAATGACAAACATATTAGCCCTAAAACAGGTAGTAGGCTTTGTATGAACATGTAAAAATTCTGTGAATAATTTAAACTACCTGGCACCTCCATCAAGCGACGAAGAATGCATTGACTGTGACTTTAACAGTTGTCCTTGTCGGAGAATCGATGACTGATCCCCACGTTCATATCTCTCAGTCTGGTAAAATAGAGCAGCAGAAAACGCCATTATCTTAGGAAAAGGCAGAGAGTGCTTAGAAAATATTTGGTGCACAAATAAACACCAACACTTCTTGCCCCACAGCAACTGAATGAACATAAATGATTAAAGTCAAAGGTAAAAAGCAAAAGCAATGAGCTGCAAACACAAACCTGATGACCAAAGCCAACATTGTCTACATATCTGGATGCTGGATCAGTTTGCAAATCCCTACCAATATATGAACTATGTCGTTCACCATAATGTCTTCGGTCTATGCCAGTGTAATCACTAAGCTTGTCTGCATATAATTGCTCAGTTTTGTGACTGTATGCATGGCTTGACGAGGGAACATACTCATCAGCTACAAATTTAGGTGAATAGCCACTACGGCCTTCCAAAGCGGATGGTCCACTCCCCTTGCTACTTACCGAGGTCACCTGCTTAAGAAACACTGAAGCTTAATGCACATTTTCCAAGCAAATAAGTGAATGTAGGAGAACTAAGAAAACATTGCAAATTTTGTGAGACTCTCATCGTGTAGGAAAAGAATTAAAAAAAAACTGAACCAAGGTTCAAAAGGGTAAATTGGGTTGATAAATCAAGTTCCACCAAGATTCTGGGACCGTTCAGCCATAATCATGAAATCCAAACTATTAATCTTGTCATCGATACTGATAATAGTTGGGTTCTCCCTGCTTAAAAGTTTATGCCTTGAATGCAAAATGATTTTACAGTGAGTAGAACAACCACGCAGAACTCGAGGAACAAGATCAATGAGAGAGTACAAAATGAAACTTGATGACAATGTTTTCTCTTACTTCCGAGAGAGATCCTACTATGAAGGGACAAAAAGGGAAATCAACATTGCAAAGAGACCTAACTCACCGGTTGGGTAGTGCTCACACCAGCTGAACCGTAGACACCCGCATATTGCCCCCCATACCCTGAAACTGAGCTTTTGTACCCACCGAGATCTGCTTCTTGAGAGCCACTCAGATGTCTAGAAGCCAAGGAATGATGAGAAGTTGAATCAGCTCCTCCAACAGAACTACCAGTGTAGTTGTTTCCTAACTGCAAACCAATCAACAGACACAAAAACGGTTACTTTTAATCGTAGTTCACTCCAAATAACATTATATTAACCAAAACAATAGAAATAGCGAACTGACTTCAATTGGAAATCGCACATAAACAAGGAATCCTCAATAAGCACTTTAGCTATCGTGAATTATGCGCAAAAGCACCAACAACGTGCCATATACCATCAAAATCCATCGGTTGAAGAAAGCAACAAAAAAAATGCATGCCTAAGAGGTTAGAATAGAATCAAACACTGATCCCATTACAGGATTAACATGGCAGACCAAGAGAGAAGACATGAAAACAAATGAAACCATATCGAATACAAACAAAAGGAATCCTAAGCTCAAGTTTTAAAACAAAAGACACAAAATTTACGTTCAGAAACAAGTCGATTAATTAAAAGAAGCTTACACTTTGTGCGTAGCTCGACTGTCCGCCATAAGCTTGCTGCCCATACCCACTGCCTCTTGAATACATGCCTCGGCTATCAACCCAAAGCCAATTAAACCTGCAATTGAATAAGCCCGTTGATCAAATTCTTCGCCCCGCCAAAAAAAATTCAGAATAGAAAGAAAAAAACTTTCTTACTCCGATTTTGAATCGAGCTAATTTTTCCCCGAAACAGGAACACGAAGAAGACAATACAATCAGAAGTGCAGAAGGATCAGAGGAAGCGGATAAAGACCATCGGTGAGAGAAACCCTAACACACGAAAAGGAAGAGATGAAAGGAGAAAGAGCCTATGTCAAGTACTCTGAGGTCTTTTTGGTTTTTCATCTATGATATTGGCGATTTCCATTACTGGATTCAGTTAGCAGCTTGGAAGTTGGAATGGAGGTCAGCTATGTTCCCGGGTTCACATAGCCGGGAGAAAGAATATTTTGTTATTGGGCTTCCAGGCCACCAGCCGGCCACCAGATTGAGAAGAATATAAAGCTCACTCGAACTGGTAACCGGATTAGGCCCACCGGTGTGTCAGGACTGATTCCAAGCCCGCCCCCAAAAGAATCTATCTAATCTAAATCTAATCTATCTAAATCTAAAGAATATATTATAGAGTTTCTCAAAAAACCCTTCTCTATTTCAAATTACCTAACATATTATGTGTCCATGTCAGCACTGAGTTTTTTTCCCTTTCTCTTCAAGTCCTTAACCCTCATTTCTTAAGGAGAATCTTAAAGTCTTCCTATTGCTTGATAGTGGATTAGATAGTTAATGGGGTTAGTAGTTAATAGGTAGTTAAGAGTAAATGGTGTTATGCAAATATAATTAATTAATGATTCTCTTTCTCTCTCCTCCCATGATTTTCTCCATAACCCTCTCTCTATATTATAATTAAAAAGAAATATGAAATTATTTTTATTTGATATTATTTAATATTTAATAAAATCCGAATTTAATAATTTTCTTTTTTCTAAAATGGAAATTTGAAATTTAAAATATATGTCTCTCTCACATCTTGGCAACTTCCGAATAATGTTAACATTTTGTAATGACATTATCAATATTTATAAATTGAATCATCATTAGGGCTTTTCGTTGCATGGGTTTAGGATTTTTCGTTGTTATGTATTCGTTTGTGTTATTATTAATGTTGTTCGACATGTTTTTAATAATTTTATATGACATTATTAACTTTTTATATTATGTTTTGTTTGTAATATTAGCAAAAGTGAAATTGTGTTTTCAATTTGTTGGTACTTGAAGTTTATTTACTATTACATCGTATTATCAATTTGGTTCGCAATGATTTATAATCATTTGAAATGCTATTATCAATCTTTTTTTCCAAGCACAATACAACCATTAGCAAAAATTTATTCCATTTGTAACATTGCTTATGTTTAGTGATTTGAATTATTAATATTTTTCATTTATGTTTGTAACTTAGTCAAATGTCATTATAAAGAACATACTTGTTAGGTATTCGTTTGTTTATGACATTAGCAAACGTGAATTTACGTTTAATGATATAAATATGGTTATTAATCTTTCAGTCTAAATTGGTAATGTAGTTGGTGTCATTATTAATAGGTGTGTATAAGCATTATCAATGTTTGAAAAAATAAGATATTAATAATATCTAGTAAGGTACTTAACAATCATTAGTTGCTATCATTATCAAAAATTTTGGATGCATTATCCATTAAACACATGTTACTTATTAATGCGTTTTTAGTGTTGTTTGACATTAAACATTGTATCAGAATATTATTAATATTTTTTTATAACAAAAATCTATTTCCTTATCAGTGACTTGATCATTCGTTATTAATGATTTTTAATATCTTTATTAAAAGCTTGATGTCATTTATAATGTTGAAGTCGGACATTTTTACATTGATATTTTGTGTTTATTTTCAACGAAATACTTTTAATTATTTATTGTATTGTTATTAAAAGTTTGGTGTTGAGGCGTGAATGTTGGTTTGCTTTTAAGCTAATATTTTTCTTGACAATGTTTGTTTGACTGAATCACACAGGTGCACTATGTCAAAGTACCCAAGATGTTGAAAATAAGTATTGTGCTTTATGATCATTGAGAATGATAATATAAAACAATATTAATTGATCATAAAATGTTAATAACGTCATTAGAAATCATTGGAAGAGGCCATGACTAGATAGTTATAAACATGATGTGAAAATGTGAATCATTAGTACTAAAGATGTTGTAAATCAATGATATTGTTATTCAACTATTAATGACCATGTTACATAACTTTGATGATTCATTCATAGGCATTGATGACGAAACTATAAAACGGTAACAATTGATCCAAAATTGTTAATAATGTAATTGTAAGAAATTGATAAGTATATTGAAGTTGTTAATAATAATGAGGTATAATAATAACGATTCATTTCATAAATGCTGATAATGTCATTGCAAAATGTTAATACTGCATTGCAAGTTGTCACTAAGTGAGAGAGAGCATATATTTTTAATTTTAAATTTTCATTTAAAGAATAAAAAATATTAAGTTCGAATTTATTAAATATTAAATAATAATATTTAATTAGATTAATTTTGAATTTCCTTTTAATTGTAGTGGAGAGAGAGGGTTATGGAGAAGATCAAGGGGGAGAGAGAAAGAGAATCATTAATGAGTAATATTAACTTTAATTTCATAATATCTTATTTATTCCAACTAACTATTAACTACTAACCCCTCATTAGCTACCTAATCTAGTATCAGCCAATAAAAATGATTTAAGAACCTCATTAAACAATGAGGTTTAAGGACCTGATCCAACCCGTCCTTTCTCTATCTTCTTTTTTTTTCGGAAATGTTTTTTTGGAATCGCTAATAAAAAAATATAACCACCATAATTTTACAACATGTTGCTTCTTTCTCTCTTCTGAAACTGTCTCTAAACTCATCCTTAATAACCACTTTCCTCTCTTATAAAAAAATAATAATAACCACCTTCATCATATTTTTTTGTTTTTTCCCACAGTTTTGTAGAGATAGGTGATAGGTGAGATTTGAAAATTTATTTCCTTTCTTTCAATATTTATGAATAATTGCTTCTCAATTTATCTTTTATACCCGCTTGGAAAAAATGGATTAATGATTAAAGGATAATGTCGACAAGGTCCAGATAATGGTATAAGTTTGCCCTTAATAATAAATTCTTATTACAGTATCCATATCAATGTAATTAATTTGCAATTGTATATGTGGGCCTAATTTATTTTTAAATAAAATAAAAGGTTTGTATGTGTGTTATTTTTTAATAAAAGAAAATATACTTACATTGCAATTGCATATAGAGTTGCATAAAATGAAAATTTTAATTATTGCAATTGAGACTTACGTCCATGAAATTGGTAATGCAATTGCATTTTCTTTGCCACGTCACTTTGCAATTCAATATAATTGCTTGATGTGGATGCTATTACTTTATTGTTCTTATATCATATATACTCCTCGCACTTGAATTTACTTCATCATCGTCCTTTAAATTCATTTGCTACAAATTAGCCTCTAAATTAGATCTCATCATAAATCTATTTATTATATTTGAAATAAATTTTTTTATATTTCAATGGTCATTTTTTAGAATCAATATCAAGAAAGAAATTAAATTCTATCATATTTTCTTTTTTAATAAAAGTACCATAATAATTCTATTTAGAATATCTAATTTAGAAGTATGTATTGTTTAAATTAAATACTCAAAATAATTTATGCGATTCATAATCATTGAGAGACGACAAAGATGTTCTTCAAATCAATGGTAAAAATGATAAATTGCTATATTAAGAACAATTATGAATTACTTGATCGGTAAAATAAATTGCGTCAGTCACCCGGCCAATAGGTCGGGCACAAAGCTAGTTGGTAATATAGCTTCAATGCATCATCAATCAATGCCTATTATTAAACTTTTTGGGTTAATACGTAATAGAATTTTATACCATTTTCTATTACAAGTTAACAAATATAATTAGAGATAGTTGGGTTATCCCACATCCATTGAACAACCATAAACAAATTTTTGGATGGAAGGGTACTCTTGTTACTTTTTGATAATAGAAGGGTATGTTTGTGAAAATAAAATACTATAAGGCTACATTTGTTAATTTGCAATAGTACATGAGTATGAAATGATATTAACCTTAAACTTTTTTAAATCACCTTATTAGACATTGGATATAGTGACAACTCGTTATCAATTTCACAACCCCTTCTACAATGATATTTTGGATATTAAGATTTTTTTAAAAACACATATCAAACCAATGAACCACTTGTATTAGAGTTATTACAGTAGTTCAACATTTCACTGAGAAATAATATGAATTGCGGAAATTAAAGGAACACGTTTGTTTAACGTGGTTCAATCTCACGGTGTGTGAGATCTACATCCACAGAAGACTTTAGGTTTTTATTATTATGTTACTTGGCCGATACACCTTACAGGGATATTTATACCCTTACACAAGTCAACAAGGGTACAATTCCTATCACCAATTGGACACGGTGATGACTGCACGACCATGCACGGCTGCACGTGATGGGCCAAAGTCGACTGATCCTCTCCTTGGCCCAATACACCCCCGCAAGCTGGACGGTGAAGATCACGAACGTTCAGCTTGGACAAGAGACTGCGAAAGCGATCTGTGCAGAGCCCTTTAGTAAAAAGATCCGCCAGCTGCAACTCGAAACTGACTTTACGAGGCGCAATGTCACCTGAAACCACGCGCTCGAGTACAAAATGACAATCCATCTCCACGTGCTTTGTACGCTCATGGAAAACCGGATTAGCAGCAATATGGAGAGCGGCCTGATTATCACAATAAAGGGGTGTCGGACCCGACTGTGTAACGCCCAACTCACTGAGTAACCACCTGAGCCAGATAACTTCACTAACTGTAATAGCCATAGCTCGATATTCAGCTTCGGCGGACGACCGAGCAACGAATTTCTATTTCTTAGTCCGCCAGGAGCCGAGCCAAGACTGATAAAAAAACCTGTAGTGGAACGACGAGTAGTATGACAACCACCCCAATCAGCATCGCAGTAGGCTATTAGATCAAGCGAACCTTGAGCCGGAAAGAACAAACCTTGTCCTGGAGAAGATTTTAAATACCGAAGAATGCGCATAGCTGCATCCCAATGAGCCTGTGTAGGAGCATTGACAAACTGACTGAGAATGTTCACACCATAGGTGATATCCGGGCGAGTGACTGTCAAGTACTGTAGACGGCCGACAAGGCGGCGATAAGACGAACCATCAAACAACTTCTCAGAAACTGACGGACGAGTAAGTTGGTGATTTTGCTCTACGGGAAAAGAACTAGGTCGAGCTCCGTGCACACCTGCTTCTTTCAGTATATCAAGGGTATATTTCCTTTGGCTAAGTATCACACCACTAGGAGAGCGTGCAATCTCAAGCCCCAGGAAATAGCAAAGCGATCCCAGATCTTTGATGTTGAACCGCTGATCGAGGAAGGCCTTGACTAGATTAATGAAAACCAAGTCGTTACCAGCTAATAACACTTCATCAACATAAATCAATGCAACAACAAACGACTCTCCATGCCGATAAACGAAGAGTGAATGATCAGCTGGAGATGGACGAAATCCAAGTTCACAAAGAGCAGTGGTGAACTTGTGATACCAATTACGAGACGCTTGCTTAAGACCATAGATCGACTTTTGCAAGCGACATACACGAGTATCTCCTGGCTCCTGAAATCCTGGAGGAACTCGCATGTAAACTTCTTCATCGAGGTCACCATGAAGGAATGCGTTGTCGACATCTAACTGCTGAAGATGCCACCCACGTTGCACAGCAACTGCGATGAGACAACGAACTGTGACCAATTTTGCAACGGGGGCGAAGGTGTCATGATAGTCCACACCCTCGACCTGCGTATAACCCTTGGCCACTAGACGATCACGAAAACGCTCAATCGTACCGTCAAGACGATACTTAATTTTGAATACCCATCGACAATCAATGATACGACGACCAGGAGGTAATGGAAAAGCACCCATGTTCCTTTAGCTTCCAGTGCGGCCACTTCTTTTCGCATGGATGTGAGCCAAGCTGCGTCGAGTATTGCTTGCTGCCAATTCTGAGGTTCTTCATTGCGAGTGACAGTTGCAAGAAAAGCTCGGAAAGTAGATGAAGCTTTACCATACGTGACATAATTTGAGAGGGGATACTTGACGTTGGAAGCAAGCTGCTCATACTCTTGATCCGTGCATAGACGTCCAGATACTTGGGACGATGACGTTGACGGTGGCCTCTACCAAGCATTTCTTCGGCAAGAGGTGAAACTTGTGGGACCTCCTTTGAAGGTGGTCCTGGTGAAGCCATTGGTGACTTCCCTAGCTCGCGACGTGAGGAACGTGATGAGGACAACACCACATCCTCATCTTGACGAGGCAAAGAGGACGACGAACCCGCCGACTCGGGGGAACGCAAAGGCGATGACGACGAACCTGCATGGCCCGGTTGACTGGGAGACGTCGGATCCGCTGACTCGGGTGATCGCGGAGATAAAGACGGCTGCGGGTCCTGAAAAGGATTAACGGCGAGTCAGTTTACGGTCGTAGGACCGTGAACTGAAGCCATGGACTGCAAACTCGATAATTGAAGCGTTGTGTTTTGGCTATGTTCACGGTCCATGCCAGATGTTCACGATCGTGAACTGGGCACGATCAGTCTATAAAAGGAGAGCTTAAAGGAGGAAGAAAGAGAGCCCGATGTGAGAGAAATCTTCTTCTTCTTGAAAACCTAGAGAGAGAAAGCCACGAACCAAGATAGAGAAGAGGCTAAGGTTTTCTCCAAGTCATAATTTGGGAAGCTTCTCTTCAATAGAGGATCTCTACAAGCACAAGGAAGGATTGAGGCATCACAATGATGGGTTTTTTTTCCTCCTTTTTCCTTTGTCTAGCATGAAGTAGTCTCCCTTTCACTTGGGGGTTGTAGAATCCTAACTTCTACCATGCAGTTGATTCTGTGGATTGAATGATTGTGTGTGGTTGGTGTTTAATTTAAGGTTTGAGGTATTCTCATGGTGATTGTGCATTGTGTGTGCTTGGCAATCTATTGTACTATTCTAACCTAGCTTAGAGGGAAACCCCCTTATTTTAAGAGGCTCAAATTGAGCTGGGTTTTCTTGGACATTCCATGCCTCCTATCTAGGTTAATGTAGGGCAAACCTCTTAACTCGAATTGAACACCTAGTTAATTGTGACTAAGTCGTCTAAACCCCGGCTAGAGGGAGAATGTACGTCAACCCTCAATTGCTTGAGCCAAGAGGGCTACATTTGTATCCTATAATGCATTCCTTGGCCTAGCGATTGAGAGTGTGGTTTCTAACCACTGTTGCTCCTCCCAACGGTTCTTAATCGCCTTGTTGCACAGCGATTCATTCGATCCCACGGTTCATGCTAGTTAGTTAGGACGAAGCTTTTCTCACCAAGACTTTCAATGCTTTTACTTTTTAAGTCTTGAATTTTTAAACGTAGAGTGTAGAGATTTTCACAAACTTGATTCCGTTAGATAATGTTTCAAATAATCGAAGTAGGGGGTACATGGGCCGGCCCGGGTTGATATTTAAACATACTTGCCCTATATTGCACCAATTTAAGGTTTATACTTGGGCCTTAGGTGGGATTTAAATGTTATATTCGGGACAAGTCACCTCTTCTTTGAAACAAAGTTTCCTTCTTCAACCAAAACTCATTCTCGTCACCCTTCTCAACGTAGTAAATGACATGGAGAAATCCAGTCAAACTTATTTGACCACAAGCTAAATGCATGGTGATTTTGCTATGCAATTTTTCTCAGGCACACTATCCTAAACCCCAACGTTGCTTATCCAAAACGGTGTCGATTTTAGGATTACTGTAAACAACCATGTTTACCCTTCTCGCAGCATGGCAGATCAGTGGCCTTAGTTTTTTTCTTCTTTTTTATCCTTAATTAAAACCAACAGGTTTGGCTTCTATATTTTTTTACACGGCCGTGTAATCCCAACTACATCGTTGCTAATAAAGAAAAACAATATCGTCGCACCGCCTTGCAACTCGGCTTTGGCCGAAAACATCTACGTTTGACCCTTTTTATAAAAAAAAAACACCATCGTCCCAACTGTTTGGAATCATTTCTTCGCCTGCAACATTGCGGCAAACCCCTAGATTTTTTTTTCGAAACTTTCCTTGCATAACAACGTTGCATGGCAAAGTGAGATGCAACATTGTTTTCCCTCCATCACCGTTGTATTTTCTCTTTCACTAACCTACAGTGTTGTTGTGGCCTTGTTTTTTCATCAAACTATTGTGTTTACAATTGTCGCATCCTACACTATTCTCCACTAAATGGCAACGTTTTGTTTTTCTTATATGTATATATGGTGAATTCTATCGTACACCAGACATATATTGGGGTATGTCGTACACAAGTAATCTCCACCGTCCACGTCCATCTAAATGGCCAACATTAATGTGAGTTCTTTTTTTTTGTGGGATTAAAAAAATAAATTACCTCATTTATGCTGGCCGTTGCGATGGAAGCAGATGGTGGATATTGCTGGTGTATGACATGCACCAATATATGTCTGGTGTACGATAGAAGCCACCATATGTATATATGAACATCATTGAATTCGCGATGTTGTTTTAAACTTGGACTTGGCCGGCCGACCCTGGCCAAGCTCCTACCCAATGCGATATTGTTTTTAACTATATAGTATCGCTTAGCAATACTGCGGCATTGTTCCTACCTCACGCGGTGTCATTTTCAACTAAACGATACCGTCCAAAATAATTATTGAAAATATCAATTAACATAGCCATCCTGAAAACTTGGCCATAATGAAGTTGTTTTTGAATTAAACCCTGTCACTCTTGGTTTCGTGACCAAGACTCACCCGCTTGGTCTATCTAAACGACTTTGTTTGCCAGTATCACGACATTGTTTTAATATTAAATGACCTCGTCTCCAGTCTCATGGTGTTGTTGGGATTACGACAATGTCGTCGCCCTCCGCGACATTGATTGTCACTAAACGGTGTCGTTTCTCTCCTCTTGCAACACTGTCGAGGTCGTAGTTTAGATACGACCTTGGACGAATCTTCTCCTTCTGCGGTAAGGAATACAAAGCACTCTTTTTCCAACCCCAACACAGACATTGCAAATCCTCACGACCTTGCTTTCTATTAAACAATGTTGTTTCAATTACCGCGACATTGTTTGGCTCTCTCAAGCTTCGCGGTGCCATTTTACCTCTCCGCAATGTTGCTTTACTCCAAACGACACTGTTTTATATCATGCGGCATTGAATGAAACACCGAGACTAATTAATGCGGCATTTAATTCACTCTAAAATAATTTTAGGGGGTAACAGGATAACTATTTGCATTCCATTATTCAGCATTCTGATGGGAGTATTATTTCTTTACAATAGTATATGTTTCAAATGATAATCCCCCCTCTGTCTTTTGTCGATGTTGGAAGATGATTTGGGTTGTGGCCCATGTACAAATAGATGAACCATTATAATAAGATGATCACAGGGGAGGTTCCCATAAAAAAAGTGGATTATAATTTGGTTTGATTGGAATTTCGGAATTTCGGTTCGGTTGAAAGAATCCTGGTTTCCGAAATATTCATATTTCCCTTCCGTATTTCGAACCGAATAGAATTTTTTGGTTTTGGTTCAATTTAATTCAGCCCACACCTACCATCAAGTTAGCTCAAGAATTAGGAAGTGGTTACAAAATTCGAATGTTTTCATCGAGATGTGCAAATAAGATTGATCTCAGAAAGGTGTTCGATTAAGATTATTTGTTTCAAATAATGGCAGTCATGAGATTCCTTTTTAAATCCATCAACTGGATTAAAGCTTGTTTGCAAACATCTCATTTTAATGTACGTGGAATGGATGTTTGATGATTTTTTAAGGCCAAGAAGGGAGTTAGGCGAGGTGATTCCTTGTCACCTTACCTGTTTGTTATTGCTATATATATGGGTGGGCATTCGGTTGATTCGGTTCAAACCGAACCGAACAGATGATTACCAGGTCCCCAAAATAGTTCATGGAGCCAACCGGATTGAACTGAAATATATTTCGGATCGGTTCATCCGAACCAAATATATCCCGATTCGGTTCGGTTTTGATGCCACATCCGAAGTTCCATACATTAAGTCTCTCCCCACTAAGTCTAACCCTATCTCCCTTTTACCATCTACGCATACCAAATTATCTCTCTCTCTCTCTCCCTCCCTCGTCAAAGCCCAATGCAATTGTAATTTCTCTTCCCATCTCTGTACTCGGCGATTGCCAGAGAGAATTCAAGGGCACTCGGCGATGGCGATTGATGGAGAGAACAACACGGTAATGGCGGCACGGGCGACAGCGGCAGGTGGCATGCAACGACGACGACAACGAAGGCCTCGAGGCTCTAGTAAATCTTAATGTGGGGGATGAGATGTCGAATCTGGTAGATCTTGAAAGAGCTGAAGGATTTGTACTTCTCCAACCATTCCGCCAAGCCTTCTCCTTCTTCGTCAGCTAATTTTGCAATCGCTGGTGAGGTCACCGTGGGATCGCTGTCGTTTTGCTCTTTCGTCGCTGAGGGACCGCCGCCAAGCTTCACCCATAAACCTTTGATTTTGGTGAGGTTTGGGTGGGCTAGGTTTTGTGACTCGCACGGAACTACACCACAATTAAACCCCAATTAGAGCCCAAGTTTTTAAGCTCTAATCGGGTGTAGTATAGGGCAAGTATTTATATATCGACCCGGGACGGTCCGTCTACCCCTACTTCGGTTGTTGAAATCATTATCTAGAGATAAAACTTTGGTTTAAAGGTTTGCCAATTGAAATGAAAGAAAGCAAAGGTACTTTGGTTTGAAAACTCTTTTGTGGGAAAGTCACTTGGGTTTCGCTTCCCCCTAACTGCTACCATGCTACGTGGGTTGGAACAATTGCCTTGGGAATGTTAATCGTGAACCGCATAGGAAAGCGTATGTGGTCGGAGACCACAGTCTCGATTGCTAAACCGAGGTGAGGATGAATGGTCGTGTCACTTGACCCTCCAGGTTTAGACAATCGGTAATTGGCTTACTCCCTCACTCAACTCTAAGGTCGGACAGTTAAACCACGATTAATCGACTTGTTCAATTCAATATTTAGGGTTGCCCTAGCTCAACCTATTTTAGGTTGCTTGGAAAGCGGAAGGAAAACCAACTCGATTGAGTCTCCCTTAAAAAGGGGGATTTTCTTCTCTAAACTAGGCTAAGTTGGAAAATTAGATTACTAGCACCTAAATGCACAAACTTAGGGGTGGTAAGCACAATTATGCACAATCCCTAGGATGCTAAGCACAACATATGCACAACCCCTAAGTTGCTAAGCACAAGCATGCAAAATCATGGTGAATAATGCCTCAAACATTAAATTGAACAATACCCAATATCAATCATCCAACCCACATACAAGAAAATTACATGGTGGAGTTAGGGTTTCACTACACCCAAATGAAAGGAGGACTACTCCATGGAAGAAGTGGGAAGAACAAAAGGGAAAAAGGTGGAAACCATCGTTTGGGGATGTCTCCTCTCTTCTTCAACCTTCAACTGGGATTTCCTTGGGTAAATCTTCCCAAAACCTCCTTTGAAGCCAAGCCCTAACCTCTTCTTCTCTTTGGTTATGTTTCTCTCACTAAAATGCAGAAGAAGATGTTTCTCTCACAAAAGTGGCTCCCCCCTCTCTCCTCCTTGCAGCTCGGCTTTTAAACTCGAGAAGAGCTGAGTTCACGGTATGAGTTCACGGTCGTGAACCATCAAACGCGTTCGTGAACCTACGTCTTGCGCCAAAATGCTCCGCATCGATCACGGCAGTTCACGGGCAATTGCTTGTGTTCACGGTCTTAGTGACCGTGAACTCGCCTTGGGTCAGTAACCTTCAACTTGGCTCTGGACGCCTTGCGCTTCATGGTCAACTCCCCTTCTTCACGGTCTTGCACGACCGTGAACTTCTGCCTTTAGCCGTGAACTTGCGCTTTTTCACCTCTTCACTCGGTTTTCGATCCTTTTCGCCAATCCTTCGACTCTGAGGCTGGTTCCACCTGTTAAATCCTGAAATGCACTCAAACACGAAGAACCTTGCATAAAACCAACCTTTAATGAGCGAATTTGGCACAAAGATCTAAGCAAACCAGGGGAAAAATATGTGCAATTAGGCCCGAATCACTCCCCCACACTTAGACGTTTGCTTGTCCCCAAGCAAACCATTTCATGCACACGGTAATATGTCAACCTACACAAATGCTTTGGGGACAACTCAAAGGACACGAAGCGGAAATTCTCGATGTTTATTGACAATCAACAGATGACTGGCGATTGGCTTGGAAATGGGGAAAAGGCTTTTCGAGTGGTGGCAATCATGACGTGAGGTTCTAGATCTTCAACCTAAACCCGAAGTGTCTATGGTTTCGACTAAAACCGTTCTGTTCAATCAAAGGTCATAGCATCGGCCAAAACCCTTATCTCTCCTTCCAACTATCACCAATCATGAACTACCTTGAAGCACTCTTCCTCGGTCAACTCTTGCTAGTTCTTTAAGGTTTGGTAGTGAAGGAGTTCTAAACAATGTGGGGGTTTGATGGCTTGGGTGCCAAGAAACCCCTTCCTAGAGCATGTACTTTGGTTTTTCGTGGCACTCTCTACTTTATTTACCCCATTTTATTACCTTTTTTCGTTTCTCTTTTCTTCTTCTTCTTTTTGATGGGGGTATTAGAGAGTAAAAACACTTGCCACCTAAACATTTATCGACCAATGCTCTCTTTTTGAGGAACTAACTCCAACACTACACTCCATTTTGCACTCCTAGCAAGAACCACACACAAACCTCCTATGTAGAACCTCTATGGAAACTCAACGGTAATAGCTCCGGGACACACGGGCGACTCATGTTTGGACACGAAGAAAGGATTTGGGGGTCTTTCTACTAACACCTTTAAGCTCACACGAACGAAGCTCCTAAACTGAGAACGAACGACGGAGTCACATGGCTCAAAGGGGTTGACTAAAGGATGATGCATCTCGAGACAATCAACTTTTGGGTCATGGACTAATCCTATGCCTCCATCATACTTGCCAGTGATAACTTGTGATGCTACACACCGTGGTAAGAGGGAAATATCACACCGAAAGAAATGAACGGCTCAAAGCTCACAGGCTACCTAGTTACCCAACCATCTATTCCAATTCACAAACACGATGCATGGCAATTGTAAACAACAAGTGATCAAATCAAGACCTTCATTCATTTATGCACACTTTGAGAACTAAAATCTTGGCCTATCCTAATGAACTTCTCAGTAATCATCATAGGATGTACTCAATCACATGCACAGTTCAAGATTAATGCCACAAACACGAGAATTTCCACCATCCGGTCATTTTGAACATGCAAACGTTGCTTGGAGCCCTCAAATTTTTGAAATTTGGGCATACAAAAGGCTCCAAGCAACATCTCATTGACACAAGCACACTAGTAGACAACCTCCCCCCCACCCCACACTTAAACTCGGCATTGCCCTCAATGGCGTAAGAAAGGGGTAGAGTGATGTTACCGCTTGGGCTTGGTGAGTGAATGTAGGAATCGAACCGGGTAGGATAATTGAAGCTTCAAGGAGAGACAACAAAAAACACACACAAGCACAATACGACTCGCTGGAAGCGAGGTTATTACAAGCACAATACATAGTAGTAGTAGTTCAAGCTTTCTAACCTTCGTTGGGTTGCCTCCCAACAAGCGCTTCTTTAACGTCTTAAGCTAGACGAAGACTCCGGGTCATGCATCTAGTAGAGAACCTGGTCTCCCGGATGGAAATCCTTCTCTCCTTTCAGGCGAGCATCATGCAGGCGCTTCGTCCTTTCCTTATAAATCTTGGTGTTCTCATAGGCTTGGAGACGCCACTCCTCAAGTTCAAGCACCTGCATCTTCCTTTCATTTCCACACAAACTAGGATCCACATTCAAAAGCTTTGTGGCTCAGAAAGCCTTGTGATCTAGCTCTACGGGTAAGTGGCACGCTTTGCCATACACCAAATGGTAAGGCGAGACTCCTATTGGTGTTTTGTAGGCCGTGCGGTATGCCCATAGAGCATCATCGAGCTTTGCGGACCAATCCTTGCGGGATTGATCCACGGTCTTTTCTAGGATCCGTTTTAGCTCCCTATTTGATAGCTCCACTTGTCCACTAGTTTGGGGGTGATAGGCCATGGACACCCGGTGGGTGACACCGTAGCGAGCGATGAGCTTATCGAATTGCCCTTGAAAATGGGTTCCTCGGTCGCTAACAATGGCCCTCGGGGTCCCAAACCGCGAAAACAACTTTTTCAGGAATCCACAAACTCGTGTTGCATCATTGATAGGGAGAGCTTGAGCCTCAACCCACCTCGAGATGTAGTCTACAGCCACAAGGATGTATTTGTTACCAAAAGACGAGGGGAAAGGTCCCATAAAATCGATGCCCCAGACGTTAAAAATCAAACAAGTGATAGAAATTATTTGGGGCATCTCATTTCGATTAGAAGCATTACCTGTCCTTTGGCATCTGTCGCAATGACTCACAAATTTGTAGGCATCCCGGAAAAGGCTCGGCCAATAGAATCCATACTGGAGCACCTTTCTTGCAGTTCGGTTGCCTCCGTGGTGACGCCCAGCCAGCCCCGTATGGCAGTGGTTCAGGATACCTTCCATCTCCTCCTCCAATACGCACCTTCGAATGACTCCGTCGGCCCCAATTCGAAAAAGGTGAGGGTCGTCCCAGAAGTAAGCACGGAGGTCGGAGAAGAACTTGTTTCTCTCATGGGTAGTCATCCCCTTGCGTAGCTGCTTTCCAACCAAGTAATTGGCGAAGTCGGCGAACCAAGGGGCAATACTCTCTGCAGCGGCGAGGGTGAGTAGACGTTCATCGGGGAAAGTGTCATTTATCTCTCGCGGATGAGTGCTACTTCCCTGTCCTTCGAGCCGCGAGAGGTGGTCAGCTGCAAGGTTTTCAACCCCTTTTTATCCTTGATCTCCACATCGAACTCTTGAAGCAGCATGATCCATCGAATCAGTCGAGACTTGGCATCCGCCTTGCTCATCAAGAAGCGGATGACAGAGTGGTCTGTGTAGACAACAACCTTGGAGAGCACCAGATAAGACCTGAATTTATCGAAAGCAAAGATTACTGCTAACAGCTCTTTCTCCGTGGTTGTGTAGTTCTCCTGAGCATCATTTAGCGTCGTTGAGGCGTAGTAAATAGTTTGGAAGTGTCTACCCCTCTTTTGACCCAAAACTGCTACCACTGCATAATCACTAGCATCACACATGAGCTCGAATGGGAGGTTCCAATATGGTGAAACCATTATGGGGGCATTGGTGAGCCTCTCTTTAAGGATGTTGAAAGCATCAAAGCATTCCTTTGTGAAAAGGAAAGGGGCGTCCTTCTCCAAAAGCTTGGTCAAGGGCAACACAATCTTCGAGAAGTTTTTGATGAAATGACGGTAAAACCCCGCATGCCCAAGGAAACTCCTTATCCCTTTAACTATGGTAGGGGGCAGCTTTCTTATTGTCTCAAAGTTGGCGCGGTCCACCTCGATCCCCTGCTTGGAGATTTTGTGACCCAACACAATGCCCTCCCGGACCATAAAATGGGACTTCTCCCAACTCAAGGCTAGATTGGTTTCTTCACATCGCTCAAGGACCTTCTCCAAGTTGGCCAGACAATGAGAGAACGAATCTCCGAACACTGAGAAGTCATCCATAAATACTTCCATTATCTCCCCAACTAGCTTATCAAAGATGGCCACCATGCACCTCTGGAACATTGTCGGGGCATTGCACAATCCAAACGGGATTTGTCGGTAAGCAAAGGTCCCGAAGGGGCATGTGAATGTTGTTTTAGCTTGATCTTCTGGGCAATTGGGATCTGGAAGTACCCTGACATCCCATCCAAGAAGCAGTAGTAACCATGCCTAGTGAGTCTCTCCAGGATTTGATCAATGAAAGGCAAAGGGAAGTGGTCCTTTAGCGTGGCTTCGTTCAATCTTCGATAGTCAATGCACACCCTCCACCCCGTCACCGTTCTTGTCGGTATGAGCTCTTCCTTTTCATTGGCTACCACCATCATTCCTCCCTTCTTGGGGACCAACTGGGTTGGGCTCACCCACTGGCTGTCCGAGATAGGGTAGATAATCCCGGCATCCAGCAGCTGATCACTTCTGCCTTCACTACTTCTTCCAGATTAGGATTTACTCGCCTCTGCGGTTGCCGAACTGGTTTGGCCCCCTCCCCCCTCCAGGTGGATCTTTTGAAAACAAAAGTTTGGCCCAATTCCCCGGATATCTGTGATCTTCCAAGCTATTGCCCTCTCGTGACGCCTTAAGACCTCAATTAATTCCACCTTTTGCTCGGGCGTGAGATTGGCATTGATGATGACTGGAAGCTTCCCATCATCCCTCAAAATGCGTACTCGAGGTGGGGAGGTAACGGCTTAAGTTCCAACTCTGCGGAGTCTGGGGTGTCAGTTTCTACCAAGCAACACTCCTCAAAAGGGTTAGTAGCAAGGGCACCCGCAGACGCGAGTGCCTCCATGAAGTCAAAAATCTCTTCGCAATAATCAAAATCATCATGGCAACGAGACGACTTCATGCTATCATCAATGGAGAATGTGACCTCCTCCTCTCCTGCCATAAGCACCAACCTACCTCCATGCACATCAATCAAGGCCTTGGCAGTGGCTATGAAAGACCTTCCAAAAATGAGGGGGACCTCAACTTTCTCATCAGTGTCTAAGATAACAAAGTCCACAGAAAACACGAGAGGTCCTACTTTAATGAGCAAGTCCTCCACAACACTTTTAGGTCGTACTACAGACCTATCTACCAACTAAATGTGCATCCTAGTGGTTCTAAGTTCTCCTAGTTCTAACTTCTGAAACAACTTATAGGGCATCACATAAATGTTAGCTCCTAGGTCCGCCAAGGACTTTCCTATGCATACGTCACCAATAAAGCAAGGAATAGTGAAACTCTCTGGATCTTTGCGTTTCGGGGGCAAGTGGTTCTGCACGAGGGCGGAGCATTCCTCATTCAAGCTCACAGTAGCCACCCCCTCAAGCTTCTTCTTGTTGGTGAGGAGGTCTTTCAGGTATTTGGCGTACTTGGGCATTTGGGTGATGGCCTCCAGGAAGGGGATGTTCAAATGCAACTGGTTCATCAACTCCATGAAGTGGGAGAACTCTGCTGCCATGCGGTCGTTGCGAAGCCGTGAAGGATAAGGGAGAGTTGGGGTTGCTTTCCTCTTTTCTTGCTCCATTTGAGGGCTCTGAGTGACATCCTCTTCTTGAGAGGTCAGTTTTGGGGTCGTAGAGTCTAGGTCCCTGTCACTCATCGCTTCTGGCTGCGAGGGGAGGTTGCCGCCCCCTTGTTGTTCTTCTATAGCAAGTTGTTTCTTCTTAGGGGGTAGCTCTTTGGCCTCTCTTCCACTTCGAAGAGTCACGGCCACCACATCAACTTCGTCAACTGATTTCCAAGACTGAGCTGCCTGCGAGATACCCTTTATCCTTGTGGCCAGGTTGATCAAGTGGGTTTCCTGACTCTCCAACCCCGCCTCTATGGCCGAGAACTTCTCCTTTGCCTCTCCAATGAATCTGTCGATTCTTTCAAACTTTTTGGAGCTGGAGGCGACAAAGTTCATCACCTCCTCCTCAAGGCGGGTCATCCGGTGGTACTCCTCATCCTTATGGTTCCAACTTTCACACCACTCCACAGGTGTTGCTACCCCGCTTACATGCCCTTTATCCTCGAGCATTACTCTGATCAACAGATTTAACTTTGCTTCAAGTGGGGTCATCCAGCTCCCCATCAGAGTCGGGGCTTCTGAGGAGTCAGAGCGCCGGGTTGATCCGAGTCATGCACCACCTACACACAATCGGACAACACCAAGTCTAGCACAAGCAAAGAACACACACACTTACAAAACTTGAAATTAAAAGCTATATTAACAACCAACAAATTTTTCAGAATAACAGAACGTATTCCCCAGCAACGACGCCAAAAACTTGACTGGCACGGAACTACACCACAATTAAACCCCAATTAGAGCCCAAGTTTTAAGCTCTAATCGGGTGCAGTATGGGGCAAGTATTTATATATCGACCTGGGCCGGTCCGTCTACCCCTACTTAGGTAGTTGAAATCATTATCTAGCGATAAAACTTTGGTTTAAAGGTTTGCCAATTGAAATGAAAGAAAGCAAAGGTACTTTGTTTTGAAAACTCGTTTGTAGGAAAGTCACTTGGGTTACGCTTCCCCCTAACCACTACCATGCTACGTGGGTTGGAACGATTGCGTTGGGCACGTTAATCGTGAACCGTAGAGGAAAGCGTATGTGGTCGGAGACCACAGTCTCGATTGCTAAACCGAGGTGAGGATGAAAGGTCGTGTCACTCGACCCTCCCGGTTTAGGCAATCGGTAATCGGCTTACTCCCCCACTCAACTCTAAGGTCGGACGGTTAAACCACGATTAATCAACTTGTACAATTCAATATTTATGGTTGCCCTAACTCAACCTAGTTTAGGTGTCTTGGAAAGCGTAAGGAAAACCAACTCAATTGACTCTCCCTTAAAAAGAGGGATTTTCCTCTCTAAACTAGGCTATGTTGGCAAATTAGATTACTAGCACCTAAATGCACAAACTTAGGGGTGGTAAGCACAATCCCTAGAATGCTAAGCACAACATATGCACAACCCTTAAGTTGCTAAGCACAAGCATGCAAAATCATGGTAAATAACGCATCAAACATTAAATTGAACAATACCCAATATCAATCATCCAACCACATACAAGAAAATTACATGGTGGAGTTATGGTTTCACTACACGCAAATGAAAGGAGGACTACTCCATGGAAGAAGTGGGAAGAACAAAAGGGAAAAAGGTGGAAACCATCTTTTGGGGATGCCTCCTCTCTTCTTTAACCTTCAACTGGGATTTCCTTGGGGAAATCTTCCCATAACCTCCTTTGAAGCCAAGCCCTAACCTCTTCTTCTCTTTGGTTTTGTTTCTCTCACTAAAATGCAGAAGAAGGTTTTTCTCTCACAAAAGTGGCTCCCCCCTCTCTCCTCCTTGCAGCTCAGCTTTTAAACCCGAGAAGAGTTGAGTTCACGGCCGTGAACCATTAAACTCATTCATGAACTCACGCCTTGCGCCAAAACGCTCCGCATCGATCACGGCAATTTACGGGCAACTGCTTGTGTTCACGGTCTTACTGATCGTGAACTCGCCTTGAGTCAGTAACCTTCAACTTGGCTCTGGATGCCTTGCGCTTCACGGTCAACTCCCCTTCTTCACGGTCTTGCACGACCGTGAACTCCTGCCTTTAGCCGTGAACTTGCGCTTTTTCACCTCTTCTCCCGGTTTTCGGTCCTTTTCGCCAATCCTTCGACTCTGAGGCTGGTTCCACCTGTTAAATCCTGAATAGCACTCAGACACAAAGAACCTCGCGTAAAACCAACCTTTAATGAGCGTATTTGGCACAAACTTCTAAGCAAACCAGGGGCAAAATATGTGCAATTAGGCCCGAATCAGTTTGACTAGAGAAATAGGTAAATAAATGTAGCGGGCTTGGGCCTCTGTGGGCTTGGGGTTGTGGGCTTAGAGTTTGGGTAAGTTCGATTTGTCGGTTCGAAATTCAGAATTCGATTTCGGTTGGGTAGACCATGGATTACGAAGTATTGGGCTTTTCCTTCCGAATTTTGAACCGAACAAGGATAGTTCGGTTTCGGTCCGGTTCGATTTGGGTTTACCGAACCGGATGCCCACCCCTAGCTTTATATGAGCTAACTAGTTGGATGCATCCAGAGGCGGAGTCCATATTTGAGTTTCGTGGGGTTGGATTTATAGAGTGTGCTATGGCGAAAAAGGACAAAAGCAGTATAGTATAAGAAAATTTTAGTATTTTTTTATTATAGCGACACACTTTTTTTTTAAATAAGGAAAAACTCTATAAACTATAACTACTATGATGTCAAAAATCAATATGATTATTTGAAAAAATAATTATATGATAAAAAATATTATTAAATATAACTATTTAAAAGTTGAAGAACTAAATTACTTAATTAGAAAGTATAGAGTTTGTTAAAAAATATACGAAAGGTAAATGATTAAAGCAAGTGTTTGGTAAATGAACATGGAATTGGCTTGATTAGAAAGTATATAGCTTGTTAAAAAATATATGAAAAGTTAATGAAAAGCTAGTACTTGGGAAATGAAAATGGAAAAGGTAAAAATACAACGAATTGTCTTTATTAGAAAGTATGGAGCTTGTTAAAAAATATATGAAAGGTTAATTAATGATTAAAGCTAGTATTTGGTAAACATTTAGGACTTTGTTACGGTGACTTGTAAGTCACCATAACTTGCACATTTCGGTCGACTGAAAGGTAAGAATGGTTGACCGAATCTACTGATTTCGTTTTGTGACAGTCAACAACCCGGTTGACCTTGTACATCAAATGGCGACCTCTTTGGCAAGCGAACCACACAAAAAATTGACCTCGTATGCTAAAACGGCCGACCTTGTGCATTAAAAGGTTTACCTTATTTTTGAATAGGTCGACCTCTATCGCATTAACTAACAAATATAAAACTCGAATTTATTTCCTAACACTAGAATAGGTCGACCGGTGAAGTGCATGGTCGACCGCTTACACACTATATGTATTGAATAATGATTCTACCACTAGAAAGGTAACCCTAACTTGTCTACCACTTAATTTGCCCTAATCTCGTCCTAAATATCTATTAATAAGAATACATGTCACTTTCATCGCCACTCAAACACTGAATTTGGTTTCTTCTAGGGTTAGAGTTTTGGTGAAGAAGAAGAATGTTGCTCGTTCTTCCTGTTCGGTTCCATACGGTAGACCACATAAAAGGTGAGGTCGGCCTAATTATGGGTACGATGTTGTTCTTTCTCTATTCTAATTTTCTTTAATCTTATAGGGTTAGAGTTTTGTGAAAGAGGAAGAAGATCGTGGTGGTTGTTCCTGTACTTGTTCCACGCGGTCGACCACTTCCAAGGTAAGGTCGACCAATCTTAGCTAACGTCATCATCATTGCTATTTCGTAATTTGCTTTGTTTAATATGTTGCTTGTTTGCTTGCATAAGAAGATTCGGTAGGCCACTCCCACAATCAGGTCGACCTATGTTGAAAAATTGCGACCATTGAAGGGCACAACACTCCGACTTCTTTCCTTCGAGGTAAGGTAGATCAAACCCAATAGGTCGACCCAATTCTTATCACGGTCGACCGTATGTGTTAGTCTTGAAGTAAATTTCATGAGAAATCAGGATTGATTTGTGTTTGTTTGTATAGAATGTCAGCTTTGACTTTGTTTGTAAGACTCTGTTACGTTGATGGGTCGACTGGGTAAGGTCAAAGTTCAACCTAAATGGTTCTGGTAGTTACGACATTAGTTATATAAGGTCGACTAAATATTATTTTCGGTCAACCTAGTCTCTGTTTTTGGTCATTTGTACAAATTTGAAATTGAATTTTAATTTGAATTTTTTATTTAAATTGATTAGAAGATGGCGCATGATGAGAAACAACAACACGATGAGGGTGAAATTATGTAAGTGTTGAAAGCCACACACGAGCAGATGGTGATGTGTAGAAAAGTACTCAATGACTATAAGAATTCATCTGTTCTTGTCATTTGGGTTAGTTTTTGTTCGTTCATGTTAGAATAGATTGTTTTTACCAAACCCCAAAATCTGTAAAATTGGATTTTTGGCTGTTGTTCGCCAGAACCGGTCGAACACATCCTTTCCTGGTCGATCGAAACTGTTTGCATTTGGATGTTGATTTGAAACTCTCGATTTGAAACCCCCAAAATTAGGTTTTCTAGACAGAGTATGTCGACCATCTTCATCCATGGTCGACCAGTATTGTTTGGTTTCTCGACATAGTTTTAAATCTACAGTCAGGTCGACCTATTATGTTTGGATTTGTCGATATTAGCAAAGTGGATGTGCTTTTGGTTGATTTTTGCTTCTACTTGCAAAAATAGGTCAACCTATTTACATTGAGGTCGACCTATAAAGTTTGATTTCGTCGATCTTAGTATAGTGAACTATTTTCTGATTCATTTTTGCTTCTACTTGGTACAGGGAGGTCGACCTATTTACTAGGAGGTTGATCGAGTTTGTTGTCGTTTGCTTATGATTTGCACAATTTGGTCTACCTATTTACATTGAGGTCGACCGATTCTATTGTCATTTGGCTAATGTGAACTCTCTTTCTTTGATCTCAGGATGGATAGAGGAAAGAAGAAAAGAAAGTCATCCAAAGCGGTTTCCTCAAGTTCTGAATGGGAAGAATTCAACCCAACTTTGTTTCATACCAAAATACAAAGCGACAAATATGATGAGAATAGAATGCACAACTGTAGGGTGGCTCCTGGAAGGCCATTGACGACTTATGTGTGTGCTCATTTCGAAAATTACGGGTTCCTTGCACCATTTGTGGAGCAAGATTGGCTGAAGGTGATCGATGTATCATACTACCCAAAAAGGGTACAATACTTCTACAACAACATCGTCTATCAGCATTCAGAAAATGGATCGATTAATGCTTTTAAAAGCTATGTGAATGGGTTAGAGATGCGGATAACCAAAAATGTGTTGGCAGCAGTACTAAAGACTCCAAACCTGGGGGGAGAGAATCGATGCTTACAATTCTTGGAATGAAACTCATTTCTCGAGAGCCAAGCAAATACAGAATATATGTGGTCTTGCTGAAGAGGAAGATGTTGAGGATTGCAATAGGCCAACTATTTGCCAGCTGATAGTTCAAGCTAGAGTTCTTCAGCATATGCTCTCCTACAACATTCTTCCAAAGGGCGGACATAGGGAGGCAGTGACCTACTTTGATATAGAGCTCATCACCAACCTACTTTCACATGAGCAGGTTAATTTGCCATATTTTATCTTTAAACACATACTTGCTATTGCAGAGAGTTCAAACATGAATCTTCCCTATGAGATGATCCTAAGTCTGCTATTTGAGAATTTTGGTGTGAATTTAAGTGAAGAGGTTGGCTTAATAGTCACAAGGCATGATTACTACACAGTTACATACATGAAGAAGATGGGATTTGAGATGCACGATGGTGTGTATGTCCAAGCATCCAATCCTCATGTAGTCCAGGATGATTATGATGATGATGAAGATGAAGATGAAGAGTCCGGAGACGAGCCAGTGGCGCAACCACAAAGTTCAACTCCATAGGTCACCCTCGATCCTATATGGAACCATATGAATGACATGAACGATTACATGGGGTAGATGTCCATCCAGATGAGCACACTACAGGTGACTGTAACTTAGATCATAGATGCGAGATGAGTTCTAATTCTTCAGCGGAAGATACATACATCCCACCACATACGACCACCATAATGCTAGCACCACCAATGATGAAAATGTAGATGAGTGAGAGCAGAGAGTAGAGGTCCAGGAACTCCATGATTTTAGATTGTGTTATTTTGTTGTTAAGCGTAATTTGTACGAGCAAACAAAGCACACACATCGACACACATAAGCAAAAAATTCGAAGTTCATAGGTTGAATTTTCCTATAAGAGGTCTACCTTTTACTGTATGCAGTCGACCGTGAAACCAACACTTTTTCTCTATGTTTCATGTCAAGGGGGATGGATGAATGGATAGTGGTTTAGTCTTATATCTGGTCGACCTCTTGCTCTAAATGGTTGAACATTTCAGTAATGACTGCCATCAAGTGGTCGACCTCCTTTCGTTTACGGGCCACCATTTTACTTATGACTACATTGATCGGTCGACCGATTTTTCATTGAGGTCGACCAATTCAGTATCAACTAACTTAAAACGGTCGAACACTATATGTTAATGGTCGACCATGATTTTCCATCAGAGTGGCCACGATAGTGTAACCGATCGACCGAAATTACGAATAGGTTGACCGAAATATGCAAGTTACGGTGACTTGCAAGGCACCATAGGCGTACCCAAACATTTATCATCGCTTGCACAACTTGAACCCGTGTCAATGTGGAGTAGGCATAGGTTCTCCGCCACTAAACAATCCATCATCTTGAAATATGCATTATCATTCAATTTGAAGTAAAGTCCCACTTACTCATTTGTGTTTTGCAAACAACCTTCTTATGTTCATGGTTGGATTAACACAAGCAATTGCAAAGGTGAAAAGGATTTTGTAGGATTTTTACTTATTATTCCAACTAAAATGTAACCTTGGTAAATGTGAAGTTTACTTGCTGGATTCTGTTTGTTATTAACATAATGTTATTGATATGACTGGATTCAAAGAAGGAGTGTTACTAGTTGTATATTCAGGACAACTTCTAATTACAGGGAAGCTTGCAAATAGGGATTGTGAAAATTTTGTTTGACATAGTAGCCTATGATTTTTCCTTGATCCTACAATTTGTTATCCTCAATGGATATTGCTCGCTTATACATGCAAAAAAAATTAAGCAGGGGTGAGTAGGTTGCTGGAGGTGGAGAACCAGAGCCCCAAAATTGTCGACCAAATGGAAAGAAGACTGCTCAAGCGCCATTTTGGCCTCCATTTTGGGTGGGTGAGGTTGTTATGTTTGGGTTATTGCCTCCTGGTTTTTAAGGTCTCTATGCACAAGCAAAACTATTTAAGCACAAGGAAAGCGATAAGAAGCACATGCAAAGCATACCTTTCTCAATTTAGAAGCCACAAATGAATGTAACCAACCTCGTTACATTGATCACATAATTGACACCGTAGAATTTAATGAGCTTTCCAAAAAACCAAAATAATCAATCAACTTTATTCGTAATAAACCACTATTACGAAACTATAATGAAAATAAAATTTGGGGTATCTCCTAATAGTACTTCCATTTAGTGTCGTTAAGTTAGATGTAAACATGGGTTGCCTCCCATGAAGAGCTCTCTCTTTTATACCTTTAATCTAGGAGCGGCCATAACATTTTAGTGAAACAACCACTATGACTAATAACGCTATTTTCCTCCCCAATCGATAGGTGGAGTTGGTCGAAAGAATTTCTTTGGCTTTGTGTCATAAGCTTCGTTAGAAGGCTTGTAGACTCCCAGTTCAAGTTGCTCACCATTTCTTCAAACCCACTCTTGGTAGAAGGAAACAATAAGTTTCCCTATGCAAATTTGCATGCAAAGAATTACATCTCCTTCTTATGTTTATTAGAAGTGTTTTGTCGACGTCTTCCCAGTATTTTGAAACGGGAATCAAAGGAGTCACATTCGAATCCTTTGATGGAGGAATCTGAGGTACCAAAGAACAGTCCTTCATTATCTGCTTGATCATGTATGTCAATTACATGCTCTGCATTGTCTATTCTCATTGTGATCCTTCACGCATGAATAGTGATCAACGTTCACGTGGATGCAAGGAATGACCTCCCAAATAGGATATAATAGTCTTTATCCTTAACCATGTTGAGTACCACAAATTCAAGTGAGGAAAGGAAGGGTCCCATCTCGATCGAGATATCCTTGACCATCCCTCTAAGATGAAAAATAGCATTGTCATCTAGCTTGGTTTCGGTGGATGAACCCTCTAAACTTTTGAGCCCTAGCAACTTATAAACGTAGTGTGGCATAATGTTAAGGCTAGCTCCAATTTCAATAAGAGCATCGGTTACATGAAGATTGTTGATGACACACAAGATACTGAACCGCCCTAGATCGGAGATGTAGTACTGATACAGGCATAATTGTACATGTTTTGCCCCCGTTTTCCTTAGTCGTTTGTGACAATTTCGCTCCTAAAAGGGTGGTTTTACGCTAGGTTTCTCGTGTTTTAGTGTGTTTCAGGATTTGACAGGAGAAACCAGCCCCGGAGTCGAAAGTTGGACGAAAAGGAGTGAAAATCGGGAGAAGAGGTGAAAAACGGCGAGTTCACGGTTTTTCTTAGATGTTCACGGTCTTGTATGACCTTGAAGAAGAGCCGTTGGCCATGAACATTGAGGCGTCCAGGGCCAAAATGCAAGTTACTGACGCTAATTCAGTTCACAGTTGCTAAGACCATGAACAAGTGTTGTTGGGCGTGAACCCGTGGAATTAAAGTGGTGCGTTTCAGCCCCCATCCGAAGTTCACGGACGCGTTTCAGAGTTCACGGCCGTGAACTCAGGCCATGAACTGAGCTCGTTCACTGTTTAAAAGCTGAGCTGAAAGGAAGAGAGGGGGGAGCCCATTGTGTGCGAAATACTTCTTCAAATTTCTAGATAGAGAAAGACAAACCAAAGGAGAAAGAGGCTAGGGTTTTGCTACAAGGTGGGATTTGGGGAGATTCTCCCCAAGAGAAGTTCAGCGCAATGGTGAAGCCTCCCCCAAGATGGTTTCTACCTCTTCTCCTTGTGTTTCTCCCATTTCTAGCATGAAGTGTAGTGTTGGAGTGAGTTCTTCAAAAAAAGAGCATTGTTCGTTAAAAGTATAGGTGGCAAGTGTTTTTACTCTATAGTACCCCCCTCAAAAATAAAAGAAAAAGAAAGAAAAGAAAAGAAAAGAAAAGAGAAACGAAAAAGAGGTAATAAAATGGGGTAAATAAAGTAGAGAGTGCCACGAAAAACCAAAGTACATGCCCTAAGAGGGGTTTCTTGGCACCCAAGCCATTGAAACCCCCACATTGTTTTAAAACTCCTTCACTACCAAACCTTAATGTGCTAGCAAGAGTAGACCGAGGAAGAGTGCTTCAATGTAGTTCATGATGGGTGATAGTTTGGAAGGGAGTTATAAGGTTTTTGGCCGATTCTAGCGGCCTTTGGTTGAAGAGAAGGGTTTTAGTCGAAATCATAGAACCTTCGGGTTTAGGTTGAAGATGTAGAACCTCGCGTCATGATTGCCACCACCCAAAAATCCTTTTTCCCATGTCCAAGACAATCGCCATTCATCTGAACCCGCATCTAAGACCTCCGGACAAGCTAGTGGTGACAACCATCCCGTAAACTATAGCATTTAGAGGTTACCGCCGTGGTATTGAGACGATAGAGCCGAGTGTTTATGATTCTGCACATCTTTTGCACCAAAAGGTCTCGACCCCACTGGTCATGAGAGTGAGTGATTCATTCTTGTTTGGCATGCCATATCATACCCCGGTGAGGACCTTTGTTGCCTTTCCATTTGTTCATCGGACTTGAATTCCATGCATGGTTGGTTGTGGTTGATAAGTGGTCTTGTTGAGACTTGCATTGATCCATGAACAAGGTGAGAACTTTTCGTTTGCCCGTTTTTGGTGGCTTCGAATGTCGTTTGTGGTGAATGTTGGTATTGCTTGCAACGATCCATGTATTGATTGCCAATAGCCATTGAGAATTCCCACTTTGTACCCTTTGAGTTGTCCCCAAAGTATTTGTGAAGGTTGAAATATTACCTTGTGTGAAATGGTTTGCTTCGGGACAAGCAAACGTCTATGTGTGGGGGAGTGATTCGGGCCTAATTGTACATATTTTGCACCCATTTTCCTTAGTCGTTTGTGGCCATTTCACTCCTAAAAGGGTGGTTTTACGCTTGGTTTCTCGTGTTTTAGTGTGTTTCAGGATTTAATAGGTGAAACCAGGACCGGAGTCGAAAGTTGGACGAAAAGGAGCGAAAACTGGGAGAAGAGGTGAAAAATGGCGAGTTCACGGTTTTCCTTGGATGCTCACGGTCTTGTATGACCGCTAAGAAGAGCCGTTGGCCATGAACAATGAGGCGTCCAGGGCCAAAATGCAAGTTACTAACGCTAATTCAGTTCACGGTCGCTAAGACCGTGAACAAGTGTTGTTGGCCGTGAACCCGTGTAAGCAAAGCGGTGCGTTTCGGCGCCCATCTGAAGTTCACGGGCGCGTTTCAGAGTTCACGAGCGTGAAGTCAGGCCGTGAACTGAGTTCGTTCACTGTTTAAAAGCTGGTTGAAAGGAAGAGATGGGGGGGGGGCCCATTGTGTGAGAAAGCCTTCTTCAGATTTTTAGAGAGAGAAAGACGAACCAAAGGAGAATGAGGATAGGGTTTTGCTCCAAGGTGGGACTTGAGAAGATTCTCCCCAAGAGAAGTTCAACACAAGGGTCTAGAAGATTGGAAACCTCCCCCAAGATGGTTTCTACCTCTTCTCCTTGTGTTTCTCCCATTTCTAGCAAGGAGTAGATTTCTTTTCACTTGGGTGTTGTGAAACCCTAACTAGCTACCATGTAGTTTCTTTTATGTGAATTGAACGATTTTCATTGGGTAATGTTTAATTCAATGATTGAGGTATTATTCATGTGATTGTGCATGCTTGTGCTTAGCAATCTAAGGATTGTGCATGTTTTGTGCTTAACATTCTTAGGTTTGTGAATGTTGGTGCTTAGCAACCTAAGGATTGTGCATAATTGTGCTTAGCATCCTTAGGTTTGTGCATGTTGGTGCTTAGCAATATAATTAGCCACTTTAATCTAGATTAGAGAGGAAAATCCCCCTTCCAAGGGAGACTCAATCGAGTTGGTTTTCCTTTAGCTTTTCAAGCCACCTAACTAGGTTGATTTAGGGCAAACCTCAATGTTGAATTATGTAAATTGGTTAAGCGTGATTAAGCCGTCCAACCATTGAGTTGAGTGAGTTAGTAAGTCAACCACCGATCTCCTAAACCGAGAGGGCGGAGTGACATGGTCTATAATGTATACCTCGGTTTAGCGATCGAGAATGTGGTCTACGACCATATTTTCATCCCTCTGCGGTTCGCGGTTACCTTGCCCATAGCAATCGTTAAAATTCCCATACCATGGTAGTAGTTAGGGGGAAGCGACACCCGAGTGATCCTTCTCACAAAGAGCTTTCAAAACCATTTACCTTTGTCTTGTTTTATTTTAATTAACAAACTTTTCAACCAAAACTTTGTTGCTAAATAATGATTCAAATGACTGAAGTACGGGTACACGGACCGACCCAGGTTGATATTTAAATATACTTATCCTGTACTACACCCGACTTAGGTTTATACTTCTACCCTAGGCGGGAAATTATTGTGGTATTCGGGACGAGTCAAGTACTATGAGTTACATGTATGGAGGTATCTTATCCATTGTTAGCTTGGGGGGGGGGGGGGGGTTCCTTCCCCGTTGAGAATTGCACGAGGTTAGACATCTCAATGATCCTTTAGAATTGGCGCATCATATTCTTCTCCTACGAAAACATATAGAAACTCGTTTAAACATGTTGTAGTTTCAAAACTAGAGTTTCTTTGAGGTGTCAAAATAGCGTCGTTACCGCCAAATTTGATGAAATTTGTTCACTCGAGCCACCATTTCTCTCAAGGCAGGGATAATGGTCCTTTTTTTTTTTTTTTTTTTTTTGTCTCTTTGATGGCCTTGACTTCCTCCACCTTTGATTTGAGAATTTTTGTGGTTTCAGTAGCAGGAGGAAGTATGCCTTTACAAAGGACATATCATCAACCTTATGGGATAAGGATTTATGATTATACATATCTTAAAATTATAATAATAAATGAAATGTAGTCTAATGGAAAACTTGTTACTTAATAAGTAGGGTGTTACAATTTCAAATCCCACAAGCCACAATTATTTTTCCATTTTTTTTCTAGACTCCAATTACTACCGGGGGTTCGATAATGACTTTTTTCCAGAAATAACATCGTTTTAAAAAATAATTCCAAAAATAGAACCCAACCCGAAAAAATTCCAAAAATAACACCATTTCACGAAAAACCGCCACCCGGGGCGCGGATCGAAAACCGCATGGGTATGGGGCGGTTTTGTCGACCACGTGGAGCCGGGGCAGTTTGGTTGCAAATCGCACCCCCACCCGGCGGTTTGGGTTATATATTTTTTTCGAATAAATACCATAAGCGGTCTTGGCACAACTGGTTTAGCTGTTTATTGTGTGCAAGAAGTCCCAGGTTTGAATCCCCATCATCTCATATTAAGTTTTTTTATTTAGTAGAGATTATAAAAAGGAGCATGTTGTGGGGATGGTGGTTCGAACCCAAATATAATAAATATTTAATTAAATTTAACACAACATCTACACCACCAAACTACAACTCTTCTTTTGAAACGAAAACATATTGCCAAAGTTTTATTCCTTGAACGCTAAAAATCCTCAATAACTTTGAACAACCATAACTTTGTGCTCCAAAATCCGAAAGTCATGAATTTTTTTTTTTCATTTTGCATAACTTTTTGGGTGTGCCTACGGTGACATGCATGTCACGGTGACTTGCACTTTCCGGTCGACCTCAGTTAGGATTAGGTCGACCTCATTTAGAATTTGGTCGACCTCATATAAGATCCGGTCGACCTCATTTAGGATTCGGTCGACCTCATATAGGATCCGGTCGACCTAATATGTTGTTTCGGTGTAAAAACAGTTCATGGTGCCTACTTTGGATATTCATATCATACAATTGACTAGATGGAAATTGAAGACTAATGACTTGTTTTTAAGCTGGAGTGTCCCTCTACATATTGAAGTGATTGAGAGCTCGATAGGAAGTCCAGAAAACCATTTTTGAACCTCATCAAAAGGCTATGCCAAAACTGGGAAACTGCCTAGAAATGGCTAAGTCTGGAAACGTGTTTGTGAAGCCTATTTTTGAGCTCAATTCGAGAAGCATGAATGCGAGTCGAGTCCAGGAGCCTCTACCACGTTAAATTAGGTATGTTTTTATACAAATTCAAGGAATTGGATGAAAGATTGGATATCTTTAAAGCTTCAAACAAAAGGGTCGAAGTTGCTACGAAGGCTGTTTTTCTGGCAGACTTCGAGCACAAGCAAGCTGCCAGAAAAACAGCCTTCGTAGCAACTTCGAGCCTTTTGTTTGAAGCCTTAAAGATATTCAATCTTTCATTCAATGACTTGCCTTTGTATAAAAAAAATACGTAATTTAACGTGGTAAAGGCCCCTGGACTTGACTCGCATCCATGCTTCTCAAATTGAGCTCCAAAGTAGGCTTGACAAACACGTTGCCAGACTTAGCCATTTTCAGGCAGTTTCCCAGTTTTGGCATAGCCTTTTGGTCAGGTTCAAAAATGGTCTTCTGGACTTTCTATTGAGCTCCCAAGTACTTTAATGTGTAGAGGGACACTTCAACTTCAAAACAAGCCTTTAATCTCCAATTTCCATCTAGCCAATTGTAAAATATGAATATCCAAAGTAAGCACCATGAAACTGTTTTTACACTGAAACAACTGATTAGGTCGACCTGATCCTATATGAGGTCGACTGAAAAGTGCATGTCACCGTGACATGCATGTCACCGTGACATGCATGTCACCATAGCAAAATCCTAACTTTTTAAGTACTACAATTTTTACTAGGAATGAATTTTCAAAACAGGAATTATTTTTGGATATACAGGGTTTTGGGAATAACTTACCTTCCCTTTTCACAAATCCACGTACATTCCGAAATTATGTCTATGATAAACGTTGTAGTCCTTAAAAAGTTATGCGAAATGAAAAAAAAGTTCATGACGTTCGAATTTTGGAGCACAAAGTTATGGTTGTCCAAAGTTTGACGAGGACTTTTAGCGTTCAAGGAATAAAACTTTGTCAATATATTATTGTTTCAAAAGAAGAGTTGTATTTCGGTGGTGTAGATATTGTCCTAAAGTTAGTTAACTATTTACTATATCTGGGTTTGAACCACTATCTCCACAACATGTTGCTTTTTTTAATCTTTACTAATTAAAAATCTTAATATAGGATGATTGGAATTCAAAACTAGGACGTTTTGTATACAATATTGTGCCAAGACCACTTATGGTATTTATTCGGAAAAAAAAACATATAATACAAACCGCCGGGTGGGGGTGCGGTTTGCAACAACCCCCCCCCCCCCCCCCCCCGGTCTGCAAAACTGCCACCTACCCGTGCGGTTTTCGTCGAAAATCGCGCTCCCAGGTGATGATTTTGGTAAAAGAGTGCTATTTTTGGAATTGGGTGCTATTTTTGAATTTTTTTTATAAACAGTGCTATTTCAAAAATTCAGAAATGAGTCAATCTATTTCACAGATAACAAGTTGATGGAGAACTCTAGATCTTGATTTTTATAGAAATTTGTAAATATGAGTTATGTACCGTCAAAAAATCCACCAGAAAGAAAGTATTTTTTCTTCATTAAATTGGTCATTTTTCTGAGTACGTTTCTACTATAGATCTACTTCTCATCTGCTAGTCAAGCGGAACAACTAGTCTTTCAAAATCATGCAAAGAGTGAATTCCAACCAACTTTGCCCCTTCACCAACTTGCACATCCATGTCAACTTATTTATATCAAGCCGGTTGGGATTTCAAGCTTTCTAGCATTTGTTCTTGCATTCATCTCAACCTTGCCTTGTACTGATCTCTTTTACTAGTTTCAGCCTCGTCCAATGGAAGATGAAAGGGCTCTTCTATCCATGTTCCTCGTGGTAGCTTGTTTCTTTGTTTCGTGGGTTTTCGTGCACAGATGGAACCAGAGGAACAAGAAAGGTCCAAAAACGTGGCCAATCGTTGGAGCAGCCATTGAGCAGCTGATGAACTTTGACAGGATGCACGACTGGCTAGTCAATTACTTGTCTGAATCTCGGACTGTCGTGGTTCCAATGCCATCCACTACATACACTTACATAGCAGACCCTGCAAGTGTTGAGCATGTTCTCAAAACCAACTTTGCTAACTATCCAAAGGTATAAGTAAAACGAACGGCCAATTTTTCACCTTTCTTCTGCAGTATTTTCAGGTACTAACAGTTAACATGCTATGAAAACAAGGGAGAGACGTACCATTCATACATGGAAGTTCTGCTTGGAGATGGGATATTCAACGTCGATGGTGAGCTCTGGAGGAAACAAAGGAAAACAGCTAGCTTTGAATTTGCTTCCAAGAACTTGAGGGATTTCAGCACAGTTGTCTTCAGAGAGTACAGCCTTAAACTCTCTGCTATTCTCACTCAAACTTCTTTCCACAACCAAACAGTAGATATTCAGGTATAATGTTCAATTCAACACTGAAGTTTGTCTAATGTATTCTTGTTCCTGTAACTATCTGACCTGTAATTTCTTTCACAGGAACTTTTTATGAGGATGACTCTGGATTCAATATGCAAAGTCGGGTTTGGAGTGGAGATAGGATCTCTTGCACCGAACCTGCCAGAAAATCAGTTTGCACAGGCTTTCGATACTGCAAATATCATCGTGACACTTCGGTTCATCGATCCTTTGTGGAGGATCAAGAAGCTGTTCAATGTAGGCTCAGAAGCTCTACTCGACAAGAGCATCAAAACAATCAATGATTTCACGTATTCTGTAATCCGAAGAAGGAAAACAGAACTAGAAGAAGAAGGTCAAGCACATTGTAAAGATAACAAGGTGGTAAGTTCTATTCATTCAACAATAATGACAACTACCCCTACATATTCCACAGCCACCAATGATATGTTTGCTTTCTCGTGTGGCAGATGAAACAAGACATATTATCAAGGTTCATAGAGCTAGGCAAAGACCCAGAGAGCAAAATGACAGACAAGGGCCTAAGAGATGTTGTTCTCAACTTTGTGATAGCCGGTCGAGACACGACAGCCACAACTCTCTCATGGGCTGTTTACATGATAATGACACATGGACATGTAGCCGAAAAGCTCTACATGGAGCTCAAAACATTTGAGAATGAGAGAGCAAATGAAGAGAATGCAACATTGATTCAATGTGCTGATGTGGATGACATTGAATTATTTAACAAGCGTGTAATGCAGTATGCAGGGCTTTTGAACTATGATTCATTAGGGAAACTGCATTACCTCCATGCTGTGATTACAGAGACACTTAGGCTTTACCCAGCAGTCCCTCAAGACCCAAAAGGCATCCTAGAGGATGATGTGTTACCAGATGGTACTAAAGTGAAAGCCGGAGGCATGGTGACTTATGTACCCTATTCCATGGGAAGGATGGAGTATAACTGGGGACCTGATGCAGCTTTGTTCAAGCCAGAGAGATGGCTGAAAGATGGGTTGTTCCAGAACTCGTCTCCTTTCAAGTTCACAGCATTTCAAGTAAGTCTTTTCTAGAACCACTTTGCCACTAAACCAATCTTGTAATGGTTGGAGCTAAAGGGAGCTCTCTGTCTGTTGATGTGTTTGCAGGCTGGACCAAGAATCTGCCTTGGTAAAGACTCAGCATATCTCCAAATGAAGATGGCACTAGCCATTTTGTGCAGGTTCTTCAAGTTCAATTTGGTGCCAAATCACCCAGTTCAATACCGAATGATGACCATTCTGTCGATGGCACATGGCTTGAAGCTGAAAACAGTTAGATGCCTGTGACATATAAGTATATTTATGCAAATCACTAAATGTTACTGTACTCCATGTTGAATAACCACTAGAAATTCAGAGTTCTAAACTGAACTAACAAGAAAGTTCTAATTGCACCATGAGGGATCACCATATAGATCAAACAGCAATCTTTCATAACACATCATAAAAGTGATCATACACCATAAATGAGGAATAAATGAAGAACTCGTCACCTCATTTCCAATATGAGTTTCTTGGTTCAACACGGAGGAAGGCTTTATACAGATAGCTTCAAACATTTCAAGTACACAGCGATTTGGGAGTTAAATATTCATGCATATGATGGAATAAGGTAACTGGAAGGACATCATGGTTTGCACTTAATTAAGTAACTTCTGCTTCTTCTCTTGCCACTCACGGATCTCAGTATCAACCTTGGCCTGAACAGTTGCATGAAATCCAGGGTACGGTTCATAACCGAAGAAGGTCTGCAGAGTCTGAGAAAGGGCAGAGGAAAATTCAATCGAACGTGTCAGAAGGAAAATTGCAGAAAACCAGTGTAAGTAATGAAATGAGAAACCAATTATTACCTCCAATAACACAAAGAAGGGAGCCATTAGAAATGCTTGAATGAGGTTGTCCAAAAGAGCTGGTGCTCGTTTCTATAGAACATCAAATCAACACTTGAGCCACAAGACTAAATTAAAAAAGACATCACTGAATTCTCAAGATTAGAAGATTACTAAACCTCAAAGACACCATGCCCAATGAACTGTCCAGTCCAGCATACAATCTGGGCAACCACAACAACCTGAAACAACATATAAATGGAGCTCTCAGCACATGAATCAGATTTCCCCAACTTGAAGACAAAAAATGGACAACTTATATATGACGCCAACTTCAGGTATGACTGATAAAATCAATCTAGTTTTTATCACCAGTGTCCCACAAGCAAAAAATGGATTCTCAGCTTGATAATCAATGAGTTTTGGCTTCACAGCAAGGCTAACAAATTTGTTGGACAGAGTCTAAACAGTATCGAAGCAGTAAAAACAATTACAAAGTCAAAAGCACAGCTCCAGAACTTTATCAGCGTTGGTTAGGTGGTGGTACTTTAATAAGAAGAAAAGCCAAAGATGTCAGCATCTTTGTTTCAAGTACATGTTCAAAATCAGAACGACTTCAGTTTAAGAATTTCAGAAACACAATCAGAGGGAACTACAATCAACATAGGTGAGAAAACCATATATAAAAAAATCATGTTCCTTTTCGTCACAAATTTTCTCACCTTCCAAGCAAGGGAGAATCCGAGCCAGCAACCCAAGAAGCTACTGCCTACCCAGCAGAAGAGCAAAAGCAGAGCAGCCAAGGAGCCCGCTTTCTTATCCAAACAGATATAGAAAACACCATAGATCACTGTAAACAACAACCCGACATTGAGAACTAGAAAGGCATCGATCCCCAAGAAGGAGAACTCAAACTTGGGCGGTAAAGAAGGCGTGAAGTAGAGAATCAATTGGGCAGTGAAGAGAATCGGCCAGACGAATATCATGTGAATCAGAATGTTAGTTGGGTTGCTGTGATAAGCTCCATAGAAGGCGAAGTGCCGCTCCAGATCAAACAGCGAACACCTTCCCATGAAAACGAAAACTGGAACTCAATTTTTCTATATGCCTGGTCTGGGAGCTCTGAGGAGAAAACAATAATTGGGTATTGTCAATTTGATGAACAAGGAGAAGGGTTATGTCGATTAAAAGGAATCAAGGGATGAGATACTGGAAAAGGTCGAGACTTTGGTCGATGGGAAATAGAAGAATACGAAGGATGGGAAACCTTTGGGCTTTGGAGAGTGGGAGAGGCGGAAGAACAGAGGAAGCCGCAAAGTCCAAGGAAACGAATACAAAAATACAAGCATGTAAAGGAATTCGGCAAAAGTTTGGTTTTCGTTGGTTAGGTAGGTGGCTTTAGGTCATTGCTTTGCTGGATAGTTGATACTCATCCCAGATTTTGCTCCCTCGTGACAATGTTTATTAGTTTGTTTTAGCCTCTAGGGCAGCGTGGAATTGATTGCCTGATTTGAATACTGGTAAATACTTAATAGTATCGTATTGAAAAGAAGAAGAAAAAAAAAAACAGTAGTGCGCTCATGCGTGTTTAACATTTTCAGTTAGACTGGAGGCGAGATGTCGGCATGTCGGGCCTTATCGTGGGACGGAGATGGCCGGGAACGGATTAGGTATCTTATTGCGAGTAAGCATCAGTAACCCGTCCACATCAGCATGACATCAGCATCCTTCTCTTTCTTGAAAAACCTTTAATTTTTCCCTCCTTAATCTTTGACGATCGATTTCTCACTCGTTTTAAGTCGAAATTTAATTTTTTTGCATAGTTAGATCAGATTAATTGTGCTATACCATATGGTATTGACGGGTATTGAAATAAGATCATACCTATTGTTCAAAAAGTGTACCATGGTGGTATGAACAAACCAAGACTGTAGAATGGTTGAATACATGATAGTAGAAGTATATTACCTGTCATTTACGACTTTTAACATTGTGTACCACAAGATACCACCCCATACCAGGGTGGTATTATATGGTATTGTGTGGTATTTTTTGGTCCTGTAATTTGTTCACCCAGAAATTTGTAGATCCAATAGATCATGATGAACTCGTTCCTTCTGTGCAAACGTTCTCAAAAACGAATTAAAAACAAAGAAGATACCATATGATATGCAGTTGGTACTGAGAGGCAAGAATTTTTTTTTTCTAAAAAACTATTTTAAATGGATCTCATTTTGTAGAGCACAACAAACTCGTTCCATCTGTGCAAAAAAATTTAAAATCCGAGTTAAAACAAAGAAGATATGAGCCGATTAAGAAAGTTAGGAAAAATAAAAATGACATTTAATTCTCCATCCTTAGATCTGAATTTTCTAAATGAAGGGTCTAGATTTAGTTATTGATGAGTGCATGACCCATGGTTATGTACCCTATCTTGAGCCGAGATGGCCTATGGGCATGTATCATGTGACCTATTATGGTGTTTTGTTAGTATTATTAGCCTAAATTTAATTTTTTTGTTAGCTGTTTTGTTAGTAATATTGTCTTGACAATATGATATTGAGTGAGAGAGATATATGGCGGTCAACATCCAATTTAATTTTTTTTGAAAATTTTGGCTAATAAATGATATTTACCAAAATCCAAGTAGACTCATTGATTATGGTAGGGTATGAGTGACATATATATATGGGTTTGGAAGTTTGTAGATGGGGTAGGGTAGGGTATGGATACAGTGGCGGAGCCACTCAAGGCAAATGTGGGTCATTTTCACCACATTGGCCCAAAAAATGTAGAGTAAATTAGTCTAAATGATTGTAGATTGAATACACATCTTCATATTCTCGTAGATAATTTTACGAAAAAGTAATGTTTTGTGATCTATATTTTACTTTTAATTCATATTTTGTGTAAAGTGAGTTTAATATAAACAAAAGCTCGAAGTGGTTGTTGCTATAAGTTGTTATTGCAAGTGTTGAAAGAGCATTTAGTGCAATCAACAAAGTGAAGAAACACTTCAGAATAAGATGAGTTCTGGAATCATGAACGATTTTTCGTTCTGGTATCTTAACAACCTCATAATTTGCATAATGAATGTATTTTAGAAATTTTTTTGAACATGAACATATCCTGGAACTTACGTTTGATGTATTTTTTTCACGCTTTACCTACCTTAGATAAATTTTTGGCTATGCCACTGTATGAATATCTACTTTCATAATATAAATGTGTATGAGTTGGGTATGGATACCCATTTATTCGAGCGTGTTTTAATTACACATACAAAAATTAGACCTATTTGTAGAACTTCAAAAGTTTAGGTACCAAAATGTAATACACAAAAATTTCAGGTACTACAATTTAATATTTCATCAATATTTTGAGGACTTATATGCCAAGAAAATAATTTTAGGTTATAAATCTAAAAATCTATTAAGTTTAGGTACCAAATTGTAATTTGCATAATTGAGGCTTAATTTCTTTTATGATGGTGTATTTTAAGATGATAATTATTTACTTTTTTATAGAAAATAGTAAACTATTTATTTGATATGTGTAGATACCTAGTCAAACATTCCATGTATAATTGTTCAAAATTCTAGACCGGGTGAAAAAAGAAAAACTCTAGAGAGAAGCAAAAAAAAAAAAAAAAAATACCAACTCGAAATCCCATAGTGGAAAATGACGACTTTCTAATAAGTAATAACCACATATATTTATTTTTAATTGGACTCGACATTGAGCTGAAAAAGTTAGTGGTTCATGATTCAATTATTAATTCTCTAGACTGTTGGTCAGTCATGTATGGACCCGTTCATACTTGTGATTAGAATAAATAAAAATAGTATACTAATTAGGGTTAAACGAAGAAGGCAAAGAAATATATAAAGAAAGGGTTATGGAAGGAGAGTGAAAAATGAAATAAAGAGGAAGTAGATGATGGAAATGTTTTGACCAATTCTTTTAGTTGGCGGTCAATACAACAGCCAACCCTTTTCACCGTAGCAATTTATTGACAATTGCTTATGTAGATGTCGCATATTTTGTTACATGTAGTTAGTAGAAGTTTGTTTAGTCCCCGTAAATGTACTAAATGAATTTATAAATTCGCTCTTGCAATATTTTAGAATCGTCTCTCTTTTATCATTTATTTAATGTATAACGTAATGAACAAATATAAAATGGTCGAATCTTCTCCTATAGTTGGACCAATATATAAATTTAAAAAGTTATGTGTAGGAAAATCTCATAAAATTTAGATATAAAAACATAATTGTTTAATACTTTTACATTAAAATTAAATTTAGGGTATCAAAATATAAAATATACAATATAGTAACTAAATTGTAATTTAATAAAATTTGGGGTATCACAAAATAATTGTTTATCAACAGTATACTCAGTTTATATATATTAATGTTATCTTAATTAGTTTGCTCTTTTACCTTCTTCCGGTCATTTTCTTCGTTTCTCACTCTTTTAGGAGAGTTTTCAGATTTTCTCTAGGTTTCACCAGCTGCTGGAATGGATCTACCGATGGTAAATGCGATTTTCTATTTTCATCTTCTTCATGTTATCTCCCATTGCAGTTGGTAGTGACTATAGTCATATGAATGGTAAAGAACTTGAGTTGAATTCGAATTGCAAATCTAATATGATTTGCAGGTTCCCCAACTTTAAAATTCGTTGGTGTCATAAATTTGTTTGTTTGGTATATAAAAGCAATGATTTCATGTTTACTATTCATTAATAGGGTTTAAAGTAATTGTTGGGGGTGTTACTAAGATACTCCCCGCACAGACTAAGTGGTAGGGCGCACAATCGGCGATGCCCAACGCTCGATACCCGCTACAGGTATATAAGGGCTTGAAGCCCTCCAAAGGAGGGACTTCTCCTCTCCCCTTACTTTCCATTTTCCACTATCTCTCTACACTTTATCTCTATCTATTCTCTCAACTCATTCTACACAATATACTGACATGATCGTCGGAGCTTAATCCGGGGGGCATCCCCGACTTTCCACAGGTTCTCTCCCTCCCGACGAGATCAGAAGAATGGATGACGAGTCGACCCACACAACAATCATCATTGTTCATACCTCGAGCTAGATGGTATAAACAATTGGCGCCCACCGTGCGGCCTGATTGCACATTCGTTCACTTGATTTCTGAAGGAGGGATGGATCTAAAATCCAATCGCAGAAGCCAATTCGAATAAATAAAAAATCGAGCAAAAGGAAGGCAAGAAAGTCGCAGCTCCTCTTCTTCTCGGAAAAATCAAAAGAACAAGCGGAGCTGAACTAGTAGCAGTCAAGGGGATCGAGAAACAAAAAAGGGGGAGTTCATCGTCGCCGGAAAATACAGAGCTCCGGTGAGAAAGAAGAACCCAGTTCCGTCAACATCTCCTCTCCCATTCTCCATTGTTCTGGACCCTACAGTTAAGAAAGAGAGAACAGTTGAAGGGACCGACCTTTCTCAGAACCACTTGCTTACTCTGCCAGTAAAAGAAGACATGCAGAGCTTTTGAGGTAGACAACACGGTTATCGAGACAAACTTTGCACAAGTGGACGACAGGCTGGAGACATCTCGCATCACCTGAACCACTCCGCATCACCGCGAACGATGGCAGAGAATGGGAGATTTGGAGTATATCTCTTGCACGCTCTATAGCACCCTCTGCCGCCATCATGTTGCCGCGCAACCAGCCTCCGCCACTAGCTATGACCGCCTTATCCTCTCCCACTCTCCGCCACCTTATCCTCGCCCAACTACTCCCATCGACGGTGGAGACACACTTCCTGCTCCTCCACTTCTATACGCGAAATGCTTTATCCGCCTTGGCCTCTGCGTTAATCAAAGGATACACGACAACAATCTTTCTCCCCATACAACTGCTATTATCAGCGTCCGCTCGACGACTTGATCATTCCCACGCTCATCTTTGGCCGCACACCTTTTTGTCGCCCCAGCTAGGCGAGTCCACCGAGGCTCCCACCTCCGAACTCCGCGACCTCGGCCGCGACTTCCACAAAAACAAAGGCAGATCGAGCGTCGACCACTCTAGACAGAGAGAGAGAGAGAGAGAGAGAGAGAGAGAGCGACCGATGAGAGGCGGAGGCGAGTCAACCGCCTCTTTCTTCTCCAACTGCTCGTTCGCTCCCACACATCCAACGCGCCCAATAAACCTTTGCTTCTCCGTGCGGCTGACAAGAAGATCTGATATATGTGTTCCTGAGAAACAGTGGAGGGTTAAGGAATCGATTTTGGAAAGGAATTTGGTAAAAAAAATCTCTTTGAGGAGTTACGCATCAAATGTAAGGGGAAGCTCACCTCATCCGCTATCACCCGCATCCAATTCCACCTTGCCTGATCTGGGCCAACTCCACAAAGCCCAGCCCACCAGCGCGCAAACCACACTCGCGAGGCCTGCTAACCACATAAAATGAGCCCGCTAAGCTAGGCCCGATCCGCCTCACTATACCAGTCCGCTCTAGCCTTTCACAGTTTTGACAATGCAAGCCAACCCCTGCTGTCCACCGCGCGACAAAATAGAAGTCGCAGTCCGCGCCATGCTCGGCCAATTCTCGCGCCATGCTCGGCAAAATTCAAAAGAAGACACTTGCGCGGTGATTTTTACCCGCGCCACTGCTCCAACCAGCACGAAAGAACTTGTTCATTGTTTCCCCAGCAAAACCAAATACCACCGCCGGTGCCGAATTTGGTTTCCAGCGATGTTGATTCGATGTTTCGCGGTGGAAACTCTTGCGGCGCCGTTTGATCGGATGCACCGCTGATTGCTGATAATGATGACGACCTTCAAATATCCACCGGGCGGTGTTGATTTGATCGGTGCAACTGACTTCTGAAGACGATGAAGATCATCAAATATCCATCGTCGGGCGATGTTGATTTGATCGATGCACCTCTGAATGGTGAAATCAACGTGACCATCAAATATCCACCGCCGTGCGATGTTGATCTGATCGATGCACCTCTGACTTCTAACCAACGCGATCGTTACTACGGTTCGCACCTCTCCAAACTACGTTCGAACGAGGGTGTTTGAGTTTTTGAGGAATCTACGTTACGACTACTCCTATGGAGATACCTGTGGAGAGCTCCGCGACTACGCTACGACTATGACTATGGAGATCCTTCCTGGAAGGAGAGCTCCGCGAAGGAGTTACAGAGAAAAGGTAAAGTTTGACAGAGTTGTTATATGTTGATTTTTGGTTCCCCTCTCTCCTTGCTCCAGTGATTTTATCTAAAATCACTTGCGTAGTCTTCACGCCCGTAGAACTGCTTCCTCAACCGCTCCATCGTGAACTCCCACGTGTCTTCACTCTTGTCAACCGTGCAGGTAACTTCCTCCTTGTTGAGTAACTTCCACGAGTGTGAAACCGCTTGGACACGCGGAAACTTGGCCAAAACGACACTGAGCCAAAATCCACAATTGATGAACTCTCGCCACTGTGACGTTGTTTTCTACTAAACAACATCGTTTCAGTACTGCGACGGTGTTGATATCTCCCACGATGTCGTTTTCGACTAAGCGACACCGTCTAAAATGATCCTTAAAATATTAATTAATTAAACCGACCATCATTGTTGACACGCCGTCTAACTCTCACTTCGCGGCGCCGTTCTTAATTAAAGAACACCGTTGTCTAGTTCTGCGATGCTGCTGAACTTCGTGATGCCGTTTTAAATTTAACACTGTCGTTTTAACTATTGCGGCATCGTTTGGCCTACTCGCGGCATCGTTTTTAAATCCACAGTGTCGTTTCTTTCCTCTTGCGGCATCGTTTTCACCTAAAGGACACCATCCTAAATAGTCATTAAAAATATTAATTAATTAATCCAACCATCACTAGTCCAACTCATGTGTTGACCAACGACATCATTAGTGCCAAAGCGGCTCCGTTTGTTTTTCCTTTTACGACATTGTTTTTTATTTTAAACATTGTCGTTTGCAGTGCCGCAATACCGTTGAGCTTCCTTGCGGTGTCGTTTTAACTCTCCGCGATGCCGCTCAACTCCAAACGACACCGTTTTTTATTCGCGGTATCGAATTAAATGCCGAAACTCATTAATGCGGCATTTAATTGAATCAAAATTATTTTTAGGTGTAAACATTCATCGAGAGAAGAGAAACATATTTAACCGAAAAGAGAAAGTGAACAGCTCGCCAACCGCCGCTGAAATGACGATCACCCGCCACACGACCTCGCTGGACCGCGCGGGACTCCTTCGCCGCGCCACCTATCGCCATCTCAATTCCGCCGCGAGCTCTGCTCCGCCAATGCCACCAATCTCCGTCGAAGTGCCTTCTCCTGAGTCGTCCCCTTGAGCGCACTACACTTCTCCGCTGCCAAATGCTGTCGTCGCCGATACCCCCTAGATGATGGTCCAGGTTGGGAAAGACGAACGCAGGAGAACAAGAGCTCTCGGCGAACACAACAATAGGAGAGGATGGCGCTTGTTACCAACGAAACAACAAGATCAAGCTTCCTTGATTAGAAAATTCTAGATCTGGAAATTTCTCAAGTCATCATGTCCTACCCTTCAAATTCCAGATCTGGACCATCATTCACGCTCTGCAAAATTGGTTTCCTGCCCACCGAAGTCGCCGTGATATTTTCTCCGCCATCACCACCTCTCATCAACTGTAGCACAAAAAAAAAAAAACCAGAGTCCTAACACCGTAAATGGTGGCGGAGCTCCGACGAAGATAAATGAATCTGCTGTCGTCAATGTCACCTTCTCTTCCAACCTCCAAAGTTCTTGTCCCTGCAATCAAGGAGGAAACAGTTGACGGGAAGCTTTCTCAGAACCACTTGCTTCCCCTGTCCGAGAAAAGAAGAAAGGCAGAGTTCCCGAAGCAGACAACGGGATTACCGAGGCAAGCTCAGCACAAGTTGGTTCCGGCCTGGAAATAGAGTAACGATCGCATAACAAAGGACGGGGGAGCTTCTTCCCGCCTCTCCTCTCATCGGTGGTGAAGTGATGCTTTTAAGCTTCAACTAATCGCCACCTGCCGCTACTCCATGGCGTCATGCTCGACCTGCCCCCGCACAAGTTGGGGGTGTTACTAAGATACTCCGCGCACAGACTAAGTGGTAGGGTGCACAATCGGCGATGCCCAACGCTCGATACCCGCTGCAGGTATATAAGGGCTTGAAGCCCTCCAAAGGAGGGACTTCTCCTCTCCCCTCACTTTCCATTTTCCATTTTCCACTATCTCTCTACACTTTATCTCTCTATCTATTCTCTCAACTCATTCTACACAATATACTGACTTGATCGTCGTAGCTTAATCCGGGGGGCATCCCCGACTTTTCACAGGTTCTCTCCCTCCAGACGAGATCAGACGAACGAATGACGAGCCGACCCACACAACAATCATCATTGTTCATACCTCGAGCTAGATGCTACAAACAGTAATTTTATCAAATTTAAGGATAAACTTTCAAGGAGTACTCGGACAACTATCTAATAGTGTCTCTCCTTTTTTATAATTAATTCTCTCCCTATTTCTTTCATTTTAACCATGAATTTTATAATTGTTGGTATATAAATGTCATTGTTCCATGTTTTCTGTTCCTTAAGATGGTTTTTTGTTTCTTGTGTTGAAATCGATTTTTTTGTATTTGATTTTGTATTCTTTTTATTCTCTTGCATTCGAGATTGACTTTCGTTTGTGATTTTGCATTTTACTCATCTCTCTCGCTCGTGTCAAATAGGAAGTTAATGATGCAATTTCTCACTCTTAATCAAAAAGGACGGAAGTAACATTAGAAGCAACAAAATACATAATTTTTGTTCATTTTTTCATATTATGTATTTTTCTTCTCTTTTTCATCTTAGTTGAAAATAGAATGCCGTTCGGGTTGCTTGGAGCCGTGGAAGGGCTGTCTTACCAGTCTTTGGTCGCGATCTTGGTGGTTTTCGGGCTGCAGTTTCTGGGTACAGGCTACATTCCGGCCCCTGTTCCAGTTCCTGGCGATCAGTGCTTTGGGTGAAATGAGTGGCCTTCTCTATTCAATGATTGGTCTTCTCCTTCTTCTGTTCTTAATACTCTTCTTCTTCCTTCCCCATACTCGCTTCAACCCCTCTGTTTGTTGGTGTGCTTTTTGTATAAATGTCCCAGTTGTCTTACGTAGCGGACGATTCCTCTAGCGGAATGAGATGGCCAGGATTCTCGATACCGGCATCTGTACAACCAAGTCCGTCCGGTTGGCGACCCACGCCAGTGATACGTTGGTCTCCATAAATGGTGCACTAAAGACCCGCCTTAAAAAGCATAACTACTCTAGAGATAGAGGTAAAGGAAGAAAGATTCTTCTGAAAACGGCCAGTGCTATAAATATTAATTATGGGCATGATAAATCCCATTGCCAAATCATAATTATCTGGCTAGTCTCCGTTCATGATCGGTTCACCTTTGGAAGTAATTACATTGGCAATGTCTCAAAGTGGTCCTCCCTACAACAGTGGCTCTCAAATCCCGCGGGGTTAACTGTCTAAGTCGTTGCCCTGTTTGTTGGAGGTTCCAAGAAAGTATAGAACATTTGTTTTTTCGTTGGCCCCTTGCTATCCAACTTTGGTATTTTGTGGGATTAAGTGATTTACTGAACTCGGCCCCAAGAAGAAATTTTAGTTTGTGGTGGCGTCAAATTATGCTAGATGAGCAGTCCCAAACCCATATTCTCCAGATAGTGTGCCTCCTGTGGAGAATATGGAAATCAAGAAATAAAGTGGTATTTGAAAATACCCAGCCTCATGTCCGTTCGTTAGCCCGCCAATTCTCTTTCTAAATTCGCGAGGTTCTCTCTGCCCAGCCTGACTCGTCTCCCCTTCCTCGTGCTCCCGCATCTACTAGACCTCTTCTTTGGGATTGTCCGCCTCAAGACTTTTTGAAGATTAACTTTGATGCTGCTCTCCAAAGTGTTGGCTCCTCGTCTGGTCAGGTTGTTCGCGGCTCGAATGGGCATGTGCTTCTTGCAGTGGGTGCTCAGCATTATGGTATCTCGGATCCTTATCTTGCAGAACTCCTTGCAACCAGGGATGCAATCTCTCTTGCAACTTCTTGAAGTTTGTCTCCGGTTATCATCGAAGGCGATGCAGAAGTGGTCATCCGTCAGCTCAAGCTTCGATTGGTGTCCCCATTCTTCGAGATTGTTGTTATCTTCTTGAGTCTTGTTCTCTTTGTATAGAATTTAGGGCAGTTCCGCGGACTGTCAACTGGGCTGCTCATAGAGTGGCACGTAAAGCCCTGCTGCTGTCCCGGTTAGAGTTAGTTTCTTTTGACTTTGTTGGTTGGCTTGTAAGTGGGATGGGAAGGGATTGTGGGTAGTTGTTCTTTCTAACTATCTTCTTGACATTTCTCGGGGGGGAAAAATCTTAGTTGAAAATTCATTTTAAATTGTAAGTTATATTTGTTTGTTTGTTGGGCATAATAGATGCATAATGATTTATCTCTTTGCTAAAATCAAATAGTTTTTTCTTACTCAATAATGTGTGGATCCGTAGCCTCATTGGCCAACAAGTGTGAACTGCTACAGAAGTCTCTCACAATATCTTTGTGATTTTTCTTGCTGGTTTGTAATTACATATTGATAGTTATATTTTGCTAAGTATATCATAACATATGGTAATGACTGATATACTCTAGGAGTATACCATACTCCATGTGATATGACCGTTAGATCTCTTTTTCGGAGTTCCAACCAATCTCAACGGTCAATTAATATTTTCTATTAAATTGAACTTAATGTTGGAGTTTAGAGAATCGGAGCCTGCGGTTTATTCATTAGAGGTTAGGGTATAGTATCATACCCAAACCTCGATTTAATTCAAGGTCCAGATAGAGATATCTCAGTATGAGTACTTGGAGTATAGTATACTCTAGGAGTACACCAGTCTAACCCCAAAAAATATATCTAGAGTGTTGAGACTGAAACTCATGGGTAAGGAGAAGATCAGCTTACTAGTGGTTAGAGAACTCGGAGAGCCTCCCGCGCTGGGAGAAGACGTGACTGCGATTTCGGCATCGCACAGTACGGACAGCTCGCGAGCTTTCTTCAGCAGCCCGCTCCTCCTCTTGGAGAAGGTAACCTGCCTCCTCGTCGTTATCTTTCACTCGCAGCAAGCGCAAGCGAACGGGCAAATGTAGTTATAATAAAATCCAAATTATTGGTTCATCTCCAACTACGGATTGATGGAATTGAGGGATCGTTTGGATAACGAATTCTAATATATCAATTTGATCCAATTGTTTCATTTTGAGATATTTTGGCCAAATTGAGGCATAAAATTTGATGAAGTGCTTAACGAATTTCAAATTGAATCATTTTTAGCCTATTTAAATTTTCTGAGATGAAACAGACAATTTTAATTAACTCATTTTAAATGACACATTTTGTAAAATGGGAAAATTGACTTGAAGGATTTCCTATTCTTCCTCAACGACAATCTCACCATTAGAGGGTTTGATTGTCGATGGAACTCCGTTAAAGAGTATGTGTTCGTTTGTGTCTCCTTTCCTCCCCTAGCTATTTGGGAAGATATGCTTATATGAGTTGTGTGTCGATGGAAAGATGATGCGAGTATAGCTGTTACAATTGGTAATCTTATTTGAAGAGTCATATGTCTCTTTCTCCCATGTAGCTGAGCAATCAAATGAAGAGTGATGGTGATCTGAAATAGGTAACTGATCATAGATAATGAACTACGGGCTAGTTCGCTTGGTGAATTTGAAAATGAGGGTTTTGAGTTTTAAAAATCTTTGGATTTATGATGGATTTGTTGCATTATTAATTTATGATGGACTTGTCTCCCATTATTGTTTTTCATTATCAAATCCCAAATGAAATGTTGGATTTGCAAATCCATGGGGTCCCACGAATTTTTGTTCATTAGCAAACAATAGATTTGTGTCAAGTCCTTAATACTTAAAATTTGGGTGCCAAATACATTACTCAAATCCCATAAGCAAACGATACCTACAAGTATGGCAGGTTTGGAGATAGAGGTCTCTTGTATAGATATGTTTATACTTGTTCTAGTTTTTATGGAACATATTATGGCTCATTTCTAAAGGTTTGTATAGTACTTAATGAAGTTTGGATTTATAATAGATAAGTATTCTTCTTTCTCGATCAATGACATTAGTCCTCCTTTTGATGTGTATGAATAAACGTCAAATGTATTTGCCCCCAATCATGTCAAATTTACTAAGGGGTCGTATGGAGAACAGGATTTGTGGCGTGAATTCACTAAATCCATAGATTTTGTTAAAAGTTATTTTTTTCTTGTTTTTTGTATAGTGGATTTTAACTTTAGAGATTTCAAATCTCTAAAATCTATAGATATCAAATCTTTCATAATCAAAGAGATTCTACATCTTGATTCGTGAGATTTTTTTCCTCCTACCTTTTCTCTTCCTTTTATTAATTTATCACATTAAATATATTTATCAACAAAGTTATCTAATATTTTTCGAACCACTTTAATTTTTTATCACGGATAAACATGTTATTTTAAATAAAAATTTTAATTTCAATTTTCATTGAATATTAATAATCACAGTTACCAAAAAATAAACGTTTTAAAATATGTTTTCAACAATCCGAAGAGATAGAATTTCTAGATTTTGACAATCTATATATTTATCATATTATCCAAACGACCCCTAATTTTCATTAATTTACCCTTTGCTTTAGGGATTTCAAATCTCTAAAATTTACGGATATCAAATCTCTCATAATCAGAGAGATTTAATATCTTGATTCGTAAGATTTTTTTCTCTTACTTTATCTCTTCCATTTATTTATTTATCACATTAAATATATTTATCAACAAAGTTCTCAATATTTCTCGAACCACTCTAATTTTTTAATTAAAAATAAATATGTTATTTAATATAAAATTTGAACTTTTATTAAACAACCACAATTACCAAACAATAAACATTTGGATTTTGCTACGGTGACATGCATGTCACCGTGACATGGACTTTTCGGTCGACCTAATCCAAAATGCGGTCGACCGAATTGACTAATTCAAGTATGTGGGTTCCGAGACGCGGTCGACCACTTACATAATATGGTCGACCTCTTTGGTGGTCTAACAGAATGAAAGGTCGACCCAAATACCTCATAGGCCGACCCTTGTGCACCTAACAGGTCGACCGCATTATAAAGCGGTCGACCGCCTTCACACCGTATCCGTATTGGATACAGATTCCAACATCAGAAAGGTTCCACAATTGGACAAGGAAACGAATTGGGTCGACCCATTCACGTCCTAAATCTCTATAAATACGAATGTAAGTCCCCTTCAACGCCACCAAGTCTGAATTAGGTTTTTTCCGATTTAGAGCCTTTGTGAAGAAGATCGTTCGCGGTTGCTATTGTACGTGTTGAAAGTGGTCGACCACGTCGAAGGTGAGGTCGACCTAATGTAGCATTCGCCGTCATCTTTTCTAATGCGTGATTTCCACCGTCTAATTTGATATATTGTTGCGTGCAGAATACCATTCGGTCGACCTTGACATCAACTAGGTCGACCTGACGAGACAATTCTTCGGATTTAAATTTAGGGCACAACACTTAGACTTGCGTACTTGCGAGGTAATGGAGCTTAACCCAATTGGTCGACCTAATGTGTTTCAAGGTCGATCGTTTCTGTTTGTTTTGGTTATTCAACCTGAATGTCGACTTTGGCTTTGTTTGTATGACTATGTTGTGCTTCAAAAGGTCGACCTCGCCAGATATCTGGTCGACCTATCCTTTTTTCGGTTTAATATTGAACTTACTTTTTGTTGTTAATTGTTATTTTCCTGCTGGATAGGTCGACCTAGGAAGAATAGAGGTCGACCTTAATGGTTGTGGTAGTCACTATTTGTCTTCCAGGTCGACCTAATAATTTGTCAGGTCGACCACGTCTTTGTTTTGTGGTCAATTTTAGAAATTTGAAGTTGAATTATGGTTTGAATTTTTCTTTGAATTGTTTAGACGATGACGCATGATGAGAGACTGCATCAAGATTTGGGTGAAATCATGAAATTGTTGAAAGCCACTCAAGAGAAGCTTGTGGTGTGTCAAACACAAGTCAATGACTTTCAGAAGTCCATGCGTGATAGAGTGGAGCAATTGTCAGTTCGACTGACAGATATGACTGGGATGATGCATGACGGGTTTGAGAGGCTAGAAGGTGCTATCAAAGATATAAGTGCAGAATGAATGGAGAATGACAGAAGAGCTGGTACAGGAAAGAAATTTGACTTTGATAAAGAGGAGGAAGACCATGATGACTCTGCAAATTGCTACCAGAGCATAGACGATTTATTGAAAGAGCACAATTTAAAGGTATCCAAGTATATTCATATGTGATTGAAGATATTAGTATTACTATCATTAGTGCTAATTTGTTTTGTTTATATGTTTGACAGAGTGAAACAACGAATGGCAGCAAGGGTTCCTCTCCTAAGTACAAGAGACCTCGATATGAAAGTGACTCCTACACCACTCCACAGAAGGATCATTTTGTAAGAAAAGGATTATTTAGTGCTGATAGCGATGAAGATGAATCTAAGAGTCCTTTCGAAAAGCATGGGGTAAGTTTACGTTACATATTCATCTATAATGTGTGTTTGTGTTCATATGTTACTTTAATTTTAACTATGATTTGTAGGTCATGAAAGTGGAGGGTCTAGAAGGATTCACCAAAAATCTTCAAAATCCAGTTGAAGACTTGTATTATGTTATTACTAAAGAGAAGGTTGGGGACACGAATTGGGACAAGTAAGAAGTTTTTTAGTACGTGTGGTCGACCATTTTGGGTCATGAGGTCGTCCGTTTATCAAATAAGGTCGACCTTGACTGTGAACAGGTCGACCTGTACGTTGCAAATCACAATTGACATTTCTATTATTTTGATTTTTGTAGTTTGACCGTTGTTGACTTTTTTTCTGAAAACGTGCAACGAAATTATTTGAGTTTGGTCATTAGCGAGAATAGCTGGGTTTGCTCATCCGTAAGTACTATATTACTACGACTTTCGTATGAATTGTGCATTATTTATGTTACGATTTACGAGGATTTTGTGTTTGATTGTTGGATGGTAGGTAGTGGATTTGTGTGCAAGGGCACTAACAATGTTTGAAAAACATGATGTGAAAGAGCCAAATGTGAAAGAGCCAAATGTGTGGTATTTGCCAAATATGTTTTCGGTAAGAGCCGTAATGTCAAATTATTTGTCATAACCTAGTTATTTATATTGTACCATGTCAATTCTTCTCAATTAAAACATGGTGCAGAAAATGGTACACGCTAACATGAAGACCAGATAAATTCGTAACAAGTTGATGAATGATGGCGTGGTGTATATGCCGAATGTTAGTGCATGCCAGAAGGTTAGTCAATGTCCCTATATCATTAAATTTCGAAAGTGCATTTGTTTGTATTCGCTTTTTATAAACATATATTGAGTGTTTCGTTGCTAGATATTTATGCCAGTTCTTGACGATGAAGCACGTCATTGGTTTCTGTATCTCGTCAATGTCTAGTAAAAAATTGCATTTTTGCTTGACAGTCTACCTTCAACTAGTGAGGCGAATCGTAGGCGTAAATCAGCACTATGCAAGAAATTGGTAAGTGTTTCCTATAATTTTCTGACTACTAAGCGTCACGTATTATGCTAGAAGCTTAAAATATTCTTTATTTGTGTGTACTTGTCCAATTTGGATGATATTTTCAAACCAGAGCTCATGAGCAATGTAGCAGTACCAAATTTTGGAGATTTCAAATTTGAAGAGCAACGGGTTCAAGGGCAAAGGAATAGTACCGAGTGTGGTGTGCACGTCATGCAGTGGATGCGCTATGGATCCAAGGATCTGGATAGAGTGGTGAGTATATCGTCAAACAAATAACTTGTTTAATTTATACTTTTTTTAGTTGTAACGAAGTCTTACATGCCATAATGCAGATAGGAGAAGAACACAAATTACCGGCTCGAAAGGAGATTCTATGGTATCTGGCTACACATTTTGAAAACCGTGCACGAGAAAATATTTTCAAGCATGTAGTAGAAGAATGCATGGAACGAGGCAAAGAGAGATAGAGTTCAAACAAAAAAGCAAAGAAATGAAGTCATTCAGTTACAATGTTGCATTATTTGGACAATACGTTGAATTTTTATTTGCGAGGTTGTTTCATTTTGGATTTTGAATGTTTATCGTTTATTAGATTTGTTATACAATTATGGATGTGAATGAATTTATGATTTCAATCGTTTAGAACAAGTGGTCGACCACATACTCAAAGCGGGCAAACCCGTATGCAGAGCATTGGTCGACCTCGTGACGCTTAAGGTCGACCTATGATACCGTAGCAAAGTAAAAAACCATGTGGAATAAGGATGGAATCTCGTCTGTTTAGCCTTAATAAAATACGGTCGACCATTCGTGTAAAGAGGTCGACCTGTTTCACATTTATAAAAAATGGTCGACCATTCGTATAAAAAGGTCGACCTGTTTGACATTTATAAAAAACGGTCGACCTGTTTCACATTTATCCAACACGGTCGACCACTCGTGCAACGCGGTCGACCAAAATGAGTCTTATCCTTGTCCAATTAGGATTTTGTGTACCTGTCCTTGTCGAATTATGATTTTATATATCCTTCACCAATTGGATAAGGAATTCGTCTACCGAGGGTGCTGAAGAAGAATTTATGGATGATGAAGAAGCTACTAAATCTGAACAACAAATTCCTTCCATTGAGTTCCGAACATTAGAAGATGCAGAGAAATTTTATGATTCCTATGCTAAAGCGAAAGGATTTAGCGTTCGACGTAGAGATCTTCGGAGGAGTCGTCGAGGAGTAGCAATTGGGAGGACAATGGTATGTTCGAGAGAGGGGACTAGAGAGAAGATGCATCTAGATAAAGAAGGTCGGACTCGACAACATCGTAAGATGACAAGACATTATTGCAAGGCATCGTATACTGTACGCTTTGATCGAAATAAGAAAATGTGGGTTGTTTCTAAGTTTGAGAGGAAGCACTCACATCGTTGCTGCAATGAAGAAGAAAGTCAATTCCTTCGGTCTCATCGAAATGTGAGTGAAGGAGACAAGGCTCTGGCGATAGGGATGCGACAGTCAGGAATAAAACAACGCAACATTGTTCAGTTCATGAAGAATAAAGTTTGAGGATATGAGAATCTGGGGTACACTCCAAAGGATTTGACTCAGAAATCCCGAACAGTTGACGACGATCTAATTGGAGATGTTAACCAAATATTGGGTTACTTGCAAAGTAAATATACCTCTGATGCGGGCAGCTTCTTCAAGTATACAACCAACAATGAAGGTGAATTAAGCAATCTCTTCTGGTCGGACTCCACATCTAGACCAAATTACCATTTTTTGGGGATGTTTTGGCGTTCGATGCATGCTACAAGCGCAACAAGTACAATCGACCATTTGTTATGATGGTTGGTGTAAATCACCACCACCGTAACATCATATATGGTTTTGCCCAGATGGATAACGAGACAATCCCCAACTACGTTTGGTTGTTGAATACTTTTCTGGAGTGTATGAACTCTAAGATGCCGACTTCAGTGATCACAGATGGAGACAAGTCTATGTGTGGTGCCATTGCTACTGTTCTGGTTGGAGTGCCTCACCGTCTGTGTATTTGGCATATTGAGACAAATGCGACAATGACCGTTCATAATAGGGAGTTCGTTAGCGCATTCACTTACTTGGCGAAAGCACGTATATCGATTGAGGAGTTTGAGAGGCATTGGGAGCATTTGATTAGTGAGCATGGTTTGTCTGCAAATAAGTGGTTGCAGGATTTGTACGCTGACAAATTACTGTGGGCAGAGGCATACTTGAAGGATATTTATTTCGGTGGACTCCAATCAACCTCGCGATGTGAGTCATGTAACCATTGGATAAATGGGTATGTGGGAACTCAATACAGCTTGCAACGTTTTGTTCAGGGCATTGATGAAGTACTGGAGGGGATCTGTTTCACGGAGGTGTAGGATGATTATACTTCTAGGCACACGAGGTTGGTCTGCAAGCATGCCCTTCGCACCTGGGAAATGCAAGCTGAAAGTATCTACACACTTCGTACATTTGCTATCTTCAAGTCTGAACTAGAGAATGAAGCTTCTTATGTATTAGCGGAGAGACAAATGAATCAGATGGGACAGAGACATTCATTATGAAGAACTACATGAACCCGGATCGGATAAGGAGGTTAACATTTACTACGACTAATCAAGATCTAAAATGTGAGTGTTCATTATTTGAATCTAAGGGGTTTCCATGCAGACATATGCTTTGATGGACCCAAAAATGCGAAGACACTAAATCGTCATCCTGGACTTGGAGGTGATGTGGGAGAGAAAGTTGGTCGACTGATAAGACATGGAGGATTGACTCTAAAGTGTAAGCGTTTGTGTGACATCGCGTGTGGTAGTGAAGCTACTTTTAATCATGTCTCTAAGACGTTGGATGACCTTACTCAATGGGCAATTGAGTTCGCGAGGGAGAGAACGGACAACACCACACCTGCAAACCCTCAAGCACCCCTTCGAAGTGTGAAAGATCCAAAAATTGGGAAGACCAAGGGGACATTCAAGTCAGCACGAACTGCATCGGGCAAAAGCGTAAGAAAGTGTTCGAAATGTGGGAAATATGGTCATTTTCTCCCTAAGTGCCCGAAACAATGTCCCAAAGAAGGATCTTAAATTTCTTCTATTGTTTTTTAGGAGTTTATTATTTTATAACTGTGATTGCATTGTATTTTTTTCCAATTATCTTAATAATTTATGAGTTAATTGATTGTTGGTTGAAATAAACAAACACAATAAAACGGTCGACCTCATAAAACACACGGTCAACCTGACCATAGACGATCGAACTGACCAATTACGCGGTCGACCGCGTATTTAATTCGGCCGACCAAACCGGTTTGTTTGCCAACATCCACCCAAACCTATCCCCAATCCTCTATTTAAGAAACCCTCCCCCACTCATTCTACACCACAATCAGAACCCTATCCCACCACATCCACTCATTCTTCCTCTCCTCTCCTTTCCTTTCTTCATCTTCTTCTCCAATTTCCAAAATCTCAAAGGAACATCCATTCCATTTCATCCTCATCACTTAGAAGAAGAACAAGGTGGATATTTCAATATTCTTTTCATTTGATTCGATTTTTCTCTTCTTCTTTGGTAGATTATATTGTTTTGAAAAAATCTAAAGATGGAAAAGAGGGATTTTCCCTTCTGTTCGTTAGATGCGGTCGACCAGTTCATCTTCGTGGTCGACCGCAACTGGCTTTCAATCGATTTATTCTTCTATTTTATGGACTGAGGTCGACCTGTGATGATATTGAGGTCGACCTGTGACGTTTTGCTACGATTTTTTGGGTTTTTATTTAGATCTATAGCTTGAAAAGAGGGATTTTCCCTTCTGTTCGTCAAATGTGGTCGACCTGTTCATCTTCGTGCTCGACCGCAACTGGCTTTCAATCGATTTATTCTTTTGTTTTATGGACTGAGGTCGACCTGTGATGATATTGAAGTCTACCTGTGACGTTTTGCTACGATTTTTTGAGTTTTTATTTAGATCTATAGCTTGAAAAGAGGGATTTTCCCTTCTGTTCGTTAGATGCGGTCGACCTGTTCATCTTCGTGGTCGACCGCATCTGGTTTTCAATCGATTCATTCTTCTATTTTATGGACTGAGGTCGACCTGTGATGATATTGAGGAAAACTTGTAACGTTTTGCTACGAGTTTTTGGATTTTTATTTAGATCTATAGCTTGAAAAGAGGGATTTTACCTTCTGTTCGTCAGGTTCGGTCGACCTTTTCATCTTCGTGGTCGACCGCATCTGACTTTCAATCGATCCATTATTGTGTTTTATGGACTGAGGTTGACCTGTGATGATATTGAGGTTAACCTGTGAGGTTTTGCTACGAGTTATTGGGTTTTTATTTAGATCTATAGCTTGAAAAGCATTTGGGCCATTTCAAACTCGTTTTAAATTAGCTGAGGTTGACCTATGAAGGCAAAAATACGAGTTTTGCCATTCTCCTACGAATTATTTGTGCGAAACTAACTTTGGTCGACCTGTTGAAATTTTGAGGTCGACCAGATCTGTTTTGCACTCAACATTAAAAGCATTTGGGTCATTTCAGACTCGTTTTAAATTTGCCGAGTTCGACCTATGAAATCAAAAATACGAGTTTTGTCATTCTCCTACGAATTATTTGTGCGAAACTAACTCTGGTCGACCTGTTGAAATTATGAGGTCGACCATATCTATTTTGCACTCAACATTAAAAGCATTTGGGCCATTTAAGACTCGTTTTAAATTTTCCGAGTTCGACCTATGATGTTTCTGAGGTCGACCTATGAAGGCAAAAATACGAGTTTTATCATTCTCCTACGAATTATTTGTGCGAAACTAATTGCGGTCGACCTGGTGTAATGTTGAGGTCGACCGCATCTGTTTCGCACTCAACAATTAAAGCATTTGGGCCATTTAGTCTCATTTTAAATTTGCTGAGGTCGACCTATGATGCTTGTGAGGTTGACCTATGACGGCAAAAATACGAGTTTTGTCATTCTCCTACGAATTATTTGTGCTAAACTAATTGAGGTCGACCTGTTGTAATTTTGAGGTCGACCTAATCTGTTTCACACTCAACATTTTAAGCATTTGGCCCATTTAGAGACTCGTTTTAAATTTTCTGAGGTCGACCTATGCTTCATTTGAGGTCGACCTATTGTTTTTTGTACTCCAATTGTTACGGGTTTGAGTCGACCCATTCTCGTTTTAAATTAACTGAGGTCAACCGCTTTATGGAGTGTTCGACCGCGTTTTGTTCATTTCGAAAATGTGTCTAACGTGTATTCTCGCTTGTTTGATCACATGATGTTTGGCAACAAAAAGAAAAGAAAGTCACAAAAAGTTGTTGCCTCAAGTTCGGAATGGGAAGAGTTCAATCCCAATATGTTCCCGACCAAGGAGCAAAGTGACAACTATGAAGAGAAGAGAATGCAAAACCGCAGGGTGGCTCTTGGAAGGCCATTGACGAAGGATGCATATTCTCATTTCGAGAATTAAGGGTTTCTAGGACCCTTTGTCGAGCAAGAGTGGCTGAAGGTGATATCTCTGAATGTACCATACTACCCAAAAATGGTACAGTACTTCTACAACAACATCGTCTACGAGCGCAATGCAAATGGATCCATTCATGCATTTAAAACCTATGTGAATGGGGTGGTGATGCGCATCAGAAAGAATGTGTTGGCGCAAGTACTAGAGGCTCCAAACGAGGGGAAGAGAATCCATTCTTACAGTGCTTGGAATGAAACTCATTTCACGAGAGCCAAGCAAATCCAGACGGTATGTGGTCTTGATGAAGAGGAAGATGCTCAGGGTCGCAATAGGCCAACGAGTAACCACCTGACAGTTCAAGCCAGAGTTCTTCACCACATGCTCTTCTACAACATTCTGCTAAATGGTGGACATCGGGAGACAGTCACCTACTTCGACATGGAGCTCCTCACCAACCTACTGTTAGACGAGAAGGTGAACTTGCCATACTTGATCTTTAACCACATGCTTACTGCCGCAGAGAGTTCAAACAGGAATCTTCCCTATGGGATGATCCTCACTTTGCTATTTGAGCATTTTAATGTGAATTTAAGTGGTGAGGTGGGGTTAAGAATCTCAAGGCAGGAGTTCTATACAGTTTCATCTCTGAAAAAGATGGGCTTTGAGATGTGTTATGGTGAGTATGTCCGAATAAACAATGCTCATGGTGCCCATGGTGGTGATGATGATGATGATGATGAGGATGATGATGGTGATGGTGATGAAGGAGCCGGAGACGAGCCAATGCCGTAGGCACAGAGTTCAGCTCCACCGATCACCTTAGAGCGTGTGCGGGAGCGCATGGATGGCATGTACGAGTACATGGGCCAGATGTCCACCCAGATGACTGGCATGTACGACTACATGGGGGAAATGACCGCCCAAATGAGCACAATGCAGGTGACCGTGAATGAGATTCGAGATGAATGGCAATCTTTCAGCGGAAGATACATGCATCCCACCACATCCGACCACCATCATGCTAGCACCACCAATGAAGAAAATGTGGATGAGGGAGAGAGGGGACATGAGTAGGAACTCGAAGATTTTAGATTGTGTGTTTTTATTGTTAAGTGGTATAAACGATTGTTGATTGTTATTTTGTTGTTTTAGTTTTTTTTATGTGTGAACAATTATGATTTCTGTTTTATTGAATTTCTTGTTAGTTTGTTTAGTTGTTATGCTATGAATTGATGAGTCCTTGTTATCATTATTTATGACTATTTATGATGGTTTGAAACATAATTTATACAAGCAAAAGAACCAGACAAATTGTCATACATGAGCAAAAAAGACACGGGGCATAGGTTGACTTTCTTGTATTCGATCGACCTCGTACCGGATTAGGTCAACCTCGAAACCAACACTTGATCTTCATTTTATGTCAAATGATTGGACACATTGATAAAACACTTATCTTCTATCTGGTCGACCTCTTTCCTTATCTGGTCGACCATTTTGTTAATGACTGCCATCAAGTGGTCGACCTATATACCTTTTCGGTCGACCATGTTGTTTTTGACGCCAACGAAATGGCCGACCGAGGTTTTATTCTGATCGACCAAAAATAACAACTTAAACTAGGTGTGGTCGACCAGGTGGTCGTTGAGGTCGACCGCAATGCTTTCTCGTGCTGCCCAAATTAGTCAATTTGGTCGACCGCCATCAGGATTAGGTCAACCGAAAAGTCCATGTCACGGTGACATGCATGTCATAGTAGGCATACCCTAAACATTTTAAAATATGTTTTCAACAATTTGAAGAGTTAGAATCTTTAGATTGTTGACAATATATAGATTTAAACTCATATTCTCTAAACAACCCCTAACTTAACTCTCTCGTCTAGGGTAGAGTCAATAACCACATGTTAGGCACTTATACATAATCACATTTGATTCATTGATTTTAAGTGTGACTAGATCTAAAAGGTGTGATTAAACGGCCTTTAATTTCCACTATTTTTAATCGGCTTGTATCTTCTTTATATTAACTTGGATTTAAAAAAAAATCACTAATGAAATGAGTTTGTTGTGATCTACATAATGAAATTCATTCTCAATATGTTTCGGGGAAAAAAATTCATACTACTTGTTACCCCCTAGTACCACTTTGTCATACCTTCGTTTTCTCTCAAATTTTGAAATTTTTTGCATAGAAGAAACAAGTTCATCGTAACCTATTGGATCTACAAATTTTCAAGGAAAATTTTTCAATACCAATTATATCATCGTACACCACAATGGTATAGGGTGGTAATTAGTGGTAGACAGTGATGAAAGCTGGTAAATAATGTTTATTTATTCTTAATATCATGTATACAATTATTCTGTATTATTATATATGCGTACTACCATGGTACACTTTCCATACCAACGTGATATGATCTTGTGTAGGGGTGGGCATTCGGTCGTTTCGGTTTCGACCGAACCAAAATTATGAATATCGGGTCCCCGAATTCTCCCAAACCTCAAACCGAATTCGAACCGAATTATAATTCAGTTCGGTCGGTTTAAACCAAACTATAATTCAGTTCGGTTTGGTTTTTCACACAAAACCGAATTTGTGAAGCTACTTGTATTTTGCTCACTTTTAAATTATTTTTCACCCCTAATATAAACAATAATATCAATTATATGCATCATCAATGATAAAACCTAACTTTTCAACACATAAGTCATAAAACATTTCAAATATTTAAGTCTAAAAACAACACATAAGTCATAAAACATTTCAAAGATTTTAGTCTAAAAAACAACTACAAACATAAAAATCCACCATTTGGAGCTTGCAATTATAGTATTTCAGTTTTTCGGTCGGAAATTCGGAAATTCTGTTCGGTTGAAAGAACCCTAATTTCCGAACTATCCATATTTTCCTTCCGAATTCCGAACCGAATAGCATTAATTCGGTTTCAGTTCAGTTTAACTCGGGTTCGATTCGGTTCGGATTTACCGAACCGTTTGCCCGCCCCGAATCTTGTGTACTTCTAAGCATTACCATCGTGGTATCAGTGGCGTAGCCAAGATTTCATATAAAGTGTGTTCGATTTTTTCAAAAAAGAACAACTTAGATAATTTGAGGCGTTGTCTCGTTGCGTGTTCTTGTATTTCACAAAACCTGTACGACACATTCATATTATATCAATTTCATTATATCCAATCAAATAATAACTCATGATTTTGTCAATCATTCAGTATTGAAGAGTGTGCTTCACATAGATCATTGCAAATGTCTTTTCTACACTTGCCGTGGAGGTTGGTAGGAAAGCTAAGTTGCTTCATTCAATTACCATGATCCTAAAAACTCAAAAATTCTATTTAGATCTAGAAGACCTCTAGTAAATCTTCACAATATATGCAATAATGCAATTGAGATTCCAAATCTAAAGTATCATTACGAGAGAACTCACTATTAGAATAAAATAAAGCTATCGAGTTTCAACAAGAGAAGGATTTTGTAGAAGAAAGAGGAACAAAACATGAAGAATGAAGTTTGATTTTGTTATAATGTTATTTATGTTGAAACTAGAATGTATTATCTATAAAAATGATGATAAATTAAGAACATTATTTACTTATTGTTTGAAGGTAGAAATACCAACTAATAGTGATAGATTTATAGTTCAAATTCCACAGACAAAGTAACAATTGTATTTATATTTAGTTATTTACACATTTTTCTTGAGAGCCAAGGAGGGTCCCGAGACTCACCCTCTTATACAGTGACTCTGCCACTACATGGTATATATTGGTAATTGATGGACCCTCTATTTCACCACCTATCATCTCATACAAATGAGTAATAAGGATGCAAATAAAACCACCACAATTTCCCCCACGTGGCTACAATGGTGGCATGGCAATATATTTCCATGAATTGGGTGTTTAAGTGGTGTGTTAGCTAAAAGGTTTACCTCTAGCCACTCACTACCCTATTTACCCCATTCAACTACACGTGGAGTAATGGTTGAAAGACAAATGTATCTCTTCTCCATCAATTGATCAATTAATTAATTTGTTATTTAACTCTCTGTTAAGTCCCAGGGAAGCCACCTAACGTATCACTTTCCCATGCTTCCACGTATGAAAGGCAAGGTGGACATATGGGTAGATTTTAAGCACAATTGCCACCTCAATGTTGGCCACGCATTTGGCAATTGCCATCACACCTTCTGATACATGGGCAAAAATAATTCCTCCAATTACCACCTCATGACCACGTGTTAGCTTGTGGGAATGTTTACTTAATTTCTTATATTACACACCATCCACTAATCAACTCTTTTATTAATCCATTCCATGCAAAATCCATTTTGGTACGTGTATAAGTTGGGTAAGTAAACATGCATTGATGGTGTGAATGAATATTTACATCCAATCAAAGTAAGTTGTTTCCTTGTCTTTCTTCTATACGTTGTTAAATTATTGATGTGTTTATTTGCTACATGCCAACCCTCTATTGCACTGAAGGATGGGAGGTAAATGTATTATTTTTATTTTATTACGAGCACGCCACCTACGCTAGAAGCAGGAGGCACCTATAAATAAGACGCTCATTTATGTTTCCTCGGCAGCTGGTCTAAAACTCAGAGAATTCACTTTCTAAAAACGAGTTCATTTTGGAGTTGAACTTCTAAATCTCTCTCAAGAGCCGGCTCTATACGCCGCCCCCGGTTACTCTCCTCTCAATACTGACTTAAGCTTCGGAGCAGGTCCCTGCCGACCACCGGCCGGCGGGTCCTTTTGTTTTGCAGGTGTCTATCTCGAAGGCTGGCGGCGGACGTTGGTGAGGAAGATCGGCGCTCACCGGACCTCAAACACATTGAAGCAGGCTCCTCGGAGCTTGGCATCAACAATTGGCGCCCACCGTGGGGCCCGGTGAGATTAATACCAACAGACCGTCAATCCAGCAAGACGAGGTGGATACAAGATGGAAATGTAGGATCTGCAACCCGAAGAAGGGGTTCGTCAAGATGCAACTCCAAACATCAATCAAGTTGCTATCTTCAAGAATCGAAGATTCCAACAAGGTGGACACGCAGGATATGCAACTCGAAGAAGGGATTCATCAAGATACAACTCCGAACATCAATCAATTTGCTATCTCCAAGAATCGAGGATCTCTCGACTAAGATTGAGTTGTGTCAATCTTTGGTACGGAACTGCGGGCCTTCAACCCCACTAGTTTCTCCGTCGATTTGCCACGAAATCATAAGATCCTCAAGTCCTCTCATGGAATGGCGCCTTGACATCAACAATTGGCACCTATAGTGGGCCTTGATGAAAAGTTCCATCAACAATTTGCGCTTGCTATGGATCCCGGTGAAATTTTTTACAAACTATCATTGTCAACGTCAAACCCGCTAGGAGAGATGGTGGAGAAACCTGATGTCGTGGAATTCACAACGAGGCCGTGGGGGCACCGGTTTAGGTCCACCTCTCGTATGACCTACGTTTTACCGAGGAAGCCCATGTGGTCTACTTTTTAAGTAGGCAAACCTCCATCAATGAGGTCAATGGTTCAATTCCCCGCAAATTGCTATTGTGAAAAGATATCCACTTTTTCAACCACACCACTCTGCCTCCCATCTCTTCCGAATCATGACGGGACAAATTTTTCATCATCATCACCAATCTGGCAGGGGAACCTCTTCCTTTCTCATGCTCCAATCGAGAAAATCCAAGTATGAGAAAGTTTTTGTAAACTCAAAAACTATATGGTAATCCCTCCTAAACTCTCATTTATACTTGATATAAAAAATCTCCTATGATACTGCATAACCCAAACTATTGTCCTTATCACTCATACACGGACAACACTAAAGTGACTAAACACACAATAAGGCCACATCAATTGGCACGGGTAGCCTGCAATGATTGGTTGGGGTCGCCTACCAAGATTGGCACGATTCTTCATGGTGCCCACCACGACTGGTGCGGCCTGCCTGTCATAATCGACACGGCTTTCCATGATCGCTCGCCACGATGGTGCGTTCCTTCTACCATGATTGACTTGGCTCTCCAACAATTGATTGCCCAATTTGTGTCGGCTATGCATGTCGTCATTTAAATCACTCACTTAGAGATGTGTTACCAATAGAAAACTTTGATTTCAATCTTAATTTTTCTATTGGTAAGGGGGCAATTGATGGACCCTCTATTTCACCACCTATCATCTCATACAAATGAGTAATAAGGATGCAAATAAAACCACCACAATTTCCCCCACGTGGCTACAATGGTGGCATGGCAATATATTTCCATGAATTGGGTGTTTAAGTGGTGTGCTAGCTAAAAGGTTTACCTCTAGCCACTCACTACCCTATTTACCCCATTCAACTACACGTGGAGTAATGGTTGAAAGACAAATGTATCTCTTCTCCATCAATTGATCAATTAATTAATTTGTTATTTAACTCTCTGTTAAGTCCCAGGGAAGCCACCTAACATATCACTTTCCCATGCTTCCACGTATGAAAGGCAAGGTGGACATATGGGTAGATTTTAAGCACAATTGCCACCTCAATGTTGGCCACGCATTTGGCAATTGCCATCACACCTTCTGATACATGGACAAAAATAATTCCTCCAATTACCACCTCATGACCACGTGTTAGCTTGTGGGAATGTTTACTTAATTTCTTATATTACACACCATCCACTAATCAACTCTTTTATTAATCCATTCCATGCAAAATCCATTTTGGTACGTGTATAAGTTGGGTAAGTAAACATGCATTGATGGTGTGAATGAATATTTACATCCAATCAAAGTAAGTTGTTTCCTTGTCTTTCTTCTATACGTTGTTAAATTATTGATGTGTTTATTTGCTACATGCCAACCCTCTATTGCACTGAAGGATGGGAGGTAAATGTATTATTTTTATTTTATTACGAGCACGCCACCTACGCTAGAAGCAGGAGGCACCTATAAATAAGACGCTCATTTATGTTTCCTCGGCAGCTGGTCTAAAACTCAGAGAATTCACTTTCTAAAAACGAGTTCATTTTGGAGTTGAACTTCTAAATCTCTCTCAAGAGCCGGCTCTATACGCCGCCCCCGGTTACTCTCCTCTCAATACTGACTTGAGCTTCGGAGCAGGTCCCTGCCGACCACCGGCCGGCGGGTCCTTTTGTTTTGCAGGTGTCTATCTCGGAGGCTGGCGGCGGACGTTGGTGAGGAAGATCGGCGCTCACCGGACCTCAAACACATTGAAGCAGGCTCCTCGGAGCTTGGCATCAACAGTAATATATATCTTAGGGTGTATTTGGATAGAAGGATTTGGATTTGTGATTTGTGATTTGGATTTCTAAATGTCAAAATCATTTGTTTGGATATTAATTGCATTTGGAATTTGGATTTCTACCAAATTGGTGGGGTGATTCCAAATACATGTCTAGTGTATTACTTGTCAACTTCCAATACATTTCAACAGCTAGTGATTTGAAATTCCTCCAAATAAAAGATTGGACCTATTTGTAAAATTTTAGGTACTACAGTGAGAGACAAAACAAAGGTACCAAAATGTAATTTTACCACCAAAATTTATGGACCTTTTTGAAAATTTTAAAAAGTTCAGGTACTAAATTGTAAGAAAAGTAAATTGGGGTACCAAAATGTAATTTATCAAATTTTTTAGAAAGTGACCAGAAAATTCAGAAACAAAAAATCATAAAATTTGAAATACAAACAAATTACGAGTATCCAAATAAATCATTTGAATTATATGTATTTCAAATGCTAATATTTCAAATAAATGCATTTTAAATACCTTTATTTCAAATACCTTAAGGGGTCGTTTGGATGGGTGATTTCGCAATGTGGTATATGTAGACACAAATATATCATTTTTTAAGTTGTGTATTATTTGGAGAAATTGAGAGCCAAATTATCTTGTTTGGTTGAAAGGGTTATTTGCTCGTGACATTTCATTTAAAAAGCTAAAATTACAATATCACCCTTCATACATCCAATTCCCATAAACTTCATACACGAGCCACTTTGTTGACGAGGAAGAAAAAGAGAGACCAGTAGATGTCCTTATAACTTCCTCTTGATTGAAATGAAAATTAGATCACTTCCTCTTTCATGCGATTCCAATCTTGCTTTAACTAGAAACCACCAATCCTTATCTAATTTCACAAGTAATAGCACCACTCTCCACCGTTCACTTCTTCTTCTGCAAAAAAAACCGGCTGAGATAATCCTCTTCCCCTCCTCTCTGCTCTGCATCTCTCTCCCCACAAAATTTCCATCACCGGCCAAATCAGCTCCCCCAATAATCAATCAATCCGATTTCCAACCATGGTAACAACTCTCCACTGTCGACAACCTCTGACCAACATGCAAGAAACAATACACCACCATTACAACAAATGCTTTCTAGTTGAGACAGGGTAGAGAGCACATGAGGTTGGAAGCAGGTCGAATTCAAGAGATGCGATCTGATTGCAATCTTGGGGTTTCCTTCTCGTCAGTCATCACTAGTAGTACCCGTCCACACGCCAAATTCATTCGAATTGCGAATTTCAGGAGGCGGAGTGCAGGACGAGGAACGAGAAGAGGGAGAGGAATAGATCAACGGTTCTCCCTGTCGTCGCCACCGCCAGAGAAGTAATCTCCGCCACTAGACTCGCCTCTGTTCGCCTCCGCAACCTAGGCTTGAGTCTACTCAATTTGATCTGCATAAAGAAAGGAGCTCATAGGTATCAAAATAATTGATTTTTGTGGCTTCGATTTTGCTATGTTTCCATGGATTGAATTTGAAGAAGAAAAGAAGAAGGAAGGAGAGAGGAGAGATGAAAGGGCAAAAAGGGGTGACAAAGTGAGTGAACGTGTTATTTAAAAATAATGCCAACCCCCATCCCCGATTATTGATAATAACGCTTTTATGCGTTATTTGCAAATAACGCGTCCCCAAATAACCCAAGTTCTGGCATATAGCAGGGAAGAATTTAACGGCCATGGCTACCAGCTTCTTTGAGAATGGCGCCATTCCGGATGAGACGATGGAGTTCACAATCATCTTGATCCCCAAAACTGAACATCCTGAGAGGTCGACTCAGTTTCACCCCATCTGCCTGAATAATGTGGCCCTCAAGGCAATTACCAAAGTTGTTGCCAACAGGTTGAAGGAGGTTATGCTGAAGCTGGTAGCTTAAACTCAGAGTGGATTCATTTAGGGAAGACAGACTAATGATAACATCCTGGTCCTCCAAGAAGCTCTTCATTCTTTCTGGAATAAGAAAGGCGGGGGGGGGGGGGGGGGGAGGATTATAGTCAAGATCAATTTAGAGGAGGCTTACGACAGACTGAGTTGGGAGTTCATTGGAGACATGCTTGGGGAAATTGGGATTCCTAGCACCTGGATAAGTCAGATTATGTACTGCGTGAAAATAAACAGAATAAAGATCAACTAGAATGGAGGACTTACAACTGCCATTACTCTGACTAGAGGAGCCCGCCAGGGAGACCCTCTTTCCCCCTTTCTTTTTTTCTTATGTATGGAAAGACTCTCTCATAGAATTGAACAAGCTGTGAGCGAGAACCTTTGGAAACCAATCTCCCTTTCACGAGATGGACCAAAGATCCCACACCTGTTTTTTCGCTGACGACTTGATTCTTTTTGCAGAGGCTGAGAGTAGACAGATAAAGATCATCAAGACTTGTCTGGATGAATTCTGCATCAGCTCTAGACATAAGGTTAATTTCAATAAATCAGCGATGTTTGTTTCCACGAATATATCCTGAGAGAAGGCGCAACGACTCAGTCAAAGAGTCGGAATCAGGATGACTGCAGACTTGGGGAAATACCCAGGCCTACACGCTATCAATGGAAAAATTACTAAAAGTAGATACAAAGAGCTCCTCCTCAGGGTTCAGCACAAGCTAGTAGCCTGGAAATCTAAGCATCTTTCGGTGGCAGCTCAAATTACCTTGGTAAAATTTGTTGCTGCTTCTGTAACTACCTACCTCATGTTTCCAGAACTTCTCCCTGCTGGCATGTGCAATTCGTTTGACAGGTGTAGTAGGCAGTTGACTCGCTTTGACTATCACAATAAAATCCCACCTAAGGCCCACGTATAAACCTTATATGGGTGCAATATACCGCAAGTATGTTTAAATGTCAACCCGGGCTGGCCCATGTATCGCTACTTCGATTGTTTGAAATATTATCTAGCGGATAGTTTTGGTGAAAACAAAGATCTAAAGCTAAAGTACTGGCAAAGAGAAATGGTTTTGACACTAATTGAGAAGCCTTCACCCGGGTGTTGCTCCCCCTAGCTAGCAATTGCGAGTTGATGGATCGAATTGCTGCGTGTGGTGAGGGGGTTGTGAACCGCAGGGAAGTCTAACAAGTAGACAAAGGCTACCTTCTTAGTCTCTAGGTCGAGGAAAGGGATACGATCCAAGCCACTAATGTGACTCTCTCCACCTATTGACTAAGGATTGTTTAGACTTCACCCTCGAATCAGAGTTCGGACGGCCACCCACAACCAAACCCTAGGTATTAATACAAAATAGGAGGTTGCCCTGCATTAACCTAATTGGAGATAATGAATTGTCCAAGAAAACCCAGCATTCAAGCCTCTTTCAAAGAAATGAAGATGGTTTTTCCCTCTACCTAGGTTTGAATGGCAATTACATTGATAGACTTTCACACAAGACAATCATTCATGAATAATACCTCCACATTCACATTAAACACAACCACACACAAATCGTTCAATTCATACAAGCATTCACATAATTGTAGCTAGAGTTTACAAACATCCAAGTGAAAGAAGGGACTACTCCATGCTAGGAGAATGGAAAACTCAAGAGAGAAGAAGGAAACATGCTAAAACACAAGAAACCTCGCATAAACCACCCTTTTAGGAGTACAATTGCCACAAACGCCTAAGGAAAACGGGGATAAAATATGTTCAATTAGGCCTGAATCACTCCCCCACACTTAGACGTTTGCTTGTCCCCAAGCAAACCATTTCCCTCAAGGTAATATTTCAACCTACACAAATACTTTGGGGACAAATCAAAGGGCACAAAGTGCCGAATCTTAATGGCTATTGGGAATTAACACATGGACCGTTGCAAGCAATACCGACATCCACCACAAATGACATTCAAGGTCACCAAAAATTTGCAAACGAAAAGTTCTCACCTTGTTCATGAATCAATGCAAGTCTCAACAAGATAACTTACCAACCACAACTAACCATGCATAACATTAAAGTCCAAGGAACAAACGAATGGGCAACAAAGTTCGTCACTGGGGTATGATATGACATGCAAAGCAAGAATGAATCACTCACTCTCTTGACAAAGTTGGTGCAAATAATGTGCACAATCATCAACATTCAGCCATATTGTCTCTTCAGCACGACGGCAACCTCTAAATGTTAGAGTTCACGGGATGGTTGTCATCACTAGCTTGTCCGGAGGTCTTAGACGTGGGTTCAAATGATTGGCAATTGTCTTGGACATGGGGAAAAGGCTTTTTGGGTGGTGGCAACCACAACATGAGGTCCTAAATCTTCACCCTAAACCTGAAGTTCCAAACTATCACCCATCATGAAATACCTTTAAGCGCTCTTCCTCGGTCTACTCTTGCTATCACATTTCGACTCGGTAGTGAAAGAGCTCAAGAACGATGTGGGGGTTTCAATGGCTTGAGTGCCAAGAAACCCCTCTTAGAGTATACTCTTTGATTATTTTAGGCAAAATAAACTTGTATAGCCAAAACTTTAGCGTTTGTGCCAATAATAGCCAAATTTGGCGAAATACCACTTATAGCCACTTCCGTCCAATTCTTTAACGCTGTTAACGTTAAGTGTGACTGGGCAAACGGAGACGCTTACGTGGCGAGCTCTTATTTCCCTTTTCCTCTCTAATTGTCCATGTGGATAATAATTAATTAAAAAATTAACGCAACAAAAAACAAGAGCCCCTCATTTAACCCACCCACCTTTTCCTCTATCCTATCCTCTTCTTCGAACACCCACCCCTTCTGGGAAAGACGCAGTCAACGAACCCCCTGATATTCCTTCATCCACCATCGATCTACCCCCTCTTCCTGTCCCGATTCTCCTCCATTACTCTCTTCTGTCTGAGCTCATCTTCATCGGAAGCTAGCTCATGGCCATTCGAACCAACCATTCCTGGCGACACTGAGCTTCGCGCCCCAACCATTCATGATTTGTACAGAGTCGCCGGCGCGGGTTGGTCTCTGCAACTTCAAGCTCGTGGTTGACGTCGGCGGTGAGAATGGAAGCGCGACAGTGGAGCCAGATCTGAGCGTGACGGTGAATGGATTGCAGATGCCTAATTCGTTCGTGATCGGGTCCAGTCCCCCTCCCCTCGGGACCAACTACACTGTGATGAAGCGTGCGTTTGATGAAGGTGGGGGGTGCTGTGATTGTCAAGCGTGCGTTACTCGATCGACGATTTGGTTTCACTCGATCGGTGCTCGACTCTTCTGAGAATTTGATTTAGGCTGCCTACCTGATAAGTCTGAGAATTAAGATCCGTTTGAGAACTATTCGTGGGGAATAGAAAATGTGGGGAAGAAGTAAGAACCCTAATTTCAAAATTGGTGAAAGGTTGGGGATGCAGCGTGATTCGTGCTAAGCAAATGGATAATAAATGGGTAATTTTTTTAATTATGATATGTAAATAATAAATAATTAAAAATGTATGATGTGTCATTATTTGCTTATTTGGCGCTGACGTGTCTGTTGAGTTGGCGCCTAGTCAGCAAACCGTCAAATAAGTTGACGGTGTTATTAACACTGTTAAAGTTTCTAACGGGAATGGCTATATTTGTCCTACAAAAGTTTAAAAAGCTGGCTATAAGTGGTATTTCGCCAAATTTGGCTATTATTGACACAAACGTAAAAGTTTTGGCTATACAAGTGTATTTAGCCATTATTTTATGGAACTCTCTACTTTATTTATCCCATTTTATTACCTCTTTTTCGATTCTTTTTCTTTCTACTTTCCTTTCCTTTCCTTTCTTTTTCTCTTTTCTTTTCTTTTTGAGGGGTGTACTAGAGAGTAAAACACATGCCACATTACCTTTAACAACCAATGCTCTCTTTTAAGAACTTACTCCAACACTACTCTTTTCTCTTTCATTCCTAGCAAGAACCACACACAATCCTCCTATGTAGAACCTCAATGGAACTCAAAAGCGAGAGCTCCGAGACACAAGGATGACTCACGTATAGACAAGAAGAAAGGGTGGGGGGGGGGGGTTGTTCTATAAAACACCATTAAACTCACAAGCAAAAAGCTCCTACAAGAGAACGACCCCCAAAGTCACAAGGCTCAAAGGGGTTGACTAGGGGATAAAACATTTTGGGACAATCAACATTTGGGCGTGGACTAATCCTATGCCTCTATCATACTCACTAGTGACAACTGTGATGTTACTCGCCATGGTAAGAGGGATCTAAGAACACAAGAAGAAAACGATAGGCTCAAAACTCACATGGCTACCTAGTCACCCAATCATCCATTCCAATTTCACAAAACACAATGTATGGAAATTGTAATCAACAAGTAATCGAGTCAAGACATCCATTTATTTTTCCACACATGAGAACTAAAATTTTGCACTATCCTAATGTACTTCTCAGTCATCAATCATTGGACACACTCGATCACATGCAACAATTCAAGGTCAATGGCAATAAACACGAGAGACTTTGGACTAGGCATCTTGCAGGAGCACCACCTCCTTTTGGAGCATTACCTGTCCTCCAAGGTAACGTTTGAGGCGGTGTCCTTCAAGGAGTCAAGTCCAGCAAAAAGACTTTTAAAGACGCGCTTGTTGGGAGGCAACCCAACACTTCGGTTTGCGTATCTTTTTCCTCGCCTTTTGTTTTTATTAAATTATAGCTTAGTTAGTACATTAGAGATACATTGAGATTGATTGATAAGACTCAGCCTTTCTTTTGGATGCTTGATTGAATGTTTGGATGAATGCTTGAACTAAGAGAAGTGGAGAAAATGAGTTGCCCTGTACAGAGCAAAGATCGCGACCGCGATCTTGGGTTCCCAGCCCACGATCTTGCCTGTCCCTATTTAAGCATTGGCAGCCTCTTTAGATCTAAGTGCATCCACTTTTTCACCATTCTCTAGATCTATTTGCCATTACTCTCCAACCCTCTTGACTTTTTGAACCCACTTTCTTTAATCTCATCTTTCAACAACTTTTGAGAAGGATTTTCTATTGATTTTGGATTCCCGCCATGTCCCCTAGCAAGATAAGGTACATTTTTACTTATTTGACTCTATTTAATTTCCTTATCTTGCCCAACATGTGTTGATTGCTTAGAGTCTTTAATACCTATTTTCTACTTGGAATGACATCTTGATTGCATGAGATTCTTCTTCTTTTCTTTAATGAACCCTCTATGTCACTTTTGATGCCTTGGTGGGTTGTGCCTATGCATTTATATCATCTTCAACTACCACCCACCAAGTGTTTGTGAAAAGTCCCCAACCACATAGAGTTCATTATCTGCATCAATTTGGATTAAGCATCAATTTTATTGCATGGGGTGTTGGTCATTGATTGTTCCTACATCAATTTGGGGATATCCTTCTTACTATTTTGAAGATATTTCTCTATCCAATTTCCCTCTTTTGACAAGTTCTTAGTCACATTCAAGTGTGGGGGAAATTTAGAAATTTCATGATACCCTATTGTATTCTACCAAATTAATGTTTAATGTTGGAGTGATGATTTATGCATATGTGTACCACTTGTTTTGAAGGATAATATACAAGACTAAAGGCACGAATCATGGTGAGAGCTCCTCCTCTCGAACATCTCGTCCTCGTCAAGGTCAAAAGAAGAAAACAAGGAAGTCCAAGTCAAAATAAGTGGTTGTAGAAGGAACTCATCCACCATCACAACTTAAACATCAATCAAGGGTAGTTCCTCAATATGAAGAAGGCGGCGTAGAACATATCACTCACTACTTTTGCTACCCATAAGCAAAAGTACTTGTCTCGATTGGATTCTTTTCGCCCAACTTGGAATTGAAGATGCAATCCGCTCTAAATTACAGAAATTGGAATGGCTCAAATTGCTCTCTATTCAAGAACACATATATCGGGTGCTTGTTCTTGATTTTATTAGTACACTCACTACTCGAGACATAAGGGGTGCTGCCGACCTTGAGGATAACATTCAGTTTCAACTAGGAGGAGAGTACCACCACATGTAAATCCGGGAGTTCACTAGAGCAATGGACATCTACCCGGCCGGCTTCATTGATTCACCTAATGATTTCGCCACCTTGACAAGGTAATCCGACTTCCTTTGTTTCAAGGCCTTTGATGACTACATATTTACACATGTTTACACCCTCATTTGTTGATCAATTTGGCTTTGATTTGTTATCCTTGGCCTATTATACTCTAGGTTGTGTTATTTTGTCATACTTTTAGGTCCTAGCACGTAAAGTGAAGCATAGGCACAAGTTTCAAGTCAATCGGAGATCAATTGGCGATTCGAGAGAAGAAACTCGGGCATGACCTGAAGAATAATGGATTTCTACCTCATTTTATGAAGAATGAGTCATTTAAGCTTGCCATGAAAAGAAAGAGGATGAGACTACGAGAGTCTGGGATCAAACAACGAATGATTCGGAGTCCAGACAAAGGAGAAACGAAGCATTAAAGACAGTCGAACAAGAGCTGAGGAAGAAACACTGGCAGACTTCCCTAAAAACACGGTTGTGTTTAGTCTAGCACTTGCTAGTGTTTTTATGCCGAGCATCTCTTGTGAAGACTGCTGAAGGGAAGCAAAACACGGGCAAGACTAAACACGGCAGGACTAAACACGACTGTGTTCCCGATAGTGTTTCTGCCCCTGCTCGGGTATAAGTCTGATTTCTCTGATTTTAGAGAGGGAGAGCTGGGTTTTTGTTCCCAAACACCCAAGGGACAAACCCTAGAGATAGAGCGACTTGGGAACATTCTTGGAGCTATTTTGGAGGATTTCTTCGTTATTGGAGCTCGGGAATCAAGCTTGGAGATGGAAATTGAAGATCTAGATCAGATTTATGCATTCTCTCTTCTCTATGGAGTAACTTCCTTCACTTAGGTTTTGAGGAACCCTAGTTCCATGTGTTAGGATCTTTCTTGTATGAATCTTTGAATGCTATACTGTTTGATTTTAATCAATTGAGGCATGATATGTTGAGTCATTTGAATCCAAATCACATTCTCTTGACTTCTGCTTTAACTTATGATAGATAGAATATGATTAGGTTGGCAGAGCTTCTGCAATTGATATGAGTGAATTGATTGTGCGAGAGTCAGTCAATTTACTGCTTTGTATTGGAATTCATTCCACGTAGTGGAGAACTGTGTGAATCGCCTTAGCACTCTATCCCCGTGAAGGCTAGTCGCCTGCCGGATAATCTATCTAAGAGGACTTGGTCAGCTTAAGAGATTCCAAGCTAATTTAGGATCTTCCACAGTTTAATTAACAGTAAAACGACCAAAGGAAATTAAAATTTGGAACTAATTGAGGAGCTAGGGGGAATCATACCTAAGTGAGTTCCCAACCTGTAATTAGTAGTTTTACCTAGTTTAGCTTGTATAGTAGTTTAGTTAATCAAATCTTAATCTGGTTTGCTAGATAATGAACTGAAGTTGAGTAATAGTAACTCTAGAGACCCGTGGATTCGATATTTATTACTTGTATCACTATACTGCAGTTCCTTTCATTGGTTACACTTGGCCATTGTTAGGAGTTGTGTTTTAGCGAGTTAACCTTCTATGAGTTTGAAGTCAAGAAACCCGAGAGCCGACAATGGGATGTGAGACTATCAAAAGCCACCCGGAGTGGCGAATCAGAGCAAGGGCAATCTCACCTCCCGAGACATCATCATATTTCATAGCATACGTCTCCCACAATCTCTCCATCTCGGCCTATCAATCTTATCTATTTTCAAGCTTTATGAGACGGGATCGCCGACTTGCCGCACTCCACGGAGGAGTGTATGTCACCCGAATTGCCAAATATTTCCAAGTCGACTTTGGAGCTGTGCAATTTGATTGGATCTTAGGACCGTTTCTATTTCATTTTGAAGTTGAAACTTAAGGTGCAACACACGAGCAATGATGGCATTTGGGGTGTGCGGGGATTCCCTTTCCCAACCACCTATACATTGGATATGGGAGGAACCGTATTCCGTATTCCGGAAGCTAGGAGGGCAAGGGACCGAAGAGGATTGAAAACCGAGGAAGACCAAGAGGAGAGCGTGCATGAAGGAGGAGAGGTGCCTATTCCCACTTTTCAACCGGTTCACCCACCGAGCAACAATGCAAGAGATTATAGAATTGAGGCCATGATAGCGGCTATCCTTCACAACCAACAAAGGGAGAAGGAAGCACAGCTTCACATAATGGCGTGCATCCACGCGATCATGGAGAAGATGAACATTCTGATCGAAGATGTACCAGCCACATTCAATCGGTCCTCCCCTTTCGCACTTTCCCACGATGAAAAAGAAGGAAACTCAGAGGAGGAATGAGTTCTAGGCATCCAGGGCCCAAGTTCTATCTTTTCTTTTTCTTTGCTTTTCATTATTTAAATTAAACCAATGTTTAATTATCGCTTTATTTTCATTTTACCTTTCATACCTTAAATATTCAGTCACTAGTAGTAGTACTTGTTATATTTATTTATCGTATAACTCTTATTCGTCTTCCTATCTATCTTATGCGCTTTATCATTGTGAAAACCATCAGGAAGACAAATACTACACTTGTGAACCTTCACCAACCCACAACCCAACCTATGATAACATTCACGATCTTTTCTTGGCAAACTCCCACATTGAGGACAACATGTTGCTCAAGTGGGGGGGGGATGTTTGTGGGGATGTTTGTGCATGTTTGATGTTTATCATGATTGGTGCAACCGTTTATTGCTAGTATCCTCCATTGTTCATGAATGTAAGACGTTGATGAATGCTTATGGGAGTGTATGCTAGTGATCATGCCTTTGTTGTGGTGATGAATGGTGAAATATTAGTGTCTTTAGAACCTTGAATGCACACCCAATTTTTTTTTTTTTTTGCAAATTTGAGGGTTCTAAAACACATTGTCCTTGCATTACCTACTCGATGTGCTTTGATTTGACTAGATTGATTGATGTGTTGTGCATCTTAGGTGATAGTTGCATGGTTTGAGTATCGGTACGTGAGGGATTTTACTACTTTCCTCCTCTAGTGTGAGTCGGTAGTGTTTGCTATCTTAGGAAAGCATTTTGTGCAGGATTCTCTCATTTTATATGAAATAGGAAAATTTTCAATTTGTGCATAAAAATAGAAAAGAGGTTCTCATGTGAGTGGCAACCGAGCAAGGAATTGAGATCAGCCGTTAAAAGATTTTTCTCTTGGCTCGGATACCCATCGAGTATGTGTTTGGGGTTCGGATAGCTTTATAGCGCACCGATCATCTCTTACTACCTACCATCCCCCAAACACCTCTCCTCCTCACGGATTCATACGATAAGGACCAAAGTTACCTTTTAGCTATTCATGAGGCCTCATAGCTCTCGTTTGTACCCAACATGTGTGGCAACCCAATGTGGAGTGCAGGCTGGGGCGTGGTGCTCAGGCTAAGACGAATCCGACCATCAATTTCCCCACATGTGACCTTGAAAGGAAATGCTATGATTCATCCGCTTTTGGTCATAAGGGAGAGATGCTATTATGCAATGATTGAAATTGCAAGAGTTCAGTGCAATGTGCAGCAACGGAGAGAAAGGAGACCGAAAAATGACAACTCTTACACCAAAAGAAAGAATAAAAGCATCGCTTATAGTTATGTTAGTCGTTTGTAGTCGGAAGAATCCCCAGGAGCACATTTTGAATCATCGGCCTAAGGTAGTAGATATGGTCCTCACACGAGAGTTTGGGTTTGCACAGTAGGAAGGTAGAAGCGTTCATTCATCCCCATATATTCTATCTATGCAATGAGGAACTAGCATGCATACTTCATTGCTTCGTCTATAATTTTGCATTAGGTTTGAGTAGGTTTGCTTGGGGACAAGCAAACGCCTTAGTGTGGGGGAGTTTGATAACACCAGAATCGGTGTTATTTACCCTCCATCTTAGGGTATGTTTTGTGCCAATTCAAGTGCTTAAGCGTTCAAACATTGTCATATACATCCCTATTTCGTTCCTATTTGATTTTGATGTGATTATAGGGTGTATAAGTCAATATGTGCAAATTAGGTACAAAACAAGGTCACAAGTGTAGAAAAGGGGCAAGGTTCAAAGATCATGACCTAGAAGCTAAAGATCACGACCGGAATCTTCAGTCGTGAAGTCTCACTGAAGACCGCGGCCCAGAAGCCAAAGATCGCGACCGCGATCTTGGAGCCCTAGGGCGTGAACTTCGCGAGGAATGAGCCATGTATGAGCAGAGACTTTCCTCAGTCGAATCAAGGTCAACGTGCAAAATGTCCGCGTGGAAGATCACGGCCGCGACTCAAGGATCACGACCGCGAAGTCAGGCTGCGATCTCACTCATCCTTAAGGCATCAACGACAACATTTTGAGATCACGACCTAGCGATTGATCATGGTCATGATCTTTCTACCTCAGGCCGCGAACTTCCCCGAAGCCAAATTGCCTATAAATAGAAGACCCCTTCCCCATTTTAAAGGGAGCTGATTTTGGGTGAAATTTCTGGTTGTAGAGAGAGAAGAGAGAGAACCTGAAGGGAGAAGAAGGAGGAGCTAGGAGCAAAGAGGCATCTTCTACCATGTGTTCTCTTCTATTTCTACCATGTATCTTCTTCCCTCCTTTATGGAGTAGTCCTCTAAGGTACTAGGGGTTCTAAACCCCAAATCCTAGTTTTAGGATTTATTATGTATGTATAGATATTTTAGGGTTTGAATGAATGAATGTGTTTGTCTAGTAAATTTTTAATATCACTCTTTCCTAAATGATGACACTTGAGCAACTGGCCCAAATCTTCCCTTTTATCATGCTTTATGCTACCGCGCTGGGTACGGAGTTCTAGGGTTAGACGGGTATGCGCCATCTGGAGAGTTTAGGTTAGATGAGTGAATGGGAGCCTATAATGGTCGAGGCGACCAAACCCCTGCTATAGGTTGCCTTCATAGATGAAACCTCGGTGTAGACGGTGGATCATGTCCATTGAAATGATTCATAAGCTTAAAGCCCCAGATATGATAGCGTAGATCGAGGTGACTGAAACATGGGTTTAGGGGAGGCCTATTCGGAGGCGTGTGGATAACGACGAAGGCCCACGGAAAGGAGCTCACTCACCACATTCGATAACCCTACGTATCTATACATGCATAGTATCCCTAAGCTAGGGGGAGGATTAGTTCCCTAAAGTACCTGCTTTTAGCTTTGATCAACCTCTAGACTAGTGTTTCCTCATATCCTTCACTCAAAACCTCAAAAATCGATTACCTAATTTAACAACATGGTGAGAAGTAGGCTAGGGTACCAGGACCCGAGTAGAATACGACATTGATTACCACTATACGGCAATGTTGTCCTAGGTTAAACTTGGTTTAGGATGTGATAGTTGCTGATACGTGCAAACCACTGACAATAATATGCACGGATTCAAGTGATCAGTCTATTCCGCCCTACAACCTGCTACCAGAGACGTTGTATGTTTCTTTTGGCTTAATGCCTCCCCCTCAATACAAAAAAAAAATCCATCCCCACATTATGGACCCAAACGCATTATTTCAGCCCAAATAACTCATTTTGAGTTATTTGGGTACAGAGACCTCATAGAAATAATGCATCCATACGACCACTACATTTGAAATACACCTATCCAATATAAGAAATAATACATCCACCCTCATTGTTTTTGTTCTAAAATATATCAAAGTTGATGTGCTTTTGAAGAGCACAATTAATTGGATTTTTATATGTAAAATAATAAATAAATTATGACTTAAAACGAAAGAGATATAGTCCATTAAAGTTAATTGATAAAAAGGTTAGTTGACTTCCATAAATGGTAAGGGAGGGTTACTTATGGTTATGCATATTGGAACTATTAAATCACAAGTTTAAAAAAATACCAAAAATCGAAATTTCTTTTCCTTAAGAAAAAATCTGGATTTACTGTTCACATAGGGGTATTATGATTATCTGCGGGCGTTTCTAGGTAAGTCTGTGTATTATGATTCCTTTTAAACTTATTTTCATTAATGGGCTCATGTGTAGACTACCACACCTGATCCACATCTCTCTCTTTTTTCCGTGCAACCCCACCATCCTCTTTCATTCATTCCCTTTTCCCTAGGGATGGCAATGGGTCGGGTTGGGTCGGGTTTTGCCAAACCCAAACCCATGGGTTTATCCATGAAAAAAACCCGGGGTAAAACCCACTGGGTTTGAAAAACTCAAACCCAACCCGATGGGTATCCGCGGGTTCATGGGTACCTACGGGTTTTGGTCGTAAAAGATTACAATAACAAGTTCCTATCAAAATTAAAGTCAAATATCAATCTCCCAACACAAATTATCCATATATAAAACACCATTCTAGAAAGTTCAAGCAAATCACAAATTAACTATACAAATTGTTCAACACAAATCTAGAAAACTCAAGAAAATTGAAGAAAATCACAAATTATCCATAGATGACATGATTAATTCAAAGCTTATTCCTTTCAATTAAGTTTATTCACTCTCCACTCGATAACATCAACTTCATTCTTCACAATTAGAAAGAATAAAAATTAGACATGTCTCCACAAACATAAATAAGATTAGTTGTTTAGAATATTAAATATACCGAAAAAATTAATTATATGAGTGTGGGCGGGTACCCATGGGGCGGGTTTACCTAAACCCAAACTCAACTCAACCCGGTGAATATTGAATGGGTTGAAACCCAAACCCGGCCCAAAACCTGTCAACACAGATTTTACCCGTGCTGACCAGGTTGGGTTGGATGGGTACTTGTGGGTTCGGGTTTTATTGCATCCCTACTTTTCCCATTAGAGATTTCAATTTCATTCCCATTTGTCTATAGACAAACCCCATTCATCAACATAAAAGAAAATTTCCGTTTTCAATTCCTTATATGAGTAACATAATTCATACTTGCATAACTATAAGGAATAAAAAAAAACATCACTTATGATTGTTTATTGGTGATTTTTTTTATTTTGGGAATAATATGTCATTGTAGAATTGAGGAAGAACTTGAATTTCCATTGCACCGCAAGATTAATTTAACCTTTGTACAACTATTTCAGTGCTTTTTCATTTTTACATTATGGAATATTTATATTACAAATACATTTCGTAAAAATTATAATTAACTATCATGTTTACCATCACATCAATTTGTATTACGCAAAAATCCTATGAGATACATTAACATTTTCGTTATAATTCAATTTTTTTGTGATACTTTCCATAACTTGATTTTATTATTAGACCAAACACTATGAAATATTTATGTAACACCATTTAATAAAAATTATGTAAATTTATACATTACACAAATATTACAGACAGATAATTATTTATTATGTATCAATTAACAAAATTGCACAACATAAGTCCTAATGAGTAATGACTAAGACAATACACAAACTTTATGGAGGAATAATTTTTTTTATGTAGAAATTAAACAAACATATCACATAAGTCTTCCATGATATAAGTTTTAAACAAATTTCCTAAATTCTGAACAAAATTATTGATGATCTCATCAATTTACATTACACAAAGATTCTGTAAGGTCGATTATTTTTTACATAACAGTTTAGGTCACAATCCTTTCGTGATATATGTTTGAACGAAAATTGCTAAATTATTGACTAAATTGTTGACGATCTCATCAATTTGCATTACACAAAGATTTTCTTAGGTATATTATATTTTACATAATTGTCGATGATCTAATCAAATTTTATACTTTTATAACTTAATTCACTTATTATTAACTAATATTTCTTTATTATTACCTACTATATTCAACATCCCATTTATTTGTATTACACAAATTAAAGCTTATGTAAGATAAGTGAATCTTACACAATAGTTTAACCAAATGTAAGATATGTAACTTCATTTTATTATTAGACTACACATTACAGAAGATGACGTAAGACGTTGTATACCAGTTATTAAAGTACACTATGCAAAATTTATGAAGGTTGAAGGAATAATTATTCTTATCTATCAATCTAACAGATGTGTTACATAAGCATTTCTTAATAATTAAGACACTTCGTAAAGCTCATGGAAGTGTTTTACTTGAACTATTTTATGAATAATAATTTTATTTCAACTAAATCATTGAATTGAATGAGTGAATAAAATTTTATGAAAAATAATTAATTGATTACCGCAGCAAAGCGCGGGCAAAACCTAGTATAAATTATTGTAGTGATTCGCTCTCCTCCTTGTACCCCAATTAATATTTTCTGTTTCTATAAATTATTGAACATTTATCTGATTAAGATATTGTCTGTTTTAAGCTTAGATCCTCACGATTTTTTTCTTGATGTACATTATTCTCGAGAGGTCACCCATCTTTACATTATTCTACATTGAATATATCTAAGTTTGAAGTTTATAAAAGAACTCTTCCATTTTACCCAAACAAGTTAAGGTTAGTTTCTTATCTTTTAATCATAGATCTCACTAATATGAGATTTGGCTAGAATGTTACAATTTATTCCCGCCCCAAGAGGAAAGAACCGGCGCAAAAAGATGTCCAAAACTTTAGAAGATAAAATAACTTCAATGCAAGCCACGTGTCACAATTCTAAGGAATCAACTCAAACTCAATTGACAGAGAACCCTTCCAAGTTCCAAACAATCCCTCCCATTTCCCCCCTCCAATCCCCCAAACCATTTCATCTCATCCGCAAATATTTCCTTCTCCTTTCCGTTTCCCATCACACAGTATTATCCATAAACGAAAAGAGAACCATGAGCTGCAGCAGCTCCTTCACCAACACTCCCACTCTCCTGCACTCCAAACCTTCCCATAACTCCTCAATCAAACCCTCCACCACCACGCCGGCTACTATTCACAACAATGCTGCCATTCCAACAGACAGAAGAAAGCTCGTGACAACTTTCCTGGCCACAACGTCACTAGCAACGCTGGCACAGTTCCATGGACCAGCACTTGCGCCCGCACTGGCTCAGAGCTGGGGCACACGGTCCCAGCTCCTCGAACGCTTCTTCCAGCCGGACCTCTCCCCTGAGGAATCAGTGGAGAGGATTAAACAAACGGCTGAGGGGCTCCATAGCATCAGGGACATGTTGGATGCCATGGCTTGGAGGTTTATCTTGTTCTACATCAGGCTTAAGCAGAACTACCTTGACAAGGATTTGAAGATCGCCATGACCACAGTACCTCAAGGCAAGAGGAAAGAGTATGTAAACAAGGCCAATGAGCTTGTGGACAACATGTCTCAGGTATTGATATAAACATGTCTCAGAGGATTTGAAGTTTTTCATTCTTTTCTTATGTGTTGCTTGCTCACTGCTGTTGCTTGGGCTTGATTTTGGACAGTTGGATTACTATATAAGGACACCAAAGGTGTATGAATCGTACTTGTACTATGAGAAGACCCTACAATCAATAGATGAACTTGTGGAGATGTTGGCGTGAAGGGTGGGAAGAGATAAAGCATGGGCTAAGTTGCAAGTTGTGGAATTTCGTAAATTTACAGCATTGATGAAACTCATGTTCATAACTTCATATATGTAAAAACAAGGCCTGCTATGAACTATGCTTCATCTATATATTATATGAGCTCTCTCTCTCTCTCTCTCTCTCTCTCTCTCTCTCTCTGGCTCCGAAATCAGCAAGACAACATGATTTGATCAGGCTAAAGTACTCGTTAACGTCGAGAGAGAGCCACAGAAGAAGCAATTATGATGACGATGAACAAGATTATGGCGACAAAAGAGCCTATGAGGGATCCAGAAATGCGGTGGCAGAAGTTAGTGAACTGCTGGCAAATTGCAGACCAATTAGCATTGGAATTCCCCTTGTGTGCCAAGTAAACCATTGCTGCTGCTGATGAAGCCCCCGCTGTGAGAATCGACAGCATAACCTTCAAAAACACGGTTCATGTGAACAAAGTTTCTATTAGAGTTCACAATCACAAAGTGCTTCTTATGAAAAGTTACACGTACACTTTAGGAATCAAGTTGCGAGAAAACTAACTTCTGGGTTTAAGATCATACCGTGTCTAAGCTAACCAAGATGATCCTGCTGGTTTTAGCTGAGCTTCTGATGATGTGAAAGACTGATATGGCGAATGAAAGGACAAGGTAGCCACCCACAACAGAGTTGGCTATCACAAAGAACCTGTCTTATAGCAAATTAAGGAGAAAATTGTTCATGAACCCCCTAAGTAGTTTGAAGTGAAGTTAAGGAGAGGGGATTTACGTGAACACAGGGAGATCCTTATAGTTGGTGTTGAACTGGAAAACCTGAGAGAAAGCTGCTACTGTTACTGTTTCATTGGTAGTCCCCATGGCTATGGCACTCCCTAATGTCCCAGCAGCAGCAAGGAACCTGGAAAAGAGGTCTAGAATTGCAATGCCTCTCTTCACTTCCCGGGCTCGGGACGCTTCCCTTGGAGGAGAAGGTCCATCTCCTGGTGCTAATTCAGCAGCAGCTGGTGACTCTGGCTGCTTCATCTGCCCCTTTTCCTGGCTTATGAAATGCCTTCTTTCAGTGCTACAACAGCTTGGAAATCGGTGAGGAAAAAGGAGAGAGTTAAATAGGAAAAAGCAAATGGGAAATAGCAATGTACTTCATCAAACACCTGAGCAAAATTGGACCTTTCTAACTGGATGGAATAGTGGAAAAAGATAAACGGAAGTGGATTAGGTACAATGGAGAGAAGCAGAAATGTGTTGGGTTTCGCAGGAGTAAACAATTAAGCAATTTCCGATTTGGCATTCGCTGATTCGCCAATTGATGATGTCTGATGATGTGAGTTGCTTGATCAAACATTCTTGACTTGGATGATTCTTTCAGAAAACTACCCAATTCCAAAAAGTCTCAATCAGCAAAAGGGTATTGTTTCAAGTTTAACCTTGAAAACGTAAGCTGTTCCTATGTGACCATTGTACTAAGTTCCAGGAAATTCCCTAATTGATCTCTTAACTCCAGTGGAGGAAAAAATCATTGGAAACCAAAACAAGGTATCAGATTGCCGGTTGCCCATTCAAGAGAAATGAAAGTTTGAACTTACTGCAGCAGGTGACAGATCACACAAAGAAAATCTTGGAATCACAGTGTTGATGTTCATCACAGGATATAACTTGTGAAGATGAGACAGAAATGTAGCCATAGACAACTTGCCCACCGCCACCAGCAAAAGCATGTATGAATTGGTTTGAGATAACAGAAACGTACAAGAAGAATAAGGGGGAAAAAAGAAGAGAAGCAGTCGGCAAGTCATCCTTGGCTACACACCACATTTGGTCAAAACCCAAACTCTGCTCTCATCTTCACATGATAGACCCTATAGATGATAGTTGGAAAAAGGAAGACCTTCCACTCCAGAGTCCAGACTTTTTTCTTCTTCTTCATATTGCTGCTTCGACATCAGTGGTTCCAAAATGAGCCGGTATATATTAGTAGAATTTGGGGTGTATTGTATTTGTAGAGCAATTAGTGAATTATTCACGGAGGCGCCCCTTGTTTCATGGTACGACTGTCCAATGGAGATGGGATGCAGAGGAAAGGGAAAGAATGGGTTTCCTGAAATCAAGGTTTTCTCCATATCGAACACATGAGGATATTGATGAGACAGTTGCAGATTTGGTCACACCCCACCACTGAGAGAAACAGTCCAACAAGAACAGCAAGAAGAGTGGGGTTACTTTCCACCAAACCGAACGGATTGGCAAGCAAATTGATGAAACAGTAAATTTAGAGGTCCTACGGATTTCCCCCCCTAAATACAAGCCTTCTTATAAAAATTCCCAATGCACACCACTTCTATTAAAATTTTCCTAAATACACGAGTTCGACGTGGTTCGCTGGAGTATCCAGCGATCTAGATACTAATTCGGTGGAGTATGGAGCGAACCAGCAAGGACGCGGCTGACTAAAGCGAACCAACCTCGAATTAACATGGATCGTGGTAACCAAACCGATCCACCCGAATCGTTGTCAAGGCTAGCGATCTAGCCCCCAAATTTGATGGAGTGTCTAGTGATCTATACCTAACATATGTCTCCAAAAGTTATGTTAAATTTAAAAAAAAAAAATGCTACGATCGGCTAACCAAACTCAAAGTTACGATCGTTTGAAGATTCCAAGTGTATTAGGTATGGATCGTTGGACACTGCAACGATTTTTGGTGCATGATCTCTGGTGTCATTAGCTATCCGGGTGGATAGCTCCTGTCCCCCGCAATCCATGTTGGTTTGAGCCAGTTCCCTCCAGTTGGTCACGATCTAGGTTCGTTTGCTCTAGTCTCCAATAAACCAGTACCTAGGTTGTTGGTCACTCCAGCTAAAAGTGCCATATTTGTGTATTTTGAAAATTTTTAGTGTGTAGTATTGTGAAATTTTTTTATAGGAAGTCTAGTATTTGTGGGGGTGGGGGAAAATCCTCGTACTTGCCAAAAGAATTATCATATGACTTAACTTTAAATTGGCTCTAGTTCAATACGAGGTTCAAACTTTAGGATCAGTAATTAATCATCTATAACAAACTTGAAGTTTATATTGACAAATAATAATAGGTAGGGTTGCTAATGAACCGAGTCCAGTTAAACTTATCCTTGATTCAGACTCAACTTGATAAAAGTTACCTCATCAAGCTACACGAGATTAATAGGCGGAATCATCCTCAACTCATTTTATGAAAATCAAATCCTGACTGAAGCTCAGCTTGGCAAATTAGCTTAATTAGGTGGCAATGCCGCGCCTTGTTGCGGGTGGAAATGGCTTATGGGCATGTATTATGTGACCTGTTATGGTGTTTTGTTAGTATTATTAGTCTAAATATTTTTTTGTTAGTTTTTTTATTAGTAATATTGACTTCAGAATATGATATTGAATGAGAAAAGATATATGGCGGTCAACATCCAATTTTAAAAATTCTGAAAATTTTCGCTAATAAATTATATTTACCTAAACCCAAATAGACCCATTGATTATGGGTAGGTATGAGGGACATATATATGGGTTTGGGAGTTTGAAGTGGATTTGGGTAGGATACTAATATTTACTTTCATAATCTAAATGTGTATGAGTTAGGTATGGATACCCATTTATTCGAGGGTGTTTTAATTACACAAACAAAAATTATACCTATTTTAGAACTTCAAAAGTTTAGGTAACAAAATGTAATGCACAAAAAATTTAGGTACTAAAATGTAATGTTACAACAATATTTTGAGAACTTACGTGCTAAAAAATAAATTTAGGTTATAAATGTAAAGATCAAATAAGTTTAGGTACCGAACTATAATATGCATAGTTGAGGCTTAATTCCTTTTATGATGATATATTTAAGATGATAATTAACTTTTTTATAAAAATAGGAAACTATTTATTTGATATGTGTAGATACCTAGCCAAACATTCCATATATAATTGTTGAAAATTCTAGCTCGGGTGAAAAAGAAAAACTCTAGAGAGAAGCAAAAGGAATACAAACTGGATCTCGCTTAAAATTTCACGCCTTCAAATCCCATTGTGGAAAATGATGACATTCTAATAAGTAATAACCATATTTATTTATTTTTAATTGTACTCGACATTGAGCTGAAAAAGTTAGTGGTTCCTGGTTAAATTATTAATTCTCTAGACTATTGGTGAGTCGTGTACGGACGCATTCATACTTGTTATTAGAAAAAATAAAAATAGTATACTAATTAGGGTTATGGAAGGCGAGTGAAAAAAGAAACGAAAACTAATTAGGGTTATGGAAGGCGAGTGAAAAAAGAAACGAAAACTAATTAGGTTTATGGAAGGCGAGTGAAAAAAGAAACGAAGAGGAAGTAGATGATGGAAAGGTTTTGACCAATTCTTTTAGTTGATCGTCAATACAACAGTCAACTCTTTTCACCGTAGCAATTTATTGACACTTGCTTATGTAGATGTCGCATATTTTGTTACATGTAGTAAATAGAAGTTTTTTAGGCAACAATAACGGTGCTTTAGATTTATATATAGTAAATCTAAACATTACACCAATATGTAATTTTAAAAAATTTACGTATGAAAATCTCATAAAATTTAGATACCAAAACATAATTATTCAAAAAATTTACAGTAAAATTAAATTTGGAGTATCAAAATGTAAAATGTACATTCTAGTGACTAAGTTGTGATTTAATTAAATTTGGAGTACCAAAATGGTATTTTTTTAGGCAACAGTAACGATACTTTATGTTTATATATAGTAACTAGCCAAACTAAAGTTTAGCTAGATCGTTGTAGCTTGAGTTTGACCTCAAACTCATCTTCAATTCGAATTCTAACTTGTGGTGAAGTCTCTATATTGTTAAGGTAAATACAATGCTAACCCCAATTTACATATTTATAGACCACTTAGACATAGCATTGGACGAAAGATGCTTCTTGGTTTAACACATTGTTACAAGTATAATTGAACATTTAAATGTTCTCCATAGCATTGGACGAAAGATGCTTCTTGGTTTAACACATTGTTACAAGTATAATTGAACATTTAAATGTTCCGGAGATCAAGTTCTAGGATTTCAAACAGAGATATAATCACAAGGTTAAAACTGATCTTACAAACATTGAGCTGACATCAAACCTTTAATACACATTCTTCTCAACCCTAACCTAAATCCTAATTAAACTTAAATGTAAATTTACCTTCTCATATCTTTCTCTTATAAATTGTAGATGAGATACATACCCAAACACATTTTTAAATCTCAAATCATATTATATGTAAGCTATATGTTTGTACCATCTAGCTCTGGTATCAACAATGATATTTGTCGGTGTGGGGTTGACTCACGATCCGTTCGTCTGATCTCGTCGGGAGAGAAGAAACCTGTGAAAGGACCGGGGATGCCCCCGGATTAAGCTCCGACGATCAAGTTAGTTTATGCTTAAGATGAGAGTTGAGAGAATAAGGTGGAGAGATGAAGTGGAGGGAGATAGTGGAAAGTAGAAAGTGAGGAGAGAGAAGAAGTCCCCTCCTTTGGGGGGGCTTCAAGCCCTTATATACATGTAGCGCGTATCGCGCGTCGCGCATCGCCGATTGTCCGCCCCGTACTTAGTATGTGAACGGAGTATTTAGTAACACCTCCAACAATTGCCCCCCAAGCTGGTGGTGAGTCTTAACTCATCGCTAGCTTATTATTATTTATTTATTTTTTTAAATCTTTGTCGGTAATTTTGGATGGAGCCCTTTGTACCCCAGTTGCCCCCCAGCTGGTGGCGCGTTTGGTTGACGCGGTGCCAGCTTCTTGCGTCCTGTACCCCCGTTGGTGTATTTCATTAAGGCGTGTAGCCTTCACCCATTGTAGATTCTTCATGGAGCTCTCCTCCTTGGGGGTTTTTAACCCTCAGTTTGGAGTTCTCCTCTTCGGGGTTTTTAACCCTCAGTTTGGAGTCTTCAAGGCGTCGGGAACTTGGTGAGTTTCTCATCTCCCACGTTGTTGGGTACATCTTGCCCCTCATCAGCGCCATTAACGCTCAGTAAAATATTTCAATATTTATTAATTATAGAGGGATAGAGTACTTAGCTTTATGGTTGCGAAACGGCGCGAAGAGTTATTAAAATAAGACTGTTGCGCCAATGAATCATAAAGCGCGTATGTAGACTGCTGGTAATGTTGCTTGTCTGGCGTAGGAGTGGTGCGGGTTTGAGTCCTTGCGGCGACGACATTTTTTTTTTACGCGAGTTGGTAGGTGTGCGTGGAGTGGAGCAAGGATGGGCCGCGTGCTGGAGTCGGGATTCGACTTGGGCTTGATTCGAAGAAGCTGGCGGAGCGGGCCGCGAGTTGGAGAGTGGCGGACACATTTGGCGCACGGGAGTGGGCCTTCTGGATCGCGAGTGAGGAGATATTAAAATAAGCGCTCCGCGCTTATGTGACCAATGGAGCCTTGTTGCATACTGGTTAGTCCGCTCCATAGTTTGATAGTGGCGCGGTTTCGATTCCTGGCGCCTAGAAATTTTTTTTTTTTTTGAGGAGTAGAACCAGACTAGGCCGCGCGTTGGTCGTTGGCCCATGAGCCGCGAGAGGTGGACTGGGAGGCGGAAGCGGAGCGGTCATGGGCTTGGGCCGCGAGTGGAGTCAGGCCGCTAGTTGCAGCCGCACAAGTGGGGCGCGAGGCAGAGGAGGCGGTGCGGTCATGGGCTTGGGCCACGAGTGAAGTCAGGCTGTCGACTTCACGGAGGGAGTAGTCACGCGGGCGGTTTGAAGCGTTGCATTTTTTTTTCTTTTTCGAACTGAGTGGGCGCGAATAGTGCGTGAGCGTGACTATTGCTAATTTTTGTTCTTGCGAACTGAGTGGGCGCGAATAGTGTGGGACTATTGTTAATTTTTGTTCTTGCGAACTGAGTGGGCGCGAATAGTGCGGGACTATTGCTAATTTTTGTTCTTGCGAACTGAGTGGGCGCGAATAGTGCGAGACTATTGCTAATTTTTGTTCTTGCGAACTGAGTGGGCGCGAAAATTAAAATTCAGTTGCCTCACCATTGAAACACAATGCTCGCTTGTAGCCTGCTGGTAAGTATGCTTATTTTGTGGAAGAGTGGCGAGGGTTCGAAGCCTGGCGGCGACTTCATTTTTCGAAGGAGTTCCATGTCTGTTTAACGCGGGCCACGAGTAGTTAAAAATTAGACGGCGCGCCATTGAAACACAAGGCTCTCTTGTAGCCTTCTGGTCAGTTTGCTTGTCTCGCCAAGGAGTGGCGCGGGTTCGAGTATTGGCGTTGTCAATAATATTTTTGATGCGGAAGTTCCGCCAATTGTAGACTTTGCGGCCCATGTTTCGCGGGCCTGCTGCCGATCCGTGAGTTGGGACGCGAGTATTAGGCCTGAGAAGCGAGTTGAGCGTGGGCGGGCCAAAAGCGACGTTGGGACGCGAATATTGGGCTGATAAGCGAGTTGAGCACGGGCGGGCCAAAAGCGACGCAAGCCGCGAGTATCGTGGTCAGAGCTGAAGAATGACGAGAAACGGGCCAGTCCCAAGTCGGGCCGTGAGTTCTTTGCTAGCAGATCTTCCGTGATATTGGGCCTCAAGTTAGAGTATTGGCGTCGGGTTCGAGTGGCGCGGGTTCGAGTATTGGCGTCGTCAATAATATTTTTGATGCGGAAGTTCCGCCAATTGTAGACTTTGCGGCCCATGTTCCGCGGGCCTGCTGCCGATCCGTGAGTTGGGACGCGAGTATTGGGCCTGAGAAGCGAGTTGAGCGCGGGCGGGCCAAAAGCGACGTTGGGACGCGAATATTGGGCTGATAAGCGAGTTGAGCACGGGCGGGCCAAAAGCGACGCGAGCCGCGAGTATCGTGGTCAGAGCTGAAGAATGACGAGAAACGGGTCAGTCCCAAGTCGGGCCGTGAGTTCTTTGCTAGCAGATCTTCCGTGATATTGGGCCTCAAGTTAGAGATCAAGGAGTATGGGCCGCGAGTCTGGAGGCTGGTCCTTACATGATCTTCCGTGATATTGGGCCTCAAGTTAGAGATCAAGGAGTATGGGCCGCGAGTCTGGAGGCTGGTCCTTACATGATCGGGCTCCGTGAGTGGGGCGCGAGGTAGGGTGACGCGCGGAGGTAGGCTTCGTGGGCTGGGCTAGATGGTTGACCATGGTTGACCGCCTGGGTCAAATGGGAACTTGGTGGATTAAAAGGGTCGAGATTCCTGTGAGTCGGTCCCGAAGAGATCGGGAGTAAGAGGCGGGTCCGCCGCGAAGAGCTGTGCTTTACAGCCTGCCATTCACTTGCACCATGCTTTACAGTCTGGCATCCACTTGCACCATCTTGCCTTGGTAAAAGTACATGTGGGCCGACTACTTCCTTTTTCCCATAGAAGCTCCGCCACTGAACCTGTAGCCGGCGGTGGGTGATGGGAAGAAAGAGCTTTTCAGTTTCATCATCTACGCCCAGCTCTTCTCGGATCTGGTTTTGCTTGACTTCGGTTTAGGCTTCGCTGAGTATTGCCCCCCCTTCTTTTTTGTTTTGTTTTTTTTTTTATTTCTCCGAATGGATTTGCTTATTCTCTTCTCGGTGATGGTTGCCGCCGCTCGGATTGGTGAAGGGAGATTTGACTTTCTTCTACAAGTCGCCAACTCTCTGCTTTCTTCAAACATCTAGGTTTCTTTTATTTCAGATTCGGCTCGATGCGTTATTCTTTCCTTCCTCCCGAAGCTTTTGTGAGCCTCTAATTGCAGAGATTCCTCCAACCTTCGGAAATCAAAGAGAGGACTGTGAAATCAAAGCCCCACGGTAGGAGCCAATTGTTTGTACCATCTAGCTCTGGTATCAACAATGATATTTGTCGGTGTGGGGTTGACTCACGATCCGTTCGTCTGATCTCGTCGGGAGGGAAGAAACCTGTGAAAGGACCGGAGATGCCCCCCGGATTAAGCTCCGACGATCAAGTTAGTTTATGCTTAAGATGAGAGTTGAGAGAATAAGGTGGAGAGATGAAGTGGAGGGAGATAGTGGAAAGTAGAAAGTGAGGAGAGAGAAGAAGTCCCCTCCTTTGGGGGGCTTCAAGCCCTTATATACCTGTAGCGCGTATCGCGCGTCGCGCATCGCCGATTGTCCGCCCCGTACTTAGTATGTGAACGAAGTACTTAGTAACACCCCCAACACTATATAATCTAATAAACTTAAATTTAATAAGCAATCCAACTCATAAACAAGTTCGACTAAGTTTTTCTCCCGTCTAAAACTGAACCATTTGTGAGAAGCTTGGTTCATTAGCTTCTTTTTTTGTGGGAAGACAGTGCGTTTAAAGGACTCACCAATCTTTATGCATTAACTTAATTGGGGGTTGGGGGAGGGGGAGGTTGAACCCCAGTATTATCAAAATATGACTAATACCACTACAACACCCGAGCTATAAACAAAATATCATTTGTGTCCTATTTTATTTAATATATCAATCCTATCCCATCGTATCATACTTTGTTGACACTTGTATCTTGATGCTTTTGCTGACCGTTAGAGATAATGGTTGACCTAACAGTGGACAAAATAATATTGACTTTTATTGACATGGCAAACAAGGGGCAGCCACATAAATGTCACGTCATTCAGAAAGAATCAAAATTAAAAATTAAATTACAATAAGATAACATTTTGAAAAATTTAAATTTTGAAATTCAACAATATTATAAAAATAATTCAAAAAATCAAAACAATAATTAAAACAAAAGAGATTTCTCCCTTCCTTCTGTTGTCTTCCTCCACTACTAATCTACTATGAGCTATCCTAGAGGATTTCTTCTCTTCACATAAAACAACCAAAAAAGCACCACCCCCTGAGAACGAGGATTATGGATGGGCGAGTTTTGGGTTTTGAATTGAATTGGGACTTCGATTGCTCCTCACTGTTGATCCCAAAATTCACCTGACTAAAGATTAAGCGGTGGGGTTTGGCCTTTGAAGCGAACCCTAATTTTCAATCTCATCTTCCCCTGTCGTTACCAAAAAAAATCCTCAAGATGGACGACCAGTCGTCGATTTCTTCGCCCCACATTCGGAGAAGGGATTGAAGCGGAAGAGGTTGGGGGCGGCAAAGGAGAAGTGTAGCGGCGATGTAGAGGAGGCCTGACCCGCGGTTGCGATCTAGAATTACCATCGGCCGCGTCGATGCCCATTGTTGCCATTATTGTTCTGGATTTACTGGCTCGTGTCGAGGCCCACTGCCTAACGCATCTCATGCCCCTTTCTATCGCTCTATATCCGTCCTTTTGGCGACATAGAAGGCTGGTAAGTATGGCGAAGGAGGAAGAAATTCTGCTAGAAGTAGAGCATTGTAAGTGGTTTACGGCGATGATTTTGCGGTCCTTGATTTTGCTAGAAGGAAGAAATGGTGTAGTTAAGGGCGGCCGACGGAAAGGTCGGGGAGAAGCCATCTATCTTCGGCAAAGCAGAGTGAGGTCGGGTGGAATTTATTTTTATTTTTCGTATTTTTTTAAATCTTTTCAAATTAGTTGGAAAATAAATAAAATGAGATTAAAAACTCCATGTCAGATGCCACGTCAATGCTGACAGGATTTTCTGTTAAAAATTAACGGTCAACACTGGTCAAAACTATCAGAAAAATAGTTCAGGACATAAATGGAATATTGCATAAAATAGGACACAAGTGACAATTTGTTAATAGTTTGAGTGTTATAGTGGTATTTGCCACATCAAAATACAACCAATAGGCCAACGTGGTTGGAGGCACATCATACACATGAAAACCAATGGGCAACGAGTGCCCCAAGGAAGCAAGATAACAGTAACATGGTTAGCCTCGCAATCGATATGCTCCAACTTGACATGTCATGCTCAGCTTATCCAAAGTCTATCTCGTCTATGTGACAGTAGTGAGGATAGAGGTGCATGGTTGACTCAATGCGAGATAACACAGTAGTGGAGTCTACTTGTAGGAGGATCTTCCTAACTCCCAGCTCACAGGAAAGTCTCAATCCTTTCTTAATCCCAACAAGTTCAGCTCGCGTAATAGATCCCCTTCCATATTCGTAGAAAAAACTATGACAAACCTATCATTGTCACCCTACACGATGCCTCTTGCTGACGTGGTCGAGGAATAACGAGTAACAGATCCATCAGCATTCACACAAACCCAACTATGCTAAGGTGGCTGTCAATTGATCTAACGAAGCTCATGCGTCCCTGGTCCTCCAAAAAACTTTGTTCCTTATCAAAAGAAGCATTAATCTGCTACTAGAGCTGCGTAGTATGAAGCTGAAGCTAAGAAAAGGTGTGCAACCCTGCTCTGAACAAATAACTATTCCGATTCTTCTACAACAGCCAATACATTCCAGCAAACAGAATGCCAAAAATATAATAATGTAACCATACCTACAAAGGCTGGCCAAAAAGGGATCATCTGGATCATTGCCAAGGATCCCGACACAAGTAGCCGGGGGAAAGGGAAAATCTCTCAGAATGTGGAGAGCTTATTACGGCCTGCTAACAAAGATCTTACAGTTCAGGTCGTGAGTCAGATGATGACTTTCTCTCTCAACATTCGTAAGGAGATGTTCATGGTTTGCCAGCTACATAAACGACCTCACTCGTTGCATGGCCTTCACTCTCCATATCGAGCGCCATATTGGGTGCGATGGAAGTGCGTTGTGCTTTGCATCTGTAATTTCACACAGTTTTGGTGGATAATTTCCCATTCGTTGAGATTCGCCAACTTTAGACGTCATCATCTTATTCTTCAGGAACAGATGAAGTCATAGTTGTGAGACGGTAGTTAATATGAAAGGAACATAATGTTCCACTCACCATCAAGAACAAAATCAGCCACTTGAAGCTCCATGGCATCGTGAGACAACTCTGACACCAAGGAGCATAGGGGATCGCCATCATTAAGCCACCTGTCCTACCAAAATCTATCACTTCTAGAATTTCTCACATTCCAGAAGGTGGCCTCATCGATAAGATGTGAAACCCGCAATACACCCTTTCGAAGATTTGAGACACGTACCTTGCTCCGGAGGTAAAACACAACTTTCATGGTGTTGGATATATGTAGCTGCCAGAACACGTGCCCAAAGCTCTCAAATATTTGAGAGCATTCTCCAAGCAATCTTGACCATAAAAGCTTCATTCATTCGAGTTGCGTCCCAAAGTCCGAAGCATCCCACCTCTTTAGGGCGGCATAAAGTCTGCCAGCCTATGAGATGCATCTTTCATCCATTTTTTGTGCTTCCCCGACAATCCTATGAATCTTTTGATCAATATAATCACAGAAACTTGCTAGCAGAAGTGTCGTATGTATCGTATAAACAAGTAATGAAGAGAGCACGAACTGGGCAAGAGTAATCTGACCTACAAGAGACATCATGTTGGCCTTCCATCCTGCAAGACGAGTCTATATGCAATCAATAAGGTAAGTATAAGTGGCCTTTGAAACCCTGTTGTGGAGGACTGAAAATCGAAGATAACGACCCAGGTCGTAAGTCTTGGGAATCTCCAAGGCTGCACTCAAGCTAGTGCACTAGTCTGGAGCGTTGTTCACCGAGAAGCTGACGTCTTATTTTGGTTTGCGGATTTGTTGTCCTAATGATGCACTAAACTGAGTAAAACATTGGTTTACTAGTAAAATATGCTTTTACATATTTTTTTCCAAACAGAATCAAGTCAAATGCGAAAATAGGAGAGACAAAACAAGACCTCTCCTCGTCAGTTTGATCTGATTCCACCCTCGTCCATAGAGTCAATAATCAGATGTCCCAGCCATTTCATACATAAGGTAAAGAGGTAAGGAGAGGGTGGGAAACTTTCACGTAGGCTCCAGAATGGCTGGAATGGCTCAGACAACCCCCTCATTCCATTAAATATGCATAGAGGTTGTATAAATGCATGTCATGGTTACTCCCATGAAGTGAGCCGACACCCTAGTAGCCTGAAGAGTATCCCTAACTAAATCTCATCTTATACTATCATATGCATTGGCAAGATCAACCTTCACAACCGTCCAACCTTTCTTGCCTTTCTTGGCTCCCATATAGTGAACAACCTACCGCAGGATACATATATTATCAGTAATATGTCACCCTAGAATGAAATTAGTCTGCGTCTCCGAACCAAGCTCAACATCACATTCTTCAGCTTTTTCGCAAGGCACTTAGTGAGAGCCTTGTAGACAATAATGCAAAGACTTAGAGGCCAGAATTGCTCAATAAGTGTTGGGGAAGGAACCTTGGGAACAAGAACAAGAGTTGTAGTATTGATTCTTTGTATCCTACCCCACTCTTCCTAACAAGACTACACTAATAAGGTCATTGAATCACCAACAAAGTCCTAATTTTTTTGAAAGAAGAGTAGGTCCAGGTCATCAATCCCTAGGGCCTTAAGAGCTCCCATACCCATTGCCCTACTTATACTATCTTGCGCGGGCACAACGGGAACTTCTTGCCACCTGTTCTGTTCAAGGACTAGGAATCTGTGAGCCATGGGTTGGAATTACCCGCCGTCATTCATGTACAGTAACATGATGAAATTGGTAGCAAGCTCTTAGAGGGTTGTCGGTTCATCAATCCAAACTCCATCAGCCCCTTTGAGAGCTAGAATTATGTTATTATTACATCTCAAAAGAGGATGCTTATGGAAGAACTTTGTATTGCGGTTACCCGAGGTAATCCAATACAGTTGAGATCTCTGACACCAGGGAGTTCCTCTTGAAAAAATAGAATATTTAGCTCCTTATGACCTTGCTCCAGCATAGGTGACAAACTGAGATCGCCATCTTGGTGCTCCTATCTCTCTATCTTTCAAATCAAAGCATCCTTATTTATATGAATATTAACAAAATTATTCCTTTTCCATAACTTGGGATATGACACGCCAGAACACAACACCAAACTGCGACCAAGTGCAATCGCAGTCCGGGAATGCAGTAACAGGCAAGTTATATTATCAACCCGGGGTCTAGATCTACTGCTTACTCCGTGATTCTCTATTATCTAGCAAACTAAGTCGAGTGTTTGTTGTTTAAAAGCAAAAGCAGTAAGAAAGCAGGAAATGGTTCGGTTTTCAAAAGCAGTTAAGAGTCACTCGGGATTGAATCCCCCTAGCCCCTTAGTTAGGTTCAATTGCAATTCCCTGGGTTGATTTACTGTTGATTAGACTGCGGAAGATCCGACAGTAGCTTGGAATCTCTTAAGCTGACCAAGCCCTCTCAGACTAACTACCCGGCAGACGACTAGTCTTCACCGGGATAGAAAGCTGAGGCTATGAACACAGAACTCCACTACTGGCGCCAAGAACACCAGTACAAAGCAGTAAACTGGCTAACTCTCGTATAGCCAATCTCCTACTATCGAATGAAGAAGCTCTAACAACCTAATCAGATTCTATCTATCTCAGGTTGAAGCAGAAATTGAAACAAGCTGATCAGACTCAAATCAATTCATGAAACATGCATCATTCGATTAAAATCAAACAATAATATCATTCCCAAGTCATTACAATCAAAACCCTAACATCAGGAACTAGGGTTCTTCATACCCAAGTGAGAGAGAGGTTCTACTCCATAGAGAGAGAAAGAAAAACAGAAATCAGAGTAGTCATACTCATAAAGATGAGGAAAATCTGCTCTGGGATGTCAATCTTCACTCCTAGGAACGCAATCCGGGCTTCAATGATGAGAAATCCACTCCAAGATAGCTCCTAGGGTTTGTTCTTCGCTCTTTCTCTCTCTAAAACTCTGTTTTTGCCCAGAAAATCCAATTCCCTCTCTTTGGCTCGAATCTGCCTTCAAAAGGGCATCATTGGCAAAACACGGTCGAGGGCACGGCCGTGTTCTGCCTCAGCCCGCCCGTGTTTTGCCTCAGCCTTAAAAGCACGGCCACGGGCAGCTCGAGAACACGGTCGTGCTCAGCCTGAAACACGGCCGTGTTTCTCCTTTAGCCCGCCCGTGTTTTTTGAGTTGTTCACGCCTCCTTTGGAAGCCTCGGCATAAAAAGCACGGTCGCAGGAACACGGCCGTGTTCTGAGGGCCTCCTGCCCGTGTTTTGGCCTGGCTCGTCCAAACGACCTCCAAACGATCCGAAACTCGTGCTTGGCCTTCCCTTTGACGCCTAGGACCTGAAATAGGGCAAAGTAGCACAACCCGGCGTAAAATAGGCCAAAACACACAACCATGCTCCGCAAATGGATAAGAAATAGGGGTATAAAATCATGTAAATATATCGTTATCAAACTCCCCCACACTTAACCGTTTGCTTGTCCCTAAGCAAACCAAGTCAGACACCCGGTAAGCTTGAGACATTACAATCAAGCAGGCTCAAGGGCAAATCGTATCAGCACGAAACACGTGGATCATACTGGCTTTCGATCATCAACACATGGCAACTCGAACGACAACCTAGACAACCATCACAGATGACATTCGAATGCAATAGAGTCGAGCAAAGGAAAAGTTCTTTCATGTTCACCAACCAACATAGACTTGACTCAATCACTTGTTCAAAACAGTCACATCATGCACAAAGCTCAAGATATCAGAATTAAGACCGAGCAATCTAGGTCCTCACCGGGGTAAAGAGTATAGAGAAAATGAAGAAATGAATCGCTCACTCTCGACCAGTGGGGTCAGGACAATATGATGCGAAAAATGCGCATGCTTCTTCTCTCAATTCCTAACGTCTCTTCACCATGAATGCAGCCTCTAAATGCTAGAGTTCACATAAGGGGGTGTCACCACTAACTAATCCGGAGGGCTTAGACACAGGTTCAAATGACTGGCTAGGGTCTTGGACATGGGGAACAGGCCTTTTAGGTGGTGGCAGTTATAGCACAAGGTTCCACAATTCCAAACCCAACAAACCACAATCAAGCAAACCAGTAACTTTCGTCCTACTATTCTACATTAATCAAATTCTTTAGAGCACAAGAGCGAAGGAGGTTATACAAATGCTAGCATTTCCAGGCCAGACTGCTCAGAAACACTACTTAATGGGCACTATTCCAGATTTTTGGTGGTGGCTCTCTTTTGCTTCCATTTTTTCTTTGTTTTTCTTTATTTATTATTTTTTTTCCTTAAGAGAACCACCACCTCTGCACATTTTCAAACACACGCCCAAATTTTAAGCACTACCTCCAACCCTCACATTAAAATTAGCAGAACAGCAGACAGCATGCAAAAACCACTCTGTGGAACCTTCTAAAAGATGCAAAGGGTGATTTTTCATTTCAGACCGAAAGAAAGGATAACACACGGCTCAAAGGGGCTGACTAGGGGATATGACACATCAGGACAGTCAGTTTGGTCGTGGGCTAATCCTATGCCTCCATCATCTTAGCTAGTGACAACGTGAATGCTACATTTCATGGAAGAGGGAACTATCGCACAAGAAAGAAACGAGCAGGCTCAAATCTCACATGGCTACCTAAATGCTCTATCTCACATTCTGATTCCCTGAACTAGATGCATAAATGACTGTCAAAAGCAAGTGATCAAATACAAGTCGCAGTTGGTAAGCAAACAGTCGAAAACTGAACCCCTACACAACTCTACTACACATCTCAGTCATCGTAATAGGCTATCTTAGTCACACTCAAGTTGTCATGCATCGAGTCAAAAGCCATTCAATTCTCTAATCACATCCACAATGCCAATACGATCAAATATCAAGCAAACAGCCGTGCTTGGAGCCCTCAAATCTCAAGATTTGGACAGTGGACTAGGCTCCAAGCACCCATACACCCGTTCCAAATAATACAAAGAACCCCCCCACACTTAAATGCGACAATGTCCTCAATGGAGCAGAGGGAAGGGGAACGATGTTACCGTGAAACCAGGAACGGAGATCCAAAGGCAGATCGGACAATAGTAGAGGACTGGGAGTGGACCCAGTCCGCGGCACAAAGCTAGAGTCACACAAAAGACACACTGGGTGATAGAACCGAAGTTCCGAGTCTACAATCCAAAATAAAAGAAAACAAATCCAAAAGAAACAACATAAACATGGAGTCTCAGTCTGGAAATGGAATCGCGATCAGAACCAGGTGCTCGCGCCACTAGCAGTCATCGCCACCATCGCCGGAAGGTGGTGGGTACTCGTCCTCAAACCCCGGGGAAATGGGGTGGAAATGAGGGGGAAGTGGGAAAAAGTCGTTTTTATAGGGGGGGAGGCAAAACACGGGCGGCCAAAACACGGCCGTGTTTGGGCCTTGGCCCGCCCGTGTTTTTATGGCCGAGGCCGTGCTCCCCCTCCTTAAAAACACGGGCGGGCTGGGGGCAGAACACGGCCGTGTTCTGAACCCCCTGCTGCCCGTGCTTTTTAGGCCGCGCGCTCCCTGGGTCTAAATTCAAAACACGGGCGGACAGGGGGCAAAACACGGCCGTGTTTTGGCCCCCTGCTGCCCGTGTTTTTATGGCCGAGCCCAGAAAGCTGATTTTCCAAATTCCAATTTCAAACCACCCAAACTCATTCGTGCCCCGGCTCGAAAATTCACCCAATGGCACATTAAAAGGCACCGCCAGAGGCACGAAATACATTCCAGACAGACTCCAGACAGACTCTATGACTCAAAAACGACAAAAATTCAAAGGAAAAGGATAGAAATGCAAACCGTGGTGGGGTTGCCTCCCCACAAGCGCTTCTTTACCGTCTTTTAGCTGGACGCCAGTAGAGGATGCTCAGGGAAGTGTAGGATCAGGTGCCCTCAAGAGCGGATCCACTTCGCTCTTGAGGTACAGCTTCAAATGGTGGCCATGTACACGACGAATGTGGCCACCTGCATTTGCCAGCTCGACTTGGCCATCCGGTAGGATGCAAGCGAGTGAATACTCGGATGGCCAAGGTGGGGGCGGGACCAGCTCATAGTGGTCTCCGGCTTTCTTGCGAGCAGGCTTAGCTGCCTGCAGTTTCGGCCGCCACTCCTCCTTGACCTGTTCTTTGGATGATGGAGTGGTCCGGAGTGGCGGCGAAGATGTGAGAGGCGGGTCCTGCAAAACAGGCAGCACAGAAGGATACACGACAGACTCGTGCTCCTGGTGAGATACAGCATGCAGAGGTAACGAATCAGATATAGTGTTAGCAACAGAAAATGTTATTCGCTCCTCGCCATCCCTCAGAACTAAGGTCCCATCATGCACATCTATGAGAGCCTTGGCGGTGGCCAGGAAAGGCCTTCCCAGTATAAGAGGCACTTCTGTGTCCTCACTGATGTCCAGGATAACAAAATCCACAGGATATGTGAATTTGCCAACCTTGACCAGAAGGTCTTCCACTATACCCCTAGGATGCACTACTGATCTGTCAGCTAATTGAAGGGTCATCCTAGTAGCACGGGGTTCACCTAGGCCTAGTTTCATGAACAATTTATATGGAATAACATTGATACTAGCACCTAAATCCGCCAAGGACTTCTCTACATGCAATTTACCGATAGAGCACGGGATAGTGAAACTACCTGGGTCCTTTTTCTTCTGCGGCAGCTTGTTCTGCAGAATAGCCGAGCACTCCTCGCTGAGCTCCACAGTGGCCAGCTCACTCAGCTTCTGCTTCTTTGAGAGAAGCTCTTTCAGAAACTTCGCATACTTTGGCATTTGCGATAGTGCCTCAAGAAAGGGCACTTGGACATTCAGCTTCTTGAGCATGGCCATGAAGTTCTCGAACTCTGTCTCCAGCCTGTCTCTGTGCAACCGAGTAGGGAAAGGGAGTTTAGGGACATACTCCTTCACTACTGGTTGCGGTTCAGGTGCAGGCACCTCAACCTCCTTCTCTACTTCGTGTTCCACCGCTGGAGATGCTACGACAGGGCTTTCTTTCTCCGGTTCCCGAGCAGGTGGGTCAACAGTCAGCTTGCCACTCCTGGTCATGATGGCATTGGCAGTCTCGTGGGGGTCGCGAGGATGAGGGATGGTCTGCGCTGGTAGAGTACCAGGCGCCCTTTGAGCCACTGCTTGGGCCACGCTCCCCAGCTGGGTCTGGATATCCTGCAAAACAGCCCGTGTATTCCTCTGACCAGCTTCCAGAGCCAGGAGTTGACCCGAGGCCTTCTCCATGAACTGCTCAAAGGTGTTGAATTTCTGAGCACTAACACTGGCGAGAGAACCCACCAAGTCCTGCAGTTCAGCCATCTTATCGTTCTGCACTGGGGCAGCAGGGGCTGCACCTGGCTGCTGGAATTGCCCCTGTCTGGGCTGATATGGTGGCCTCTGGAAGCCCGGTGGTCCCTGTGGAGGTGGTGGTCTGGGATTTGGCCCAGCCCAGGAGAAGTTAGGATGCTGGCGCCACCCCTCGTTGTACGTGTTGCTGTAGGGGTCATTGCGCCTGACATTGTTGATGAAGTTCACCTGCTCCTGGGGTGTGGTCGATTCCTTCATCGCCTGGCAGTCTTCCACCATATGATGGGTGCTCTCGCACCACTGGCAGAGCATCGCCTGCTGCTGTCCGGTCCCTGGAATCATCCCGGAACGATCGATAGCTGAGACCAGCTTCGATACTACCTGCACCAAATCAGATGACTGGGTGCCCACAACATGCACACCCCGGCCTGGTGCTCTCCTCGATCTCCTGGCAGTGCCCCAATCATAACCATTCTCCGCCATCTCTTCAAAGAGTTGATTCAGCTGTGGCGGGGTTTTGGTCAGCATGTTCCCGCCACATACCGAATCGATCAGCTGCTTGTCCTCCGGGAAGAGGGCGTGATAGAAGGTGCCCACCTTGAATGCATCGTTGAAACCATGATTGGGGCACCTGAGGAAAAGGCTGTTGTATCTCTCCCATGCATCCCTGATGGTCTCATCCTCATCCTGAGCAAAATGTGTAATCTGCTTCTGGAGATCAGCTGTCTTGGATGGAGGATGGTAGCGGGTGAGGAACTTGTCCGCCAGGTTGGCGAACGTGGTGATGGAGCCCGGAGGTCGAGTGTCTAGCCACTCCTTGGCCTGCCCCTCCAGAGTGAATGGGAAGTACCTCAGCTGGATGGCATCTGCTGGTACCCCATTGATCTTGATTCCATCGATGAGCTCGTGGAATCGCCTGAGATGTGATCGAGGGCACTCTCCCTCCTTACCACGGAACACTACTGAACCGCGCAGCATGGTGATCACGGAGGTGCTCACCTCAAAGTTGTTGGCTGGGACCTGAGGGTGTTGAATAGGTGACCTCATGTCCGCAGCCCTAGCGGCCCAGTAGGACCCCATGGTTTGCTCCTCGGGGATCACAGCATGGTTCTGCGGATCACCCATCTCGCCTTCTTCTTCCTCTCCGATCTGTAGCTGTGACAGCGCCTTCTCCGCAGCCAGTCGCGCCTTTAGAACCCGCTTGGAGTTCCTGCAGGTTCGTTCAAGCTCCTGGTCAAGTGGTAGTAGATCTCCCGACTGGCTACGGGTCATGCACTACCTGCACACACTCAGAAGAAACAACCCGTGAAGGCACACAGGTGGAAGAAAGAAAATGCAGAAAAAAAATAAAAAACTAGAGTAACAAATTATCACGTTTCTCCAATAACCTAGAGTTTCCCCGGCAACGGCGCCAAAAACTTGACACGCCAGAACACAACACCAAACTGCGACCAAGTGCAATCGCAGTCCGGGAATGCAGTAACAGGCAAGTTATATTATCAACCCGGGGTCTAGATCTACTGCTTACTCCGTGATTCTCTATTATCTAGCAAACTAAGTCGAGTGTTTGTTGTTTAAAAGCAAAAGCAGTAAGAAAGCAGGAAATGGTTCGGTTTTCAAAAGCAGTTAAGAGTCACTCGGGATTGAATCCCCCTAGCCCCTTAGTTAGGTTCAATTGCAATTCCCTGGGTTGATTTACTGTTGATTAGACTGCGGAAGATCCGACAGTAGCTTGGAATCTCTTAAGCTGACCAAGCCCTCTCAGACTAACTACCCGGCAGACGACTAGTCTTCACCGGGATAGAAAGCTGAGGCTATGAACACAGAACTCCACTACTGGCGCCAAGAACACCAGTACAAAGCAGTAAACTGGCTAACTCTCGTATAGCCAATCTCCTACTATCGAATGAAGAAGCTCTAACAACCTAATCAGATTCTATCTATCTCAGGTTGAAGCAGAAATTGAAACAAGCTGATCAGACTCAAATCAATTCATGAAACATGCATCATTCGATTAAAATCAAACAATAATATCATTCCCAAGTCATTACAATCAAAACCCTAACATCAGGAACTAGGGTTCTTCATACCCAAGTGAGAGAGAGGTTCTACTCCATAGAGAGAGAAAGAAAAACAGAAATCAGAGTAGTCATACTCATAAAGATGAGGAAAATCTGCTCTGGGATGTCAATCTTCACTCCTAGGAACGCAATCCGGGCTTCAATGATGAGAAATCCACTCCAAGATAGCTCCTAGGGTTTGTTCTTCGCTCTTTCTCTCTCTAAAACTCTGTTTTTGCCCAGAAAATCCAATTCCCTCTCTTTGGCTCGAATCTGCCTTCAAAAGGGCATCATTGGCAAAACACGGTCGAGGGCACGGCCGTGTTCTGCCTCAGCCCGCCCGTGTTTTGCCTCAGCCTTAAAAGCACGGCCACGGGCAGCTCGAGAACACGGTCGTGCTCAGCCTGAAACACGGCCGTGTTTCTCCTTTAGCCCGCCCGTGTTTTTTGAGTTGTTCACGCCTCCTTTGGAAGCCTCGGCATAAAAAGCACGGTCGCAGGAACACGGCCGTGTTCTGAGGGCCTCCTGCCCGTGTTTTGGCCTGGCTCGTCCAAACGACCTCCAAACGATCCGAAACTCGTGCTTGGCCTTCCCTTTGACGCCTAGGACCTGAAATAGGGCAAAGTAGCACAACCCGGCGTAAAATAGGCCAAAACACACAACCATGCTCCGCAAATGGATAAGAAATAGGGGTATAAAATCATGTAAATATATCGTTATCAGGATAACCAACAAAGGAATCAACCGATTTCTTGTATATCCGAACACGTTCCCAAGATGAACCGGTCATTCGTCTGAAGAGCTCATGAGTTAGCCACCCAGCCATAAAGGGGAAGGGTCTCGAATCCAGCAGGGTGAGTGCTCATCAAGTGAGGACAAGGATAGTTTGGGGGTCCAACTTAATCCTAGGGAGATGCAACGCCAACGTTTTAGGGAAGGAGGTAAGCCAAATGTTATTTTCTAGGCCTCTATACAACCTCTCCCGAATGGCACTGAAAAACCAAGTGTAAGCTGGACACAAATAACCTATGTCAACTAAACCTGAGTTATTTACACAGTCCTAGAAGTCTTCGATTCTCGACGTGTTAAAGGTAGCTTCTCGAGATTTTTTCGAAGTGTTAAAGGTATCTTTTTCTCGACGTGTCAAAGGTGCCAAATCTTAGTTGTTTACACAATCCTCACTATTTGTACAACTTTCCTCCTCTAAAGCTTGAAAATGTGAGCCCGTCTTTCTTCCTTTCTTGCCCGAGGACCTCTTTGATCCTTCTGGTTCCCTCAGATGGAGGATGGGAATTGGTTCCCCTCGGATAGTACGTGGCCGACGTTCGTGATCATCCACTCTGCATATATTCGTTCAGGTTCTTTCATAGTCGGTTCATTTTCTTTTGTAAGGTTGTCATCCTCCATATGTTTCATAGGTTTCACTCGTATTGAGTGAAGTATATAATTCCATCAATAAAAAATTGTAAAAGCAACGGCTTCATGAGGTCAACTTGATACAAACCCTAGCATTATCACTCTGAGCTCCCATTCTCGTAGCTACATCCACGCGCAATGGTTTTCCAATCTGCTTACATATCTTCATTACTTCATTCGGGTGGAAGAATTCAATCGAGAACTCCAGCAAGCAGGGCCATACTAGGGTGGATGAGATCTCGTGCTGGTAGAGGTTGAAGTGCTTATAACAAATATGCACCATTAGATAGTTCTCTCCCATCATCCATGGCCTCCCGTGAGAGCTTGTCGGTAGTCAATACCACTAGTAAATCTTACAAAATAGTAGTCGTTCTTCGCTGAGGTGACTTGAAGAGCTTCAGCCTTAGTCCATATCATATTCAGATGATGAGCGATCGTAGTGTAAGATGCAACTCGCCCCAACACCTTAACAACTAGCACGGAGCGTCATTTTCGATTGAACTTTATCTTCTCTGCTAATGTGAAATGGATGGGAGGGCAAATAGGATCCATATCTTCGTGAAAGCATGTTTATTTCCCATCCTCCCAAATGGCTTTAGCAACCTCCTTCGAGTATGAGTCTGTGATGTACCAGTTATCCATACGTACAACATCACTGAACATCCTTCTCACAACATTGTTCCCTGCGTTGATGCAGGCGATTGAGGTTTGCTAATGGGGCTTCTCCCTTCTTGGCTGGCCTGAGCTACATCAGGATATCGTCTCGAGCCTAGCTCACCTGGGGATAGGTCGTTGTGGGCTTTGGCCATATCTTGAATTGTAATGCTTCCCTGTCCGCCTTCGGATTTGGAAATGATGGTTTTATGGGGGGTGACTTTGTCATGGAATAGGATCATAAATAGACGGGAGGCCAAAGGCTCCGTCAGCCAACAACTTGGCCATCGCAACCATCAGCGTGAGACAAACGTAGGAGGAACTGCGCTTTGCTAATCGCCTCTCCGAAAATTTCGATCCAGAGCAATTTTTGAGATCTAGTTGTTTGAGCAGCAGTTTACACATTTGGCTCATTGGCAATTTAGCACCTTATTAGTAATTTATAGTTTAAATTGTCAAAATATTCGACTTACACAAGGGAAATCTAGTATTTGAATGCACCATTTTATGTTTTGTGATATTTTGGTTGAGTCGGAAATGAAATCATATGAAATTTTAGAATAATTATTACTGGTAGTGAATAAAGTAAAGCTAGCAAGGATGCTAGGAAATAAAGATGAGGAAGTAAAACAGAGTTGGTAAGAGTTGGAACTTGGATGGTCTCAATTCAGGTGATAGTTTTTTTCACTTTTTGTGATTGAAATAGTGTACTTTGGACCAGTCAAATAAAAGTGGTTATTCATATAAAATAGTGGTAGTTTATATTATTCCATGTCCAACCATAAATAAAACTTTTTTGGCTCATCTTTGGTTGTCACGCAATAACATATTTAAGGACATTTGCTTCCTACAAGTAGGGATGGAAAACGATGCAGCCCGTACCAGACCGGACCACATATACGGTATGTTATCCGGATAGGGAGACTAACACATATCATTGACCAAACAATATTATATATGGTCCAAAATAGACCTCGCCTATAAGGTATGGTACGATACCGTCCAAACTATATAAATCATGTTCAACAAAACTTCACTCTTCTCTCTCCCTCTGACCTTTCCCTCTGTGGATAAAAATAAAAGGTTCAGTAACCAAATGCCAGTGATACAAAATTTAGTGACGCTAGTTAACCCACAAACAAATATGTGCGGTGAAGTGGACTTAAAATAAAATACACAGCAAATAGTTTCATCTTTTTTTTTTGTGCTACTGCTTCTCTCACTCTCCTGAGTGGTTTGGAAGTCGCGCTCAGTCCTTGCCTCGATGACATCAAGGTCATTTTGAATCACTAGGCTGATCGCTTCACTCGCAAGAATTTTCCTTATCTTATCTAGGTAAATAAATTTTGTTTTGTGTTTCTATATTATCAACTCTAGACTCCGCACATGGCATGTGGAGATGAGTTTCCCATATTTTCCTTTTCTTTTTGTATGCTTCTTTCATTAGGAGATTGCTTAGCAATCCATTGGTTTTCGGCTGATGAAGCGTCAACAAAGTTTGTATGACTGTACTGAAATCTATAACAGGATGATCAGGTTGCTTGCTCGCCATAGCTAGATTGGTCACTAGTCGCAACTTGTTCTTCGAAGTGTAGATGATGTTTATTGTTGTTTTTTTTTTTTTTGTATAGGGTAGTGGATCATGGTCTATCACGTTTACTACTATTTATCACAGTCCAGATCAATTTAGAC